>VWYH01003039.1:848991-864290 GCA_013399365.1 Pampusana beccarii
GGTATAAAATGGGGAGAACTGGGAGGAAAGGCAAGCCCCAAAGCTCTCAAAAGAGTCAGCGACCACTTCTCCAGCTGTGGCCATTTCTAGTCCTTCAGGTGATGGCAAAGGAAACCTGGCCCCAGGTAACCAGGTGGGAACCTCAGGTTGATTTTCCCAGAGAACAACATTTCATGCCAGAGTCCCAAACCCTTGCTAGAGTCCTCCTCCTCCTCCTGCTGCCCCAAGCGAGGATCTGGGACGCCAGGCGCCAGGGCTGCGGATGCAGACAGCAAAGTGGAATCGAGCAGCCATGGCTCCCATGGGATTAATGGATGTCCCAGCTGGGGATGTGATGTCAAGCTGCAGCCCTGGCCCTGGAAGCGGGTGCTGAGAAGGGTTTTCCCAGCTGTGGGTATCGCCCAAGCCCGGGGCGCAGCGGATGCCGAGCTGAGCCTGGTGCAGCTCTGCTGGAGTCGTCAACAGGCTGGTCTGGCAGCTGGTCCCTCGCCCAAACGCAGCCTTCCCCTGATTTATGTCTGGGGCAGCCACTGCTTTTTCTCCCCCCAAGTTCCCCTTATTTCTCCCCCAAGCCCTGCAGCTTCCTCCTGCAGGAACCTCCGCCTGCAGCGCCCGTAATTGCCCCATGGGAGCCCCTTTTAGCGGTGACACTCAGGGGTTAAAAATTGTCACCATCGTGCACCCCATTGGACCCAGCATCTGTTGTTTGATTTATGAATGAATAGCACGCTCCCTCCCTGCATGCTGCTCTCAGATCCCCTTCACTTAACTGCAAAATAGATCCAGACACCCGCATGGCCCTACTGAGCGCCGTGCTCCTGAGAGGTCTGAGGCAGAGTTTGCGATGAATTTTTAATAGAAAACTTCCTATAAGCCTCTGCGCTCGCTTCCTTGCCATCGAAACGAGTGGCTCTGCTGCTAAAGAGCAGCTCAAATGAATTAAAAACTACAGAGGAGCCTGTAAGGGAAGTAATCCCAGAGACTAATGATTTAAAGAGCCGCTGACCTCCCCGCGATGTGAACAGTAGCTTTTAAGGATTTGAAAAGAGGCCCATGCAAATCCTGGGTCTTATACTCTATTAATCTCCTCTGGAGTGCAGAAAAGGTGGCAGAGGAATAATCCCCACACATCGATGTCTCCTGGTTTGTGGAGGACGAGAGCAGCGTGAGGTTTGCCCCCTGTTTGAAACTCTGAATCCTGCTGTGCTGAAAAGGATCATTCAAATGAAAGATAATTCCCGCAGGGCACAGTGTTGTGTGTCCCCATAGCCTGGGGACGGTTTTGCTCACCTGAACATCTCTTTGCAGAAGCAGCTGCTGAATTGCTTTGCTGGGCCCTGCACCTCTGGGGGTCAACAGCCGATTTGGGGTTGGAGGGAGCCCAGTTTGCCACTGCTCTGTGGTTTGGGTCTCATTTTATATTTCTGCAAGTCAGCAACTGGCTTTGCCCCTATGCAGTGGAGAAGCTCAGAGCCACGCAATAGGTTATGGGGATGAATCTATACCCCGTCACCCTGAAGAACAAGCCAGGGTGGGAGGGTAGAGAGTGCTGGAGTGAGCGGCTTTTGGGAGGGAGCAGGACGTGGTACCCTGCACAGCCGGGAACGCATCGGGGACTGACTCCAAGTACTTTGGGTGGGCATTTGGATGTTGCTTGGAGGACACCAAAGTGATGAAATTAGGTGTCCCTTCTAACACAACGCTCCCAGTATAAAAAGGGACCACAGGAATGCACGGATGGCCGGGCTATGAGCGGACACTGAGCGGATAAAGCAGCAGAAGCTGGGAACAGGGAGCTGGACATTGGCATTGTGCTGCAGGGAGGCAACTCTGCCCTGTTGGGACCGAGCCCGTCACCCGATGGGGACTTGCAGGACGAGGGGGAAGCCACGGCGGGGCAATACCTGCCCGTACAGGGACACCCGCCCTGCAGCTCCCGTGGCGCGGGGTGACCGGGTGACATCCCCATGGCTGCGCAGGGAGGGCAAAGGCGGGGTAACCCCGGGGGGTCGGTACAGCAGCGGGAAGAGGCAGCAGCGGCACCGCCCTGCAGAGGGCCGGGGGGGTCACAGCGGTCGGGCCGCCCCGTCTCTCCCGCCCCGTCGCGGAGCCGCCACGGCGGAGCCTCGGCGACAACTACCGGTGGCGAGCCGCACTGCAGCGCATGCGCGATGTGTCCCTCCGCGCATCCCTCCGTGCGCCCTCCCCTCCGGGGGAACCGGGATGGGGGTACCGGGGTGGCGATGTGGGACCCCCGAGCAAACGCCGGTGTGGGGCCGCGGCAGCCCGGCCCGGCAGGTCCTCCCCCCCCGCAGCTCTGTCCCCTGCTCCGAGTTTAGCGTGAGTCCTCCCGCTGCTGAACGGGGGGTGAGAAATAGAACTAAACCCGCTTTCTCCTAAAAAGGGCAGAATTTCAGCGCCGGTAACTGCGGGAGACGGCCCGACACGCGGGGCTGGCGGCCGCCCCCCCCCGGGCACCGCCGCCCCCCNACGGCGTTTTTCTGGGTCTTGCGAGCAGCGGGATGCGGAGCCCGGCCCGGGTTCTCTCCACCGGGCACTGCGGCTTGCGGAGGAAAATGTTTCGTTAGTTTGTGGAGTGGGTTCAGGAAAAGGAGAAATGTTTTTGATATTGGGTGTTTTGTTCGTTTGTTTTAAGGAAAATTGCGTTTCATACCGCACAGCGCGGAGCCGGGAACGTTGCGGCCCGGCCGGCTCCGCTCCGACGGGTCGTCCCGGTCCCTAAACACCATCGGCGGAGCTCAGCCCCGCCGGGAAAGAGCCGGGAAGCGCGGGCAAAGAAACCTCCGCCTCACCCCCCGGTCCTGCCCCCCGCCCACCCCGCGGTTCGGCGTTTCCGCGGCCGGGGCTCCGCGGGCAGCCGCGGAGCGGAGCGAACCGCCGCCTTCGATATGTTCCCGCAGAACTGGCGGCTTCGCCACGAATTTTCTCGCCAACGATTCCGGCCGGAGCCGACGGACCTGCCCGCAGCCACAGTCCCGGGGGAGCTGCCGGAGTCGCCGGGCGCTGCGGGCGCTCCGGGATCGCCGGAGATGAAGGCGGTTTTCATTTTTGGGGGGGCAGGGGAGGCAGAAGGCAGGGTCGGGGAGCGGCGGTTTTCAGAGCAGGCCGTGGGACGCGTGTGCTGGCGGCAGCGGCTGCTCCACAGCCGCCGCTCTCCCCGCCCCGCCACGGCCGAGCCACCGCTGGGGACGCGGGCGGTGGCGGTGGGAGGGCAGTGAGGGACGTGCCGTTTTCCCTGGCCGCTCTGCACGGCGGCGGTTCCGTGGCTCCGGCCCCAAACCGGCCCTATCGCGCCCCAAAAGCCTCCGCCGGCGGCGGCAAGAAGCCACTGGGGCCCCGACGTTCGACCGCCCCGCCGGGCCAGCCCAGCGGGGGCGGGGCTTTCTGAAGACACGCCTATTTTTGACCGAGGCCACGCCTCTTTCAGCCCTGCCCACGCCCCTTTCGGCTGTGATCACGCCCCTTTCTCTTGTGGCCACGCCCCTTTGTCCCGCAGGACGCGCTGGTAGGCGGGGAGAATGACCCCCTCGGCCGTCCCATTGGCTTAGCGCCCTGTCCGTCAAGGCGCGGCCCGCCCCTCCCCGGGGGGCCGGCAGTAAATACGGTACCGGGCGGCGCGGCTGACATTTGGGAGCTGGTTTCGGGGCAGCCCGGCGGAGCGGACCCGCCTGCAGCCGAGGGTGCCCGCGGCCGCGACGTGGCTCTGCCGGGGCTCCGCGCCGCCTTTCCCCGGGCGGGGCGGACGGGACCGCAGCGAAACCACCGGGGACGAGCCCCGGAACCGGGCGGGAGCAGACACCCCGCACCGCTTTCCCCGCGCCGCCCCGCCGAGGACGGCGATCTGCCGGGACGGAGCGAGGCAGCGCGGGGCCCGGCCGCCGCTGCTCCCGCCGAGTCCCACCGCCGAGCCCCGCCGCAGCCGAGCGGTGGGCGCCGGGCCCCGCCAGGCCCCCCCTCGTACCCCCGGGCTGCGGCGGCTCCCTGACGCCCGCCGTTGTGATGCGTATTCCCGTAGACCCGAGCACCAGCAGGCGCTTCACACCCCCCTCCACGGCCTTCCCCTGCGGTAAGATGGGTGAGAACAGCGGGGCGCTGGGGGCCCCCGCACCGGGAGCCCGGGCTCGACCTGAGGTCCGCTCCGTCGTGGATGTACTGGCCGACCACGCCGGCGAGCTGGTGCGCACTGACAGCCCCAACTTCTTGTGCTCGGTGCTGCCGTCCCACTGGAGGTGCAACAAGACGCTGCCCGTCGCCTTCAAGGTAAGCGCTGAGCTCCGGGGAGGGTTGTGACCGGGCAGGTGGCCCCGGTGGCTCGGAGGGACCGGCTCAGCTCCGGGCTTGCCCTCCTCCCCGACCTACTCGCCTCTTTCCCTCCGCCCCTTTCACTTTAACTCGCTCTTGACATCACCTTCAAGGGAGCACAGTTTATTATTTTTAATCAAGTCTCCGCATTGCCCCGCGGTCACAGCATCTTAGATATTCCGTACAGTTAGGAGCTCTCAGGCAACTTTGAAGTTTAATGAGAGTAGAGGTTAATTACCTTCTTGGGAGAGGGAGAGAGAGGCAGGGAAGGGAGATCTAATCTGCAAAAAAAAAAAAAAAAAAAAAGAAAACGAAGAGTAGGAGCACCGGCACCGGGCCGCGCTGCCCGGGCTCCCCGCGGCTCCGCTCCCGCGGGACGGGGTGACCCGACGGGGCAACCCCAGGCCGGGATTCCCCGCTGTGCTCCCGGGGCTTGGGGGAACGGGGCCGAGGAGAGGGAGGCCAAAAACTCAGCGGGAGGAGAGGCGGGGGGAGCCGGGCAGGACGGCAGCGGAGGCCCGGGGAGCCCGGCGGTGGCGGGGAAGTGGGGGCTGCAAACCAGGTTCCCCTGGCTGTCCCGGTACCGGGAGCTCGGGGCGCCGCTCCCCGGGGAGGGGGGGTCCCTTCTCCGCCAGCTCCGCGCTCCCCTCCGCGGCCGCGCAGCTCCCCGGGTTTTCCCCGGCCCGGGCGCGGAGCTCCGGGGCCCCGCTCGCTGCCACTCCGCGCTCAGCAGCGCTTTTTTCCCCGTGAATCAAACAAAATAAAAGCGCAGTTTCTCTCGGCGGGGCCGAGGGCGGGCGGCCTCCCCCTCCCCTCCCCGTAGAACCCACTCACTCACTTTAACCCACTTTTTAGCTCGTTTTCCCCTTTCCCCCTTCCGATTTTACAGCCTTTCTCGGGGGCTCGGATTGCTTTTGGTTTTGCTTTGGTTTGGGGTTGGTTTTTTTTTCTTTTGAGAGAGGGTAAACCTTAGGGCAGGTTAGTTCCGACCGCAGTGAATTTGAGCCTAAAATCCTCTCCTCCTGCCCTAGGTCGTAGCCCTCGGAGATGTGCCCGATGGGACGGTGGTCACGGTGATGGCCGGGAACGACGAGAACTACTCGGCGGAGCTCCGCAACGCCTCCGCCGTGATGAAAAACCAAGTAGCAAGATTTAACGACCTCAGATTTGTTGGGAGAAGCGGCAGGGGTAGGTACCAGCCGGGAAATGGTTGGCCTTTTTATTTGGCTTTAAAGAAAAAAAAAAAGGAGAGAGAAAGGAAAAGAAATTGAGTTTTGGTTTATTTTCTTTTTTAACGGTGTATTTCTCGCGGGCCGGTTGGTTTCGTTGCTGCGGGCTGGGTTTGTCGCGCAGGAAGGATCCCCCGGCCTTGAAGCGGTTTCCGAGCGGGTGATGGGATGTAGATGCGGGAGGGATGCGGGAGCATCCCCGGCCGCCCCCGCAACAGAACGGCCCCGCCGGCCGCTCTGTCCCGCTCGTCCCGGGGGTTTTCCCCTGGAAGGGACGGTGCGGGGGAAAGAAAATATTAAAACCCCCCTCATTGCAAAGCTCCGCGCTGGGGCAAAGCAGCCTCGACCCAAATCCTCCCGAATTTAGCTCCTCAGGGAGGTGAACGGGGACGGCGGGGGGTGCGCGGTGGTTCGGTGAATGTGCTCAGGGGCAATAACCCACCTGGCAGCTCGTTTGTAAATGGTGCAAATCAGGTGCTTGAAGGGAAATAATAACGCAGTGCTCGGCAGAAGAGGAATGCAGCGAGCGGGGTGCGGAAAGGTTCGTTTTGATCGGGAGATGCGGGTGCAGGGCAGAGCTGTGGGTGCCTTTTTGGGGAAGGTTCACCCGTTTTCTGCCATCTTGTTGCACGAAAAAACGGGGGAGAAATTTACATTTCTAGCCGTAGAGGTTGGCTGTATCATTTACTCTCAAACGGATTACGCTGCTGGCTTTTTTATAACAAACCGCCAAGGAAATCAGGCTTTGCCATCCGAGGAGAGGGAAATAAATGCCCTGAAAACGCTGAACGGCCGCGGGTGTGGGGGAAGCCCTGCTGTACCTGCCTTTCAAATAGTATAAATAGAATAATTTCGGCATTTCATCGCAAATAAACACTGCAGGTCGAAGCACTTAATTGCTCATTGAAACAAAAATAAGAATACTATATTTTAATGGCCATATGGCAGCCTTTTCTGAAAGGCTTTGAACGTATACGCACAATGTCAGATATATTTTGACTTCTCTGCATTAATTAAAAGCAGTGATGTTAGGAATTATTTGCATGTAATAACTGTTTACTTGTTCCTCTTTATGAAACTTGAATAGTTTACATTCTTTCATACATTTCCTTTTTCCTGTTGGCTCCTTCTCCATGTTGCAGTTTCTTTAAAAACTCTCCACTTAACTGGTTGCAGGTTGATGGATGGAAAATGTTTTTCTTTTATGAATTAAGCTTTCATTTCTGTAATCAATTATTCTCTTAGGCTCTTTTCTTTCTGTGTTTTTTATTTTTTCATCCCCCTTACACAAATTTCCAAACTGAACGCAACCCAATCTCAGCTTGACTCTTGAATTCATTATTAACTTTCCTCCTCTGCAGACCCAAGCTCTGAATTAACAGTAGTTTACAGTCTTAGGAAGCACTTGGGTGAACAGTCTCTTTCCCCAGGCAGAGTCCTGGAAAATACTCATTACAGCAGTGAAAACACCTCTGTTGCCTCCAAAAGGCTTTGGTGCGAGTAGCGTAACCCAAGTGATGATTTGTATTTTTTTTTAATATATTCTTGTAGGATGAGGCTTTGTAATATTTGTAGAGAAATAACCCCGTTGTCGCTCCCTGGGGCTGGCATGAGGGTTTTCTCGCAGCGTGAAGCGTGTGTTTAGTTCCCCGTGTCCGGCCGCGCTTTCCCGGCGAGGGGCTCTTTCAGCCCTATTCAGCGTGAAAAATTGTTTCTATTGGATTTTTATTCTGGGTGTCACACTTGTTTTCCCTTGTTTGACTTAATCTCTCAAAGCCCGGTGCTGGTTTTGTTTATTCTGGCAGAAATCTGGATTTGCTGCAGAACAGTTTGTTGGAGCAGCGTTCTGTGTGTGTCTAAATGTTTGTGTAAATCCGACGTGCGGACGTGGGCATCTGAAAACACGCACCGTGCACAGCCCGGCCGTGCGCCCGAGCTGCAGGAGCCCTGTGAAATCAGCAGCGAGGCTCTTGTTTTGAAAACACGGCTTTGAAATAGTTCAGAATTGGGCATTTTTAACAGGAATGTGGCTGGGATTATTCCCTGGCACTGTGAGCTGGGAAGAGCAGGTCCTTACCCTTTTCTCTCCAAAATTAGTGTGTGCAAGACAAAGAGAGGGGAGAGAAGGACCAATTTGCCTTTATGCTTAGCTCCTAAAAGAAAAAAAATATATATATATATAAAATAAAGATTGCACTGTATAAAATGAAAGCCAAGACCAGCTGGGTGCTCTCCCAACTGGAATTTTCCCCTGGAGCCGTGGGTGCTCCCACAGCCACCCAGGAGCTGTGATCCCCATGCAGAGGTGCTGGGGGCACGGTGGGAATGACTAACCTCAGCCCAGCTTCTCAAGAAGGCGGGAAATGAGTAAAAATGATGCTGAGTAATAATCGTCCTTTTCGATTCATGGGAGGATTTTTTGAGAGCTGTTTATTTAAAAAAAAAAATGGCCCGGTTGGCTTCACGCTGTGGCTGTTGTCCCTGGAGAGGTGTTTGTATCTGCAGTGAGCGGGGTGGGGGGGAGTGAAATGCAGGGGATTTATTTCACGTGGAAAAAATTAAAAATTAAAGAATAAAAATTGGATGTAGTGGTGAGGAGGACCCGGGTGTGGAGATGCTGGGCTCAGCAACTGGGGCGTGCGGGACAGTTGTGTCTCACAAACCGAGGGGCTCTCCCCATTGCTTCTCCTCCCACGGGATTTCCTAACTAATTGCCCCTAATAATCCTCATCCCCGCACGCTGGTTCCGCAAACCTTTTGCCAACGAATGCTCCGTGTTGGAGGTTTTTTCTGTGGCCGTGCAGGCGTCCCGGAGCCTTCGCGCTCCATAGGCTGCGCCAGCCCAGCTCTTCCAGGCAGGTTGTCAGCACAACCGTTTCATTGGGGGTTACGTTTGTATTTGGGAAGGTAAAAAAAAAAAAAGGTTAAAAAAATCATTTTTGTACAGAAATAGAGCTGAAGGTTTGTGCAGTGTTCAGTCTTGTCTTGAAAGCTGAGGTCGGGCACGGATCGATACTTGCTGTCTGCTTTAAGGCAATATTTCTCCCTCGGTGCTCCCGTAGGGAAACTCTTCCACCTGGGATAATTGCAGGATGTTCTCTGGAGGAGATAATTTCATTTTTCTGTTTATTCTTTTTTCCTCCTAGCTGTATAAATAGTATTTTGTTTTGCTGTGGATATTCTCAGGTCCAACCCTGTAGATAGATGATGGTCGGGATCTGAAAATCTCTAATTCCTTTAGAGGCAAAAAAGGGAAAGGTGGTTTGTTATTGGATTTATTTATGAAACGAAGGCTGGAGGAGTTAAGGGCTGTTGCATGGGCATTTCCAGCCCCATTTCTGCATCGAGGGGGTGATGGCAGCAGAGATGGGGCAAGGAGGGTGCAGAGGGTCCAGGATGGGGGTGTCAGGGTGCGGGAGGTGACTGGGTTTGGGGTGGGTGCTGGGGTAATAACACCCTCCATGATGCCAAAAGCATTTTCGGGTTGCGGATGGAAACCTCTCCTGCTGGGTCACTGTTGCGTTCTTGCAAAATTGGGCTCCCAAGTGCTTTTCACTGCTTTACGCTCTGGTCAGGCCTGGGAGAGGGGGACAGTCCCCACAGCTGGCAGGGCCACCTCTCTGGTGGCCCAAGCTTGGCCGGATTCCATTCCCATTCTGCAGTTTCCAATTTCTGGCACCCATACATTTGTGATGCAGCTGAGACCCCGGCACAGTTCCGCTCCAAACGCCACCGTGTAGGCAAATCCACGGTGCCAAAGCCACCAGGTTTCCCCAGCAAACCCCAGCCTGAGGCCGCCTCACCAATTTGCTCTCCCAGGAGCATCCCATGGGTGCCAGGACCCAAATCCACCCCTCGCAGAGCGGGTCCCACATGCAACACCACATTTTGGGGCTGGGTTCCCATGGGAAGGGCAGGAAGGCACCGGGAAGCTGCTGCGGGTGGAGGGGTTGACCTGGGGACAGGGCAGGAGAGAGGGGACACAAGTGACTTTTCTACCTGGGAAGGTTCTGGCTCTGAACCGGGTCCAAGCCTCTCTCTGCAACCAGCTGAACCCCAGCAGGAGCCGGCTGAGCTTTGTGTCTCGGCAATAATGTCTCATAAAATTAAATGATGTGTGTGTTGGAGTTCGGTGGATGTGGCTATTTGTGTCTGAGCCTGCTCCAGCAGGACCCTTTTGATCTCACAAGAGCTGAACCCACGTGAATATCCTCATTTGTCTTATTTTTATATTTTATTTTTCCTCCTTAGGAAAAAGCTTCACCCTGACGATCACCGTGTTCACCAACCCCACCCAAGTCGCTACCTATCACCGAGCCATTAAAGTGACTGTCGATGGACCCCGGGAGCCACGAAGTAAGTTATGTGTTTGATTTGGCAGCTCCGTATCCCATCGCACAGGGATGGTTTTATAGCTCCAGTCCTCATAATGGCTGGGATGCACGGAAAACGCTTTGGGTTTTGACAGCAAAACTACAGATGCCTCAAATCTGGAGGTGCACAGGGCATCTCCGGGGGGTTGCGAAGCCAGAGATGCTGTGCCTGGCTTTGGAGGCTGACTTGCTGATTATTAAACCCAAAATATTTGCAGGTTTCCTCTGCGCTGCGCTCGTATTTGCCTGTCTGTCCGCACGGGCCCGGGAGAGCTCGGCGAGCGTTTTCCTCTTTGGGTTTGCAGTGGTTTCGCTTTCGGGTTGTCAAAGGCTCCGCTGGCAGCGGCCGGGAGCCGCGTTGCTTGAGAAAAACCAAAGGGACGATTCGAGCACGGGAACGTCGTTCTGCTGCGATGGAGGAGGCTCCGCTGGGTGCGGGACGGTGCCTCCGGGTTGAGGGCGGCTCTTTGCAAAGGCAGCTGCTGGGTTGGTTTTTGGCATCGGGCAGGTTTGAGCTCACCTTGGCATCTCCCGCCACACGGGGAAACGCTCTGGTGCTGTTGGCTGGAGGAATTTCCTTTTGTCAGGAGTATTATTGGCACTGCACGACCCCCTGTGCGATGGGACCTCGTCCCCAGCGCCTCCGTCTCCGGTTTTTCGCTCTGGCTTCACCTTCCCGCTCGCTCCGCACCACCCCGGGGACTATAAAGCCGAGTTTGTTCCCTTTGCGTGTCAAGCTGTCAGTGCCCAAATGGAAGGGAAACGGTTTGATCCTTCTAAATATGCTTCAGAAAATATTTTTCTGTTGATGCTGTCATTGGGCCATCGGCGCCCCTTGATGTGAGGCCAGGTGGAGGCTGCTACCTCGGCGAGGGGGTTTTATTTGCGTCGGGGCTGTTTGGATTTTCTTCCCCCTTGATTTTTATTTTGGAGCACGAAAGTCTTTAAAGGAGCCTGTCGAGCTGCCGGGCTGGATTTGCAAGGCTGGCATCCAGGGGGTGCGACGCTGTTGGTTTTTATTTTAAGCCAGAAACACAAGGCAGGTCCCCATCGTGGGGCTGCGGCAGCGAATCGTGGTGGGAACCGGGAACGGGCTGGGCAGGGAATTTCACAACTTTGCCAGGTCAGGAATAGAAACCAGGTCTCCTGACTCCTGGCTCAGCCCTTTATCTGCTCTATCAGATCGCCTTTCTAATAATAATAATAATCAGGAATACATAAATAATAATACAAGGCGAGATAGTTACTACTCTTAGTGTTTGGTTTTGCTCTGACTCGCCAAAACCCCCTGCTGAATCATCCCCGCTCCTCCTGCGTTTCAACACCTCGGCCCATCGCTCCCCATCTTTAATTTAAATTTTCCGATACGGAGGGGAGGGTTTCGTTGCTGGGCGGGGGGCTGAGCCCCGGGCACGCTCGCCCTGCTGTTTGGGTTGGGGCTGTGCCTGCGTTCGGCAGAAGGAAGCAGAGGCGGAGGATGGAGCGGCGTGCCCGGTGCCCAAGGGATGCCCTCCCCAGGACGCCATCCTATCTGCAACATCAGCAGTTTTCTGCCCTGTTTTGTTTGGGGTTTTTTTTCCTGATTTGTGGACCTCAAAGCGTTTGGGAGGTGTGAGCTCATTAAGGAATTCTGCGCGGGGTTTATTTGCTGCTTCTGCTTGTTCCGTGAGGGCCCCAAAGGTTGATCTCTGCCCCATCCTTGCACCCCCACAGCCCATAAATGGCTGATGGAAGGAGTTTAGACACAAGTTGTTGTAGGGGTTTTTTTTTAATTATTGTTTTTTTTCAAATGATCATAGATTTGTTAGCAGTAAAGGTCATATTTTGACTCCTAATTTGACCCTGGGGCTTAAATTTGTGATTGATGAAAATCCAACGTCTTGCACTGGAAGAAAAAAAATTAAAAATCCTCTCTTTTTTTGCCACACTTTGATTTGCGTTCTCTAATAAACACGAGTTTTAAAAAGTAATAATAAAAAAAAAAATGCCCTTTGCCCTTCCCTGCAGTCCTGTGCAGAAACCCCTGGTGTGGAAATACCGGCTGCAAAATGATCCAGGATCGCTTGTGGAAACCCAAGGTGGTTTTCCTGGTGAACCTGCCACTGGGTGGCTCTCCGGCACGGCACCCCTGGGTGTGTGGCACCCATCGGCGACTGGAGCCAGTAAAGCCCCAGTAAGAACCAGTTTGGCCCAGCACCATGGTTTGTGCTGCCCTCCTTTGCTTGGCTTTGGGAGGCGAGAGCTGCTGGCAGGAATTACAATTTTTATGTGTGTGTATACATATTATATCTACTTTAAAATATATATTTATATATATGTGTTAAATATATATAAATAAATATATTAAAGTATATATATGTGGACTTAATGATCCTTGTGGGTCCTTTCCACCTCAAGACGTTCTACGATATATGTAAATACATATGTGCGGCTATGTAAATACATGCATATATATGTGTGCGTATTTTTTTTAATATATAAAGTCTATTTTAATGTATCAAACGCGGCTGCAGTGTTGCAAACGAGCAGAACATGGTGTGCGTTGGCTCCGGTTGCACAGAATCGGTGCTGGCCGGAGCTGGAGGCTGGATGTGGGGCTGGTGCGAACGGGCAGCAAAGCGCCCTTAAATGTGGAAAGAATTGGCCATTTGTCTTGGCATCCTGGGAAAGCCCTGGGCATCGTCTTCTCAGATGCGGTGAAATTCTTCCAGCAACCGTTCTCGTGGGGTTTTTTGGGTCAGAACGTGGCTGGGCTCCACGCCCCACCTCCCAGCACCCCATTCATCTTCCACCCCTGCCCCATCGCTTCATCTCAGCCCTTGAGCAAGTCTTTTAACTAAAGCTGTGCCCAGAAAAAGAAATAATAATAATAAAAAAAAAAAACTTCTGAGGAGTTTGCAATTGAGTCGAGATGGGTGAGAAATGGCAGGGAAGGGGGTGATGACCCTCGTGGGACCGGGGATGCAGCTGGATGGGGGGGACCGGGAGAGCTGGACCAAGGGTGTTGGTTTGATGGAGTCACATCAGGGCACACGTGAGGCCGAGAATCGCGGCGGCTTTGGCCGAGTCGCCGTCTCGCCTGCTCCACCACGGTCCCCAGCACCACGCAGGCTCCCTCCAAGTGCCTCGCTCACTCCCAGATTATTATTATTATTTTTTTTCTCGAGCTCAGGCTCTTTCTGGGTCAGATCTGGAGAGAAAAAGGACATTTTTTCAAGTTGACACCTTAGCTCTAAACAAATGGCGCAGCAGGTGCCAAGTGTTGACATACTTTGTACAAACAGGAAGTAATAAAATATTTGAACTTCCTGTGGAATTTCCTTTTATTTCCCCCCCCCTTCTCTGCAGCTCTTTATTTAACAAGAGCCCGACTCGGCCGAGCTGCAGCCCTGGTGCAAAGCCCTCTTGTATCCATAGCTGCTTGCAGAATAATCCGCAAGAGGCAGAACACGTTAGAAAATGAATAGCTGGAATCTATCTGGGGATGTTTGGTGTGGTCTTGGGTACATGGGAGCAACTCCAGGGCCTCCCCATCACACCCACCTCCTGGCTGCCTTCCCGTCCCCCCTTTTTCCTTTCCCGTCCCCCATTTTTCCTTCCCACCACTCTCGCCTCCTTCTTGCTCTCACTTCTGTTTTCCTCCTCCTCTTGCCCATTTCCTGGGAACCCTTACACAAAGTCCTTTTTTCTTTTTTTTCCTTTAAATGCCTTTTGTTTTCCCCCCTCTTGGACATATATTCTTGTTGCCATTCAGTCTCAACATCTCCCCCATTTCACCTAAATCTCCTTTGCCCTAAACCCCTTGTTTCTGGTTTCCCCCCATCCCTGCAGTCCTGGCCACCACGACGAGGAGTAAAGAGAGAGCAAAAGGACTTGATCACCTACCATAACCCTTGTGGGGAAGCACAAAGTTGCTTTTCTGAGGTTTAATGCTGTGTAAATTTGGGTGAATGGAGCTGGTTTTCTTCCCCTCTCAGCAAAGGTGGTGAGCAGAGCAGGGAGCGGGATGCTGGGGGAATCCGCACCCAGCAGTAGATATCCCTGCTCTTAAGTTGCAGTTTAATTTTCTCCCATCCTGGGCTGAGTGATGAAATAGAGGGTGGCGATGAGGAAGGGTCATAGCTCGGGTTTCCACACTGGAGGAGTGAGGGGCAGTGGGGTCCCCACATCCCCCTTTGTTGCCCACTTGGCCACGGTGCAAACGCTTGGTGATGGTGGCTGGTGTCTCCTGTCCTCATTTTGGGTTTGTTCATCAGAGAGTCGGTGCTTTCGGTTGTGTCACCGCTTGGTGTGACCGGGACAAGTGCCGGGAGGGTGTCCCCATGCTGAAGCATCGCTGGGCTTGGACCGGGATGAGGAGGGGGGGCTTGTGGCTGGAACACCCCCGGCCAGGCAACAGTATTTCATGTCCCCTCTCCATCTTATCCCTGCAAGGTTTTTCTGATAGGACCCCATCCTGCACAGGTACGAATCCCCTCCGTGGTCATTTATCATCCCCAAAAGGCTCCTTTCCCCCTCATCCCATGGGGATGGAGCAATGGGGCCATGTTGGGAGTGGTGCCACCCCGGAGGGGACAACCCAGCGGCCACCGCTTTGGCTCACCCCGAGCACCCAGTGCTCCCCCATGGTGCGGAACGTAGCCGGCGGGTGGAAAGGCTTCTCACCTCCCACGGCTCTGAGGCATTTCCAAGAACCGATGCTTTTTAGCTTTCGTGTTTTCAAAAGCCTCAGCTGGGCGAGGGTTTCCCTGCCCGTCTGCCCCCGCGCACAACATCAACCCCAGCCCTGCGCTCCTGGCTGGGAAATGAAGAGTTTGGGGTCTCCCGAGGGTGGAAACCCCGTTGTCCGTGTCTGTGCGAGGTGTTGGTGGCACCTCTGTCCCCGGGGTGCTGGCGGTCGGTGGGTGCAAGGCTGCAGCTTGGGTGCTGGCTGCCCTTGAGCACTGGGGGCTCTTGGCTTCGAGTATGGCATAAAAAGCAACAAAAATACTGTAAAAAGGGGAAAAACACTCTCTGTAAATCCAACCTGAAGAAGGCTTTGCTGCTATCGATCATGGGGGTGCTGGGTGGCTGTGGGAGGAGGTATCTGTGTCCCCATGTGCCCCTATCCCCACCGTAAGGACGCTTTTCCAGCAGCGTTTGTGCTGCCCGGGTGGCAGCCGGGGAGGAGGACGGGTTGTACCAGCCCTCCCGGGGATGACACACGCCCCGCTGTGGCTTCTCTATCCATCTCGAAGCTGCCCCGATAAGAGCAGCGCCCCGAGCCGCCCCGTCCTGCCGCGGACACACCTCGCACCGCTGCCCGCGCCCCAGCTCGCTTCCCACCCCACGCCCAGCGCCTCGCCGGCTCCCCGGACCCCGGCACGGCCGCAAA
>VWYH01003039.1:864652-884928 GCA_013399365.1 Pampusana beccarii
TTTCCTTTTTTTCCTCCTCTCTTTTTTTCCCCCTTCTCTTCTCCCTCTTTTTTCTTTTTTTTTTTTTTTTAAATTTAAAGTGCCTATAAATCCATTTTTCTTGAGTTCAGAGGGATCTGTGCTGCGGATTTTTTTTTCCATGTTATTCCTAGTGTATGCTTCAGTTTGAGGCTAGAGAGAAAAAGGATGTGCAGGACCATGTTAGCAATGCAACCGATCCCCTTGCTGCTTTCCCCATCCTTGTGGCTGCAGATGAGTCTGAGATTTACTACCAGAAACAGCAAAACTGAAACCCATTTTATTCAGCGAAGGGAAAAGACGTGCAACATTCCATCCTGTTAACCAGAATAAGCTCTGTAGAGGCCCCGATATGACGCTGATAACTGGAAATCACCAGGCATCCCATATAAGACTATGCTGCCCTAATTCAAGCATCCCATTCTGCCCAGTTTGACCCACAGATTTTGCCTGGGGGTGACTGGGGGAGCCTGAAGAGCTGATTCAGCTTCTCCGCTCTCACTGGCAGAGGGGCTCAAATTTGGGGGGTTTCAGCTCCCCATGGGGCGACCTTCCAGCCTCCTGTCTGTTTTTCCTTGGGTACAGCATCCCTGTGCAAACTTGATTCCTTTAGCAGTGTCGTATTTTCGCGCCTTAATGGTTTAAATGCCAGCAGAAGCACAAAATAACACATTTAATACCTTGCAGAGTTGGTTATCTCCTTTCTAACTTGTGGGTTATAGTGTCTTCAAAGGTATTGATGGTGTCTGCTGAGATTTCTGACTCCATGATAGTTGCTTGGAACAAAGAGCAGCTCTCTTGGGCTTCCTTCCTTTGCACTGTTTTTGGGGCAAAGAGGGAGAAAAACAAGGCAGAAAAGTCCCTGTTGCTTTTGAGAAAACTGAGCCATGAATTCATGCATCACCCCAGCCCGGCGTGGGTTTTGGCCGATGCTTTGTCTGTGGACCTGTGCTGTGGATTTGCGTAAATCCATGTTGTGCTTCCTTCATATGGGAGGAGGGAAAAAGTAAAAAAAAGGTTATCTCATGGTTTTATTATTATTTTAAGCAGTTTTGAGAGGAGACGGGGAGCTGGAAGAGCCGTGCGGGGAGCTTGGGACGATGCATCGTGCCCCCTTGGGATGTCACCTCCATGAATCTGGATGGAGAAATCAAAATCTGTAGCTCTCCCATTCCTGGGATACAGGGGAATCGGGATCTACCGGGTGGCAGAGATGGGTGCGAGTCAGCGAGGGACGGTCTAAAATAGCCGAGGATGAAGAAGACGGAGTGGGGAGTCGGATAGGGTAAGGGGATGGGAGCCAAAGAGGAACAAAAGCAAAAATAACCCAAATTACCATATTCTTACGGAAAATTTCAGGAGTCTGCAGCACGCCCGGGGCCCTGACACCCCGTGTTTGTTGCGCCTTTTACCCTTGGAGGTTTGATCTGGCTTGGGCAAGTGCTCGGAGAAGAAATAATAAATTATTAGAGGGATTTGCGCTTCTCAGAAGCTCAAATGGAGACCCGGGACGGGGGCTGCGTCGTGCCAGTATTGTACGATTTCAGATCTTTATCTTGGCAAAAAGGCTTCCTTGTGGGGATGCATAAAACTTGAACTGGAGATGTTTCTGTAATTAAAAGCAGGCTCAGTGCTGAAGTGCTCCCGTGGGGTGATAGTTTTGGATATTATTAGGGTCTTTTGTTTTCTTCCCGTGCTTGTCCTTAGCGAGATATAAATACACAGACGTTTCCCAGTTTGTCTGGGAATTAGAGGGGAAAAAAAGAAAAAAAAAAAAGAGGGGGAAATGGTGAAGATAAAGGAAAACTAAAAAAAAAGGGCAACTAAATCAATCAAACCAACCAGATCATTTAAATAAATAAATGACCTCACCGCTTCCTGGACAGTTATTTGTCGACGTAAAATCGCTATAATTTGTTTTAATTTAAAATGCGGCGCTTAAAATACGCGGATTTCCCTCTTCTTAGGACCTGTCCCTTTCCCTGGAGAGGGAGAGGGGGAAATCCTGAGTGACACTTTCTTGCTTCCCAATGAAACTCTCGGTTCCGTACGAGCGCCCGGGAGCTTCGGCATCGCTCTGGCTGGTGGGGGACCTGCTGTGGTGGTCCCAGCAGTGGCCCTTGGGCACATGGGGGGTGACACTGCTTGGGGGCATCCCGGTCGTGCTCCAGACAGACAGAGCTCCTGGGTCTCAGCTGCTGCTCCAGCCCCACGGAGGGTCCCGCCTGGAGGGGCAAAAGGGCTTTGGATGGAGCGTAGAGGTTTTTGGGGTGTCCTGAAACAAGGTGTGCGTGGGAAATCCTCGGTGGGAATGCGATGTATTTTAATCTTTTAGTTCTATTGGTGTTTTCTCTGCTGTCCCCCAGCTGCCCTTGGGGTTGCTGGTGATGGGGCACTTGTGTGGATGGAGTCCCGGCCACCCTGTGCATCCTGCACAGAGACCATGCGGCTCCATCCCACCTTTCCCGCTCCCATTTGTTCTTCGGATGGAGACACACGAAAAGACGAACGAAAAGCATCGGTGCAGCTTGATTAGGGCACGATGCACCACCCGCTCTCGCCTTCCATCTGCCAGATCCCTTAAAAACCTCCCGCCGCCCCGGTCACCGCGAGCGGGAGGCAAAGGGCGAAGCCAAAGCCGCATCTCCAGGGGCACGGTGGAGGGATGAGGAGACGCCGGGGAGAGACTCAGGGCTCCCGAGTTCACGCCGGAGCCCTTGCAAATCGGTACTTGCTGCGCAGGAGGGTTTCTCTGTTTGTATTCCCATCGCTAATGTGTTTTGATCCCAGCGGGGGAATTTGCACCCTTTGGGATGTGCCCAGACCGTCCAGGGCACTGTGTTCTTGCAGAGGCAGTTCTGGACCGCTGTTGATACATGCATGGCGAGCAATTATGTTAAACTGCCTCCTCCTCTAATTTCTTATAGGTGCTGGTATCCAGTTAACCCCTTCGGGGTCCGATCCTGCACAGACAAAGCGAAGGGGAGTCGGGGCTCAGTTCTGGGGTGGGGGGTGGATGAAAATCAGAAGAGAAAAGCAGCTCGGCGCTGGGTTTGTGTGGGTCGGGCTGTGCAAGAGCCCCCAGCCCCATGGGGGCCCTGTCAGCCCTGGGCAGGACTCGGGGACACCCCAGTGCTGGGGGGGTTGCAGGGAACTCCCTGGGGAGAGCAGAGTGGGGACAAAGTTTGGGGGTTTGCATCGCCCAGGCCGTTGGTGCTGCAGCTCCAGGCTGCAATCCCGGCCTCAAAAGAAAGATAATTTCAGTTGCTGCATTAATATGGCCTCCAGCACATTCGCTCGTCTAATTATTTTATTTGCCACATATAGTAAATTCCACCTCTCCTTTTATAATCGCCTGATGTGTAATAACTTCAAAATAATTTCACTTAAAAACGACCAATATTTGCTCAGTGAAACAGTTATCGCGAGTCAGAACAGGGAAATTATATTTGCTTGCGTTGTACAAAGAAATCTTTGTTGAAATTGGTTGCAATACCTCCTGCTTTTGAATGCTTCGGGAAAACCCCAGGGCACGATTCTCAGCTGGGGTGGAAGAGGCGTATCTGCTCCTGCTCTGAAAATAAATAAATCAGAGGCGGAGAAGTGGGCATTGATCGTGAATTTGGAAGAGGTTAAACGGGATCCTCTCTGGTGGATGTTTGGAGAGCTCAGTTTCATCGAAGGCTCCTTCCAGAAGGATGTCGGTGGTGTTTCGATACCGGGTGCAGGAACGAGTTGTGCTGGGTGCTGTATGAAGAAATAGCAAAAGAAATTCCTGCTGGGTCCTCCGATGTGGCCCAAAGGAGCTGCGCAAGGGGGCGAGCGGGCTGGGGCGGGATGCAGGCGATGGGATGATGCTAAAAAGGAGTATTTGTGAGCAAGGACGTTGGCGAGCTTCGCTCCTTCCAAACGGGCTGTGTTTCGCCCCGTGCCTCAGTTTACCCATTTGTAAAGCAGATCTAATAACCTGCCGGGCAGCGGGTGATGTGGGAGCGTTGCACAAACGCGGAGGCTGTTGTCGGTGAGGGTTTATCGA
The DNA here is from genome assembly GCA_013399365.1 of Pampusana beccarii. Lineage (NCBI taxonomy): Eukaryota > Metazoa > Chordata > Aves > Columbiformes > Columbidae > Pampusana > Pampusana beccarii. The sequence goes on from VWYH01003039.1 coordinate 868,707, forward strand.
GCTATAGCCGGGATTGCAGGTTTATTAATGCAACGCAGCCCTGCGTCCCTCGGGCGGGATTTGTGAGCTCAGGAGGACAGTGCGAAGGGTCATGGATTGGAAATAGAGGAGAAAAAAACCAAAAAGTCGATGCTAAAAGACAAGTTTCATTTCGGGGAAGACAACAACTAAAGGGCTAGAGCTATCAAACAAAACCACAAGATCACATCAGATGTCAGGGCAGGACACATCTTGTTTCTCCCTCTCGAAAGGGCTTATCAGCACAACCAATCACTTTAATGATGTGGCAGAGGGAGGAAGAGGATTTGACTCAGAGTGAGATGAAATTTGGTTCCTAAGACCCTTCTCTTCCGCTGCCGGAGCCCAGTCACCTGTTCTGCAATCAGCCAGAGATAAATCATATCCTGCAGCGGAAGGTGCTTAGACATGATTTTGCATTATTTTATCTCACTCTTTCCAGCGAATTGATGCGCTGCAGTGGGAACGGGGGGAGAGAGGGGAGGGAAGAAGAGAGACCCTGCAAGCGGGGAGCATCCCCGCTGCCCAGCCCTGCGCTCCGTGTCTCCCCCAGCCCATCGCATCCCCAAACCGGGTCCGGGAGCAGGCAGCAGCTCGGCAGCTCTGCTTTTTGGCTTTGGAGGAGCAGCGTTGCAGAGGGAATGGAGGTGTCGTGCAGGTAGCGTTGCGCTGGGGCTCTCGCTTACAGCGTTGGGTTGTGTGCACTGGCAAAGCTCGTCAGGAGTTGTAATTATCCGACGTACAAGGCAGTCTCTGGAGCTCGGAGCTCAGTCCTGTGGCGGGGGAATATTAACATTCAAATGGCAGAGCTCGGCTCCAGCTCTGTCCTAGGGCAAAGGGGAAACCCAGCGCTCGGCATCCCCGAATCTTGGGAAAATTTGGGTCTGATTTGGGTTGTGCTGGGTTACCCGGAGCCCAGGATCGGCTGGAAAAATGCTGCTATATCCAGTTGGCTGCCACGTGGACATGGCATCCGAGACATCTCCGATCCATTACCTGCACTGCGGCACATTCCTCGCACAGGGCTGACCCCAGCGGACGGTCCTCCCCGTCCTGGGCAGAGTGTCCTTAACCAGTGTCACCCAAAGGAATTTGATGCGCTTGCCCTAATGGAACAGGTTATTAACTGGGGAAAAACCAGCTATACTGGTAGCACGCAGGTCCCATTTCGAGTTGTTAGATAGCAGGCATTAACTCATAGTAAATTGGCATCACTCCACTGATCTACGTAACGACAGCTCATATATGCAGCTGCAGATCTGATCTGGGGTATGACTGAGGCAATATCAGCTGGAGGTGCTTGAGATCTGGCTGCTTCCTCCCAAGCACCCAGCTTTGAAATCTTTGAATCAGGGGTTTCGCCTAATTCCAGGAGAACTGGATCGTGGCCCATAAATGAATTTTGCCTTCCTGGAAATGGGAGCAAGTGTAGAGAAATCAGTGAGGCTGGTGGGTTTTGCACCCGTGAAAGCTGCTGGGTTTCCCACTGATGTGCACCCATCTGCTTGTTTGTGACACACGGGGTGACGTTAACTTTATATATCACCTAATTCACTCTGCAGTCTCGGAGATAGATTTTCAGAAGTCTTTAAGGATGGGAAGATGCAGGAAAGCACTTGTGGGGATTTTCAGCGGGGCAGAAGAGGGCTAAATGCTCAAACCTGATGAATTTTCCCCAGTCTGCTGCTGAGAATGCCCCCAGATTTACCTGTGCTGTAAAGTGCTTTAAACACTTTTTTTTTCAAATCCAGAAAGATTCAGTCTTCTGGCTGAAACCCTGGGAAAGGGGAACCCATGTCCTTTTGGGATTTGTGCGGCAGTTGCGTGGAAATTTGGGTGTGATGTTCCTTTGGGTTTGAACACGGATACACAGCTCCCACATCCCAGGAGGTTTGGGAAATGCTACCCTAGATTTCTGCTCAAATATCTGAATTAATGCCCTGCTTTGTTTGCCTTCCAGAGGACTTAATTTTCGGGTTTCCCAGCGTAATAAGAGGCCACCGTAGGATCTATCAGAAGTTGCCCCGTTTGCAAGGCCTCCCGTCCTGGGGTGGGCAGAGGCAAAGCCAAGGGACTAGCCCAGAAGTGAGAGGAGATTAGGGGCTTGCAAAAGGCAGCTAATCAATACCAGCCTGCCTCTCACAAACATCTCTCCTGCTGCTGGAGCTTCAGACAGTAAAAAAAAAAAAGAAACCCTACTGTAAATGCAACATATCTCAGCGCTTCCCGCCAGCTGGCCGGGAGCCAGCCTATTTCCTTCAAAAAGAGGGATATTTATTTTCATCCTTTTAGAGGCAGCCAATTCATCTCAGACCACCACCAGCTAAAAAAGCTTTATAAATTAGCAACCTTTTTTTTCTCTCTCTTTTTTTTTTTTTGTTTCGGTTGTTGTTGGTAATTCTCTCCCCCACCCCCTTAAATATTATTTTCCTTTCGTTGTTCGGGTCGGTGTAAATCCTCGGCCAGGACATGCGAGCCGAGGCGCATTGCGACACACTCTCCTTTCTCTTCCAAGCTGGAGGAAGACAGTAGCCGTAGTGTCTCACGAAAGCCAGAGGAAACCAAAGCAAAGCCTCGCCGTGACTGATTCTCCTTCCAAATGGCGTAAGCAAGCCAACTTCAAACATGTGAATAATGAGTTATCTGTGCTTGACTTTGTTCGGCAGCAGAAGAGACGGTTCCTTCTAACGTTTTCCTCCTGCTCCCTCCTGTGAACTTCTGGGCTTCAACTTTTAGAAGTGGGTTGAAGTAGCGTTGGCACTTGCCGGCTGCTGCCGCTGCTGCTGCTCATAGAATCACGGAATCATTTTGGTTGGAAGAAACCCTCAAGATTATCGAGTCCAACCATTCCCCACCCCTGGCACTGCCCCATGTCCCTAGAACCTCATCTCTGTCTGTCCAACCCCTCCAGGGATGGTGACTCCAGCACTGCCCTGGGCAGCCTGTTCCAATGCCCCACAGCCCTTTGGGGAAGAAATTGTTCCTAAATCCAACCTCAACCTCCCCTAAACCCCAGCTCCCTCAGCCACTCCCATCACACTTGTGCTCCAGCCCCTTCCCCAGCTCTGTTCCCTCCTCTGAACTCTCTCCAGCACCTCAAGGTCTTTCTTGTCATGAGGGGCCAAAAACTGACCCCAGGATTCGAGTTGCATCCGCAGCAGTGCCCAGTGCAGGGGAACAATCACTGCCTTGGTCCTTCTGCTCACAGGAGCTCGATGGAGGTCTCCAGCATCCTCCTTGGAGACGTCATGTTTGAGCCCCTTCCAGCTGTGGGCAGCCCAGTTTCCATCTCCACACTGTCCTCCCCTCCCTCTTTCACTGCCCGTGTGGCTCCACCAAATTCTTCTTGGCCGGGAATTTCCCGTGGCGAGTGTGGAGCTGGAGATGGGTTTCCAGGGAAAACCTGAGGGACGTTCACGTCTTGGGTTATAGGTGTGCAAAGATGAAACCGCCCCAGCATCTGCTGTAAGGGACAGGCCTGCTGTTCCCATAACACAGGCGGTTCACATGTGGCTCGTTTCTGGAGCACATGCTGGGACTTGATAGTCTAGCCGAGACTCAGACTGGGAAGAAATTCAACCTTGTGTGGGGGATTGGTGTGTCTCTCTGAAGTTCTTATTTTGAGGGCTACAAGAGGGATTTGAAAGGTGTTTTGTGCATTGAGCTGGAGTTTTATCCGCTGCTGATCGCTTTCTTGTGGCGGGTTCTCAGGGACGTGTAGAGACTAAGCCATTGGGTTGTGCACGGCGTGGCTGGGCCGGCTGCTCCCGGTGAGCTCCTGCTCGGCTAAACCGTGGAGTTTGGCTGATAATATTTGAGCAGAGCCTTGGGTGAGGGTGGTCAGAGCTTACTGGTGGGATTCTTGGAGTTTTGCTTTGAACATGGATGAGTAGGGGCTGCTGATGGCTCAGCTCGAGCTGCTGCCCCAGCCCGCGCTACCGTCTCCTGGTTCTCGTCTCGTCCTCGGTGGAGCGGAGGAAATGATCTGCAAATGCGTGTGCTGATGAACATCCCCTCCGAGCTGAAACGCTCCGCGTTTCCTTTGCTCCAGCTTGCTGCCAGCATTTCGCAGCAAGACGCCTGGGGAGGGCCAAGCCACTTCCCACCATCTGCTCTCCTGTTCTTTTAGTAACGTGGTGCTATGGGGGACGGGGATGAATGTGACACCCAAAGCCAAACTCCCTGGAGTCAGAGGGCAGGCTGTGCCCTCCTTGTCTCTCCCACCTGTGACCCCATCTACATCTAAACACAGATAAATCAGGAGACCAGGACCCCCAGGTACCCCTAAGAGCGTTTTTTCGAATCTGCCCGCTCTGAGATTTTGGTATCGCTCAAGCCATGAAGTTGCCAGACTTTCTTTCTACCTTTGATCCCCTTCATATTCTGCATCTCAGGAAATCCAGGGAAATAAGCTGCTTTTGGTGGACAGCCCCCCAATGCCTGGAAACACCATCCAGGTCCCAGCTTCGGAAGCCGCATCAGGTTGCACACTCCTAGAAGGAAGAGCAGGATTTGCTTGGTCTTTGAAATGTTTTAATGCAGAAAGCATGGCTTTGAATCACCGTTTTGAGGGCCGGAGCTCCAGTGTGGCACACACTGTTTCACTGTCTGCATTCCAAGGAAACACCCAAAACTTCCAGTATGCTTCTTATTACTGGCCTAAAGTGTCAAATTCACATCGGCTCTTCCAGCTGGGAAGTGTTCAATGGGATCGTTTGTTTGATGTGCTGATAGAGATCTTGTTACTACATCAGGATCGTAGGTGATCTGTCAATGTTTACATCATGTCATGTTCAATATCGGAGTTAACAGATTCGGAAACCTGATCCAGCATTAAAACGCTTGCGCTGTTGACAAGAAGTGCCTAAGGTCAGTAGCTGCCGTCGTTTCATAGTCCTAAGGGCTGTTGTTTCCATAAATATTGACCCGCGAGCCAGTGCTAGCGCAGCTGGAAACGCAGTGCAAAACCGCCAACCCAACAGCAGGTTTCGTGCCCCAAAATCCACAGGTTGGAGTGATTAAGACTCCTCCGACTGATTTCTTGGGATGAGGCCTGGAGCTGTTTGAAGTCGATTGAAAATCCACCCCCTGGCATTGGGAGGCTTTGAGTCAGTCCTTGGGTTAAGCTCGAAACCACCTTCCTCTTCTCTAAGGTATGAGCCATTGTTCACTTGACGGCACTGGTTTCCTCTCCGTGACAGCTGTGGGTAGATGGGGAAGGGCTTTTAATGAAGCCAACCGCTGCAGAAATTAAAAAGCTCAGGTTGTTCTGATGAAAGAAACCTATTAATAGCGATCCTCTCTTGCGTGACAAAGTCTGACGTCCCCAGCTCAGAGTGACAAGTGGCAGGAAGTCCTGGGGAGACAGCCTGTACCAACCAGGGTTGGCAGGCCAAGTTGGTGGTTTTTAACCCGTTCACCGCCTTTTTTCTTGTAGTTTAACACTTCGCGGTCCCTCCCATGTAGATGGGGTGGGATATGACCTGGAGAAGGGTCTATGAAAGCCACGAAGGGTCCTGATCCCACCACAAGTCTGGCTTTTCAACCCAAGTGTTTGCCTTGACTTAGATTTGCATCAAGTTTTCTACTTTCTTTTTATCAGTTTTAGGTTTTTTGGGGGGTGTTTGCTGGTAATTGCTGGGCTTCCCTTTAGACCAACCCCTTTCAGAGAGGGTAGCTACAGCACTTATATTTTCTAGAGGCTTAAAAAGCCCCCCCGGGGCTGTGCCCGCGTTCAGACAGCGCAGGGACCGGAGCAACCGCAGTGCAGCATGATGCAGCCACATGAAGCCCTCGGCTCAGTCGTACGGCTGAATAATCTCTAAAAACACTATCAGCACAGAGATCACTTGATTTATTTTTCAGGATTTTCTCCGTCACATGCCAGATACTACCGCAGGATAGGGTTTCAGCCCAGATAGAGGCAGAGGACTTAATTTCCATTAGATTTCCGTGGAACTTGGTCTTTGAAGTTCTTTTTGGCTTCTCTGCTGAGCTCTGCCTGAGAAAAGTGGTTAAAGGAAGAACGTAGACCTATTTTTCTTCTTCTGCGCTCAAATGTATGCTGCAAAAATAAAATGTGGACTGGGAGAAGGCACCTCAGTGACCACACGTTCCCCCTTGGGAAGGCACAATGTGGCAGATGCTGCTCACATCTCCGAAGACCATCGGATAAGGCAGAGGTGTCCAAGGTCTGGGGCCGCACGGAGATGAGAACGGATCATTTATGGTGTTGATTTGAGGTTTCCTTGGTTTACTTCACACAGCAGGGAAAAGGCATTTTCAAAATACAGCTGGGTTTTGCTTTGTGCTGGGAGTTCGTCCTCACCAAGTTTTGCCGCCTGGTGTCAGCACGTTTTTGTTCGGTTTGGACTTTTCCCCACCCGGAAGCCTGGGGATTATAGAGGATGTGGGGTGGTGGGGCTCGCCTGGATGTGGAGCTCCCAGGGAAGGGTCAAAGCCCCTCAAAAACCGCGGTTTGGGACAGTTTGCTGTTGGGAGCGATGCTGTGGCGCGGAGCTCAGCTGGGAGCAGGAGACCCCCTCCAGAATCGATGCCGTCCCTTCCAAGCCACCAGCATCTCTGCAGACAGCCTGGCAAGTGCAGCCCGAGCACCACGAGCCAAGAAAATGCGAGATCAGAAGATATCAGACATCAGATTTAAAGAGGGGGGAAGTCTGGGGACTTTCTGTGACTTCGCTATAAATTAACACCCGAGCTCACGCTACGCAGATGTGAAGGGGGGGTGCGAGCAAGAGGCGGCTGCGTTTTTTCGCCTTTCAAATGTGTCGCTTTTCATCTTAAGAGCCGCCGAGAACTGAGCCCGGCTTGGTGGATGTTGGGCCGTAGGGCTGGATCTGATAAGGCTCGGCTCTCAGAAGAGCTGCACAAGGTTTTTTTTGTTTCCCAGCTCCTCTCCTGCCTCCCCGGCGTGCCCGCACACCTCCAGTGCCCCGAGCTCTGCTGCCGATTACGCCGGGATAAGGCATTCCCCACCTTGGGAAGGTCCTTTCATGGCAGGTGCAAAGAGCTGGGGGCGTTTCAGGGCCGTCTGGCCGCGGCAGGTAAAGAGCAAGGAGAATCCAAGGTCTGAACCTGGCACCGATGTCAAACCAGAGCAGCTCCGGCTTCCCTGGAGTCCCTCCAGCTTTGTACGGGTGTAACTGAGACTGGAATCCGGCCCAGAGAGAGTGAAGCTGTTCGGCAATGATTAATACAGTAAAATGCGAAAGTTATGTATCAAGTGTATTTCATGCGCTTCTTGCCTCGGGACAATTAGCATAAATTTAATAATTATTGCCCCGTGCCAGCAGCTGCTACCTAAGGAGCTGGGAGAGCTTTACAAATGCTCGTTAGCTGCTGCCCTGCCTGCGGGAGATGGGGGAATTGTCTCCCCGTTTTATGGGTAGGAAAAGGGGAACAGAAAGAAGCAAAGTGAGGTGGCCAAGGTGCGGTGCTGTGGCCGGGCTGGTCCTTTCCCATCTTCTGCACTTTCCCCAGCCCCGCTCGGCTCTGGCCCCATTGGGTGGGCAGAGCTGGGGAGGGGGATGAAGTAAGACAAGAGTTTATTCTTTGTGCACTGAGAAAATGCTGTTGAAAATACTTAAAAGTCAAGGTTTCCTTTGCTGGTTCCCTGATCACCACCCTGCCGGGAAATGGGGTTTCTCCTGCTTTGCCTGTGTCTCCCTTCTGCATTCGGAGCTGGTGACAGTGGCTGTAGGTGGTCGCTCGACCATGGTGCATCCCAACCCCAGCACCTGCATCCTGCTCCTTCATCAGGTCCTTGACTTCCCAAACGATTTGGGGCCACCCGTGTGGGTCAGTCTGTGTCCCTCCTTCCCCGAACCGTGAGATCCTCTTGCGTGCGTGTGCCTTGCAAACCCCCCCGTGCGAATAACAGCAAACTGCAGAGCGCTGACTTGGTGTGTAACCAGGGCGCTCTCGCCAAAGGGTGACTGATTAGATATCAGACTCTCTTATCATGTTCCAGGGCACAGACAAAAGCTAGAAGACCAAGCCAAACCCTTCACCGACCGCTACGGGGAACTGGAACGGCTGCGCCAGTCCATGAGGGTCACCCCAACAACACCCAACCCCCGCGGATCCCTCAGCACCACGAGCCACTTCGGGTCCCAGGCTCAGACTCCAATACAAGGTAACTGGGTGGGTGCCCCAGCCCGTCTTCGCACCCCGAACCCTCGTGCCGGACAAACATCCCTCCGGGTGGTATTTCAGGGCTGTCCCTCCCTGGGGCACAAGCCAGGGAGGGGTTTGGTTGGGTTTCTTCGCTCTTTTTGCACCCATTAAATCAGCAGACGGGTGCTGAATCAGAAACACGGGTGATTTCGCTCCGTGCAGCGTTATGGGGTCCTAGGAAAAACTGAACAGTTTCCGCACGAACGTGAGGGAGATCAGAGCAACACCCTTTGAATCCAGCAGCTTCTTTGACGTGAAGGCACCCACAGAGACGATTAAGCGTCGACTAGAAAGGGCGTATTATGCTTTACATGCTAATCCAAAGGGTTTCTTATCTGGTTGCGTCGTGTTTATGCCAAGTCTGGTGATCTATCGCCCGACTCCCAGCATAATTCCCCACACGTATGCACACCTGCATGGGCGCACGCGTGCGCACACACACGGGCTTTGCTCTTCCCAGATTCGCCATCAGCGTAGCTGAGCCCTCGGGCGCTCCCCGAGCATCTGCATCACAGCTCGTTGCCAGGAAAGAGGTTGGAATTGCCACCAGAGTTACCCGAGAGAGGCCGTGCATCTGAATTTTTAGCCCCCAAATTAAGCCTCGCGTTTGAAAACATCCAGCAGCCGGGGTGCTCCCGCCTTGCTTCGCTTCTCAGCACAACCAGGTGCCACCAGGGTGTATTAAAGAGGCCGTTCTTTTGGTCCTTTTCCATGCGTTTTTCATCACGGTGTTGTTTTCCTTTGAAAACGAGCAGGAATTCTAATTGGGTTTAAGGGATAATATTTAAGCTGTTCGCATTTTGAGTTTTGGCGGCTGGAAGGTTTCAGGCTGAAAAGCTGCAGAAGCCTTTACGGTGCATTTTCAGAAGTGACGCGGGCGTTTGGAAAACCTCAGTGTCATTGGCAAAGAGGGTGTCTCAGGTGCAAAAACGTGTTTGAAAACGTTACCTGAAATGCAAAAGCTGCCCCGCTCCTCCCAACCCCAAATTACAGTGAAAACTTAATTTATTTCTCATTGAAATGCAAATTCTTATGCTTGGAATTTTCATTGATATTAGCACGGTTTATGAGAAGAAGACGGGCGTTTTGTGGAGGATTATCATTTGATTTTCGTCAAAAAGAGCAAGGGGGAGAAAGAAGTTTTATAGTCTCATCTCGCCGGCCGCGTAATAAAGAAACAGATTCTTGAGGGAAAGAAAAAAAATAAAAGATGCCTATTTTAAATTAGCACAGTCCCCTGTAGAGCCAGAAACCCAGAGAGTGTTGTTTGGAGCAAAGAATCAGGTGACGACACAAATTCAACAAGGGAAAAAAAGAGGAAAGAAGCTGGCCACAAGCTACTGTCAGTGCCAAATTCCCAAATGTCAAGTGACAGCAGGAGTGGAGACACACCAAATTAGCCATCTCCAACCATTCCTGCGGAGCGAATCCCCAGTCCCAGGAATGCTGCAGAAGGCGGTTTGTGCGCACTCTGCGCTTGGCTCCCGCCTTCCCAAACGGGAGGAACCGTCTTAAAATTACTGCGGGTTCTTACCAGCGTAGCTGGGAGCAGAATCAGTTCGGTAATTGTAACCTCAGCCCCGTCCTTGTGACACGGCGCTGGTTATAACCAATGGTGATAACCATTTTTAAAAAGTCTTTCCCTCGCATACACACGGCTTATTCACCAAGACTGTAATTTTTACCCAACCAAGTGGAGCTCGGCCCGTGCCAAGAATAACACGGGAGTTAACAGGCCTGTAATTCTCGCGACTTGGCACGTTCTTAGGTAGCACACACGAGAAGCCAATTAGCAAAAAGCATAACGAGATACCAGCTGGGTGGGATGAACGGGGCAGGCTGGAGTTCATCCTTTACCTGGGTGCTTCCCAACATTGATGTTTTTAGCATCCTCGCACCCCTGTGCAGGGATTAAAAGGGGGTGGGGGGGCAGGTTTTTTTTCTATGGGAATGAACCCCCAGCAGCCCCAGCTCGTGTGCCAGAGGTGGTTGGGGCCTCCCGGTTCTGCTGACCCAGCGATTTGCACAAACCCTTCCTAATCCTTCTGGCAAAACCAGGCTGGGGAGCCGAGCTGCTCAAAAACAGCCTTGGCCACTTAGGGGGGGGTTCGGGCACCTCAAATCCCTGGACGCAGCACATGGGGTTTGAGGCAAACAGGTCAGAGACAGCGTTTCGTTTTGGGGGGGGGGTGGAATTAGGGGATGTGTTTGCTCTGATCTGGTCCAGTCTTTCCTCCTCGGGAGCGGTGGAGATCACGGCAAGGATGCTGGTGTAGATGGAGGAAGGATCTGGCCCTCAGCCACGTGCGGAGGACTTTCAGGAAAGCCGCCCATGCGGGTTATAAATAGCCCCCGTGTAAAACGATCATCCTGAGGTTAAATGGTCTCAAACCAAAAACCTCTCGGTAAGAGAAAACTGATGGTTTCTGAAGGGCATGCCAGGAAACATGGGAGGGGAAGGTGCTCAGCACCGTGGCCGAGCGGGTCAGATCCTGCTCTCCAGCTGGTTTCCCACCGCCCGGTGTCGGTGCAAGTCAGCGGCTTCAGTCTGGCCTTACCCTGTGCAGGAATCAATCCCTCCCCTGCCTGTCTGCAAACGGGACTGACATCTGCAACCCTCCACAGACCAGATTTTATTCCCGATTTCCACGGCTCTGGAGGGAAAACAGGGCAATTCAGGCTTCACCCCAGCGTAGCTGTGACGAGAACCCAGCTCGGTAGCGGGGCAGGTGGGACAAGCAGACCCTCGTCTCACATCACCCAGCGCTGCTTCCCCGGCTTCAGCTGGGCAGAGCCGTTTGGCCCCGTTGAGGATTTGTCCCGATACTTGTGCAGCGAGGTCTGGAAAATCTGAGGTTTTGAAACCTCCCGTCTCCGCAGCGAGACACCAAGCTGTCATTAGGATGGCTTGAAATGGTTCCTTATTACGGGGCACGCGAAGCCAGAGCCTTGCGTGCTTGCTTCGTTTGGAGTTTTGTCTTCTAGCTTAGGGAAAAAAAAAAAAAAAATCAAGTAGCTCTCTAAAAGTGAAGCAAGATGTTAAAGGAACTTGCTTCTGTCTGCCTGGGGCTGCTTCTCGGGGCCCCCCTTGCTCTGGGTGATGGTGACGGACACACATCCTCGTGGGGGGAACCGGGATGCTCCTCGCGGCCCCTGATTCCCCGTGCGATGCTTTGCCCTCGCCTGCGTTTCGGCCGCGGTTCGTGCTGAAGCGTCTCGCTCCCATTGCGACAGAGAGGGGAGGACCGCCCACGCAGCCGGCTCCTGCGCCCGGCTTGGCGCTGGAAACATCTTCAACCACTCCAAAGCGATTGTGTGCATTGTCCGGCAGCACGGAGGGGCCTTTTGTACACAGGGGCGATTGCAAAGTGGTTCTAAATCTGATCTACTCAGTAACGGGGCAAGCTGTTTCGATTAGTGCACTTAACATCCCCTTGCACGCTCTTTGTATTGCTCCAGCAAACCCAAATTCCCTTGACTTCCCAGGGAGAACAGTAAATGCTGGATCCTTTTGCAGGCTCCATCCTGCCTCTCCGCGCCTTGGTGGCTGCTGAACGGTTTGGGAGACTTTGTCTTTGCTGGTGAAGAGCTTTTGGGTCTCCTGATCTGGAAACAGCCCAGCTTTAACCAGCTTGATTCCCAATCCATTACTTAAAACCAGCGCAACGTTTTTAACACAGGCCAGTCATCAGCGGAATGCCTCACCATACGCATTTAGAGCAAAATCTCTCTCTCTTTTTCTCTTTAAACTTACATTTTTAAAGTATTACATTACTTTTAAGAAACCTCTTGGCATAGGCACCAAGTGCCCCATTGTTTCTGAAATGCAACGTGGCTGCTCTGAGGTTAAGTCCTGAATTACGGGCCCAGCAAATACACTGAATTGCTGCTTCCTAATCCCTGTCCAGATCGACTTATGGTTTCTTTAAAATATCCGTTTCTTAATGGATAAAAACATTCTACCATGGGCAGAGGCTAAATTGTTTCCAAAGGAAGCTAGGCAAGCATTAATGGGAAGAAAACATCTTGTGGGATCCAGCTTCAGCCTCAGAGGAAGGAACACGCAGAAGATGGGTTTCCTGCCCGCTCTCAGGCTCCGCAGGCTGCTGTGCCTATCTTTAAACTGCTTTTCTGCTCCCCTCAATTACATTTGCCCGTGGATGTCCCTTAAGCGAATTTGGCATGTAACGGTCAAAGATGAACCACAGGCCAGCGCTGTTTGGGAGCATCCACCAAAAGAGAGGCCGAGCATCCGTGACCGCTGATGTGCAGCCGTCTCCATCTCCCAGCCGCAGCTCGGGGTGCCAAAGTGCTGCAGTTCCTATGAAATAACAGCAGATGAGCTTGCAACAAGCCCAGCTTAATTCGCCTTGGGCTCCAGGGGTGCCACCTCGCCTTTGCCGTGGGATTTTCGCAATGCCGGGATGCTGGTTGCCAGGTTCAGAGCGCCAATGGGGATCCCCCAACCTGCAGTCCCGCTGCGGGAGGGCTCTGCCCGCATCGCCGGGCTGCGGTGCAGCCCAGGAGCGCTGGAGCGGGGCAGGAGCCGAACCTCCCATCGCCCCATCAGCCGCCCTTATCACCCCAGCGCTCCGCAGTGGGTTTCCCATGGCAGACCCGGCTTGGCCCGGACCTGCTCGGCAGGCACGGTGGTCTAGCTGCAGGCGGGGTTGTAAATTCTGCAACTTCCTTTTAAGTAGTCACGGCTTGTTAATTATTTTTTTTTTTTAATACCCTTTGAATACAGGTAAAGAGCGAAGCGCGGGCAGGCCAGAGGGAGTGCCTGCAATCAAGGGAGCGCTTCCCGTTCAGCCCACCCACCCGCTCCAATTAGCACCGTTAGGTTATTCATTAGCTCCGCGGGATGGAGCGGCAGGGATCGAGCCTGGTGTCGGGATGCGGGATGTGAGATGCAGGCAGGGGAGAGCTCTGGGGATGGCAAGGGGAGAAGAGAAGCAGCGGAGGGAGAGGAAGCCGGGAGAGCCCGGCTTGTTTAGTCTAGGCTGGGAGCGGGGCTGATTGCTCTGTTTAAATACACCCAGGGGGTAAACATCGGGGAGGGAGAGGAGCTAACGTAAGCTATGGAGGATGGTGCTGGCACAGGAGATGGGGCTGAACTGGCCCGGAATAAATCCAGGCTGGATGTTGGCAGCAGGGTCCATCCCAGAAGGGTGGGAGCATCCCGATGGACCTGGGGGAGTTTGCAGAGAAGGTTGAGATGCAGTGTGTGATTCACTGAACCCAGAATACCTGGGAATGTCCCTTCTCACTGCCCTGCCTGCTTGTATAGACCAAGAGGCTGTTGCTCATTGTATTCAGGGTGTGATTGAGTGCCGGGAGAGGACCCAGGAGAGCAGAGTGAAGGTTTGGGATGCTCACCGGGGCAGGTTTGGGAGCTGAGCGTGTGCACGGAGAATTGTGTGGGGAGAATGAGAAAACTGAGCGACGAACGTGCTCGGCGCTCTTGAGGTGGCGCCTGGCGATGCTGCGATAAGCGACATGTGTGGTGCTGTGTTTTGGTTTGGGTGTTTGGGTTTTTTTTATTTCAAACTCTGCAGAGGAAGCACTTGCACCCACTTGGGGAGCTGCTCGTATCAGATGCACAACAATCGCTCCATGGGCGTGTAACAACGGATGCTGTTCACACCCTCATTTTTTCTTTTTTTCAACACCTCCCCTCCTCCCCCCCAAAATAAATTTTGCTCTATTTTTCGCGGGGTGGGAGGAAGGGGCCGTTTTCTTTTTTAGTTGGCCCTGACTTGGAAACGAATGAACTCGTTCACATAGGCGACAGAGGCGTGAGAGCGTGCCTGCATGCGTGGGTGGGGAGGAGAGCGGCGCCTTCTCTAGAGATGAGCTGGGTCTTCGGAGATCAAATGCATCTCGTGCGCCTTCCCGGACAGAGCAGATTCCCCCATCTTCGGCCACCTGCCTCCCCGTGCACCCAGATGGAGCTGTTATGGTCATGGGAAGGAAGCAGAGAGGAAGAGAGGTCAGAAAAATGCTGAAAGACAATTTGGAGGGCCAAGCGTCACAGAAAATATAGCCCAAGGTATACACAGACAGAGAATTTCTGTCCCCGCTTCGTCCTGCACATGCGTGTGTATTATATACATGGGCATAAAGTATCGTTAGAGTTTACATTGTCGTCAATCTTCATGGCATGAAGCAGGAAAGGAGGGTGTTTTTTTCCCTCAGGCTAGATTTTTCATGACAATTTTGCAAGGCGCATACGTGCATATAAATAAAACGGTGATATATGGCCAGGTTGCGGATATTTAGACATTCTGTACACTCGGAGAGTTCCACTCTACCAAATTCCCTCTAAATTTCCTTTATTCTCTCTGTGTGTACCACACGCTACGTGCATTTGTGTGTGTTGCGCAATGCACGCACACGCTCAGGTTTATCGCTGAATAAGCCACTGCATGTCCCCCATATCTCTAAACCGGGGAGCAGGGAGTGATCTCTGGGTGCTGTGGGTTCCACACATCGCTGCTCGGCCCCAGATGCTCTGACAACCTCCTCCTGCTGCTGTGCTCTGCACACACGCCCTGTGTGAGCTCCTTCCCTTGTCCCTCAAAGCTCTTCCCATGCCGCACAGTTCCTGGCGTTGCTTTTGCTGCCCCACACAGAACAGGCGTTTTCCTGGGTGGGGAGGCAGTGGAAGCCCCCACCGCTCTGCTGGGCTGGATGCACATCAGCGCCGTGAATCTCTAAAACCCCTTGCAGGATGCATCGCCTTGGCATTTATTTCCTTGCCACCCCCCCAAAGAAAAGACCCCTATTGTCTCCGAGGCAAAAAGCAAGCTGCTGTGTCGCTTGGACACTGTTGTTTTATCTGGAAAGGGGCTGAGCAGCTTTAAAAGCCTGTTTCTATCCGGCTTCACGTGCAGGGGGACTCGGGGGTCCTCAAAAGGTGCAAATTGCAGCTGCACAATTAAATGCTGGGGTGTGTCCCGGCCTCCGCGGTCCCCTGGGCAGCACAGCCCTAACGAGGAGACACTGGCATTACTAATCAGGGCTTTGACCTTTACATGGCTTTTATTTAATACACATTCCACACTTCCCCAAACTCCCATCCAAAACATTGACATTTCCGCTGATAGATTGGGTCAGATTTTGGAGTAGCTGGGGGACTCAATTCACTCTTACAATGGTTAAATTCTTACAGCTAAATGGGCTTATTCAGTTAGTGCAGCAGCTGGTGTGATTTCGAGAAGAAAATAAACATTTCCTTCAAATATTTTGATTGGCAACTGGACAACTGAAATACTCTAGCTCGGATTGCCAGGGTCCAAAAAAGCAAATGGGGGCTGGCTGGTGAGTAAGCGAGGCAAACCGTAGTAAATCCTCCGCGGCAGCGCTACCAAGCACGTGTGTGTGTGAGATGCACCGGGCTCTGCCCATGCTGGGGAAGGGGACACGAAATGTGATTTTTAAAGCGCGTTTGGCTGCGATTTCGAAGGGAGTGCGGAGCCCGAGGGTAGAACTTCACCCGCTCCTGCTTGCTTGGCATTTGCTGAGCCCGTTGCTTGGCGTTTGACGGCTGGCGGAGCGTGACGGAGGGCTGCTTTGCTGCCGAGTTAGGTGGTTATGCAGGGTATTAATGGTGATGTTTTATTTGGACCTTGCTGGGGCTGTTTCAGCAGAGATTTTCTCATATGTGGGGCAGGAGGAACGGTGCCCTTGGGTTTGGGCTGTGCCTCTGACCCACATGGACCCATGAGATGCAGGGGCAGCCCTGAGGGGAAGGAGATGAGAAGGGTGGGCAGCCCTGAGGCGAGGACTGAGGTAGAAGAGGAGACTGAGGGGTGACCTCATTCATGGGGATCAATATGGAAAGGGGCAGTGTCAGGAGGATGGAGCCAGGCTCTTCTCGCTGACAACCAGTGACAGGACAAGGGGCAATGGGTGCAAACTGGAACACAGGAGGTTCCACTGAAAGATGAGAAGAAACTTCTTCATGGTGAGGGTGCCAGAGCCTGGCCCAGGCTGCCCAGGGAGG
>VWYH01003039.1:899071-954263 GCA_013399365.1 Pampusana beccarii
AAAATAAAATAAAATAAAATAATATAAAATAAAATAAAATATATAAAATATAAAATAATATAATATAATAAAATAACTCTCTCATGCACTTTGGCACTCGGTGCAGCACCAGGGCACGCGGCGGGGGGCAGGAGGTGCGAGCCCAGCCCTGGGCGGCTTGTGCCGAAACGCAGCACCCGGCACGGGCCGGTGCAACCGGTCAGGCTGGCTGAGCAGCACCCGCTGCACCCAGACACGCCGCGCTCGCCCCTATCTCTGCTCCTTTTCCCCCTACACCTTATGTCAGCTCACCTGCCCGTGGAGATGAAAGCCTCATCCCAATTACAAGAGTCATTAGTCACCACCCAAGGAAGGGCCACCCAGGCGGCGGTGGCACGGTGCCACCGCGGGTGCCCGGCTGCCCCGCGCCGCGGGATCGCCTGCAGCGCTCCCAGCCGCAGTTATTGCAGAGGGGTTCGAGGGAGACGAGGGATTTGAATGAACCCGAGGGAGCCGCGCACACACGCCACAGAGCGACGGCATCCTCGGGGTTTGGCACCCATCGGGAGGCGAGGAGGATGCCGAGGATGCTGAGACCCCGAGGATGCCGTCGCTCCAGCCCCGCTGTGTTGACCTGACGCCTTTGGAAAAGCAGCCGCTGGCTGGTTTTGTAGCTGTTCCCCGAATGGGTGTCCCCACACGCTGGTGGGGTCTGATGCCTGGGGACGTGGCTCGACTGCCTGATCTTCAGAAGGGCAACGGTGAAATGGCTGGAGCACAAGGGTGATGGGAGCGGATCTGGGGTTTAGAGGAGGTTGAGGTTGGATTTAGGAACAATTTCTTCCCCAAAGGGCTGTGGGGCATTGGAACAGGCTGCCCAGGGCAGTGCTGGAGTCACCATCCCTGGAGGGGTTGGACAGACGGAGATGAGGTTCTAGGGACATGGGGCAGTGCCAGGGGTGGGGGAATGGTTGGACTCGATGAGCGTGAGGGTCTTTTCCAAGCAAAACGATGCTGCGATTCTCTGGTGCAGGCAGGGACAAGCCCGCTCTGCCTGCAGGCGGCTGCAGCGTATCAAAGGGCTGGGAAGAAGCATTTTGGAGTTAAGTGTTCGCCTTCGCCCTCCCCTGCGGTGTCCCCGGGCTCCCCCAGCACAGGGCTCGGTGGCCCCGGCCCGTCCCAGCGCCTGCCCCGGGCTGGGAGGCTGCGGGGAGCCGGGGCCTGCCGGGGCTCACGTAGGCAGGAGCTGCCGCCGAGCTCGGCTGCGTCCTCTCTGCACCGGGGAGGATGGGATAAATTCCCTTTGCAGGATGGACGAGCAGCGACCGAGAGCCAAAGGCTTCGTCCGATGGAGATGTGGCTGGTCCTGGTTATAGAATCATAGAATAGACCCTCAAGATCATGGAGTCCAACCGTTCCCCACCCCTGGCACTGCCCCATGTCCTGAGAACCTCATCTCTGTCTGTTCAACCCCTCCAGGGATGGTGACTCCAGCACTGCCCTGGGCAGCCTGTTCCAATGCCCCACAGCCCTTTGGGGAAGAAATTGTTCCTAAATCCAACCTCAACCTCCCCTGGTGCAAATTGAGCTGTGAAGATGTGAAAACCGACAGCCCCTCGCTGCCCCCCAGGAGCCCACGAGCAACAAGTGGCCAAATAAAAGCTGCCCAGCCCTGACCAGCCACAAGAAATACAAACATAATGATGATTTTTTAAATATATAATCAACTTCTTATGTGCTGCCCTTGCGCTAGGAGTACAGTTACCACCTCTGCAGCTGTCGCTTTAACACTACGCGTAAAGAGGTTATAAAACACCCTGGTGGAGTCTTTACAGGTGTTAGGATCACATTAATTAGCACATAGGAGTGAACAGGATTAATCACCAAAGCCCCTGGATGCTGATTTGGGCAGCACTGACCCCCCTGGAGCTGCAGCTGGGGCATCTCTGAGCCCCATCGGGTCCCTCGCAGGGTTCCAAACAAGCTGAAATTATTCCAAGCAAACATCAAAAGCCCCTCTATAAGCCGGCGCTGGGCTGATCGGTGTCTCGAGGAGCCGCAGCACTTGCCTACAGGAAAAAAAAGACCAACAAACCAACATATTACATTAAAACCAAGCCCCTCTTCATGAATCCTTCTCCCTCTTTCTAAAAAGCAGAGGTGGAAAAAAAAAAAAGAAAAAAGAAAAAAAGGAAAGCTTTAAAGAGCCTTTCCCCTTCACAGGAGACACTTCAGCCTTCTGCAACTTAACAAATAAACTTTGCTTTAAAAATGTGACTTGTGGCACAGTTTTGGCAAATTCAAACCCCTTAAACACACCGTTTCCTGCATTCTTGATTGCTATCTGCAGGCTTGTGAAAATATACAGGTGGATGGAATAAACTTTGACTCTTTGCTCCCCAACCTCGCCCTCCAATCGAGAAAACCGCCGCTCCAACACGGAGCTGGGCCCAAGGGCCCCGTGTTCCCAGTTGGGGACAAAATCTCCGCTCTGGGAGCACCGGGAGGTGCTTAGGATGGGCTTAGGGGAAAATAGGAATCGTGCCCAAAGGGAAGGGCTGGAAATTAGGCTCAACAGCAAGTTCCCGCTGCACAAAACCGGGGGACGGAGGGGACGGGCAGGCCGAGCGATGCTCTGGGAAGGAGGCATTACCAGTGCGTTTGTCTGACGTTTCCCCAGCACCATCTTGCTGCTAAAACAACCCACCCCTGCCCATACAGCCAGCAGAGAGATTTCAATCATTTAAATAAACACCAAAAAAAAAAAGGAATCAAGGAAGCCGTTCGCCGCCCCCGTTCTCCTGGACAAACAGCCTTTCTCAGCCCACATGCAAGAACTAATTTCTTTCTGCCACATCAAGATAGGACGGATCTGAATCAGCTGGTTTTTTTCCAGGATAATTTTATTTATTATTTTTTTTTTGGCGTTTGCCAATGAAAGTATTAAGAGGTTCAGCTCTGGAGATGAAAAATGAGCAGCTGGAAGGAAACGCAGCCCAGAGCCCCAGGTGAGGTGTTGGGGGAACCTGCGCTGCCCGGAGCCGGAGCTTTGGTGAGATAAGCTGGGCATGGAAAACCCAGTTTAATTTCCACCAGAGCAGCCTACACACACCAGTGACCCCGCTGGCTGAAGGCTGTCTGGAAAGCAAAAGAAATGCAAATAAAAAAATAATAGTAATTTCAAAAAATTATTAATATCCCAACCAGGCCTTTTGCTTAAAGGGGGCCCTGGGAGCTGCAAATCCAAGGGGTCTCTGGTTTTCTTCTGCACCACAACGAAGAGATGGGGCAAAGAGTGGGCACATGCCAGTGCCCCCTCGCCGCCTCCAGCCTCACAGAGGCAATTAACAGAGGCCAAACGAACCTCCTGACTCACCCCCATTTCCCCATAAAGAACCTAACGCACTTGGGCCAGAAAAAGCCCCGCAGCTCCACGGCTCAGCCAAAGGACCTCGGCTGCATCCCCCCCACCTCGGGCACCTCTTGAATTGAGGTGACAAGGACGTGGTTTCCTCCAAAAGAGCATCGTGGGATCCGGGTCAGGCAAGGCATGGAAAAAGCTGCTGGGACCTTCCCGGGATGCTCGGGGCTCGTGCCCACCAGGCTGGGAGCGGAGGAGACGCCGGCCCCGAGCAGCGAGAGCCCCACAGTGATTTGGAGGCACGGACAAGAGAAAGGGAGAGGATGGGCAGCCACAGCCCTGCCCCGGATCATGCGCGGCGCGGTGAGGATGGGGAGGGCGCACTCGGCTCTGAGCTCTGCCCCACATTTGTGGGATGACCTGGGGCAAACGCTTTCATCTCGCTCCATCTCGGCAAAACTGGGTGAAACGCTCCCCGGTTCCCTCTGTGTTTGTGGAGGTGGCGGGTGGGCTGGAGCAGTTGTCACCCGGGGTCTCCGCAGGGCAGGTGCCACAGCTGAGTTGCTCCTGGTCCCATTTGAACCAGTAGCCACCAGGCTTGGGCATCCCAGCGCACCCCATCCACTCACTGCACAGCAACGGGAACATCGCAGAAAACCCTGCTTCCTCTAAAAGAGAGCAGAATATATTAACAGAATCAATTCTGCCCCTGGCTTTTCCACAAGGGGAGGGAAACTTGGGCATCCAAGTGGGGAGCTCCTGTTCTCTTTTCTCCCCATCAGCCCCTTCTCACTCCATCTCCAAGGGATGGAGAAGATGTTGCAGAGCCCTCCAGGAGCAGCACAAGGTGCTGGGGGCAGGAACAGGTCCCTTTGGGTCCCAAACTCCAGGGACTTACACCTGGGGGGTCACATTTGCCCCCCAGCTCCGCACCAGCCGTGCTTCACCCATCCCCGTGTCCCGGCGCAGGGCCCCATCCCAGCACCCAGATGTGGACGGGGTGGCTGGAGAACAGCCAGGATGGACCTGGCTCCCCCCGACACCCCCTGGGATGTGCCAGGACAAGAGAAAAGCTCGGCCTGTCTCACCCCACACCCCGGGGAGGGGACCCGGCTTATTAGTGCGGGCACTGGAGGGGAGAGAGAAGGAAAAAATGGAACCCGAGCCCAAAACCACACGCTGCTGGTTTATGGGAAGGGTTTGCACGGACCACAGGAAATAACACACACGTCCAGGCAGCTCTGCGGGGCCGGGGCCGTGCGTGGGCAGCACCGGGACAGGCGGGACGGGCAGAAGCCACCGGGGTCACAGCCCAGCTCGTGGCTGGGGACACGGCACTGTGGGCAGCGTCAAGGAAAGGCGGCGGGAAGGGTATTTTAAATTGTTTAGAGTGGATCTGGGGAACAATTTCTTCCCCAAAGGGCTGTGGGGCATTGGAACAGGCTGCCCAGGGCAGTGCTGGAGTCACCATCCCTGGAGGGGTTGGACAGACGGAGATGAGGTTCTCAGGACATGGGGCAGTGCCAGGGGCGGGGAATGGGTGGACTCGATGAGCTTGAGGGGCTTTTCCAACCAGAAGGATCCGGTGATTCTCTAAGGCGGGAGGATCCCGCTGACCCCAGCACCACCCACACACACCCGGCGTGGAGCATCCCCCTGCCCCTCCGCCCCCCGAAAACCCCACCAGAGCTGCCGAGATGCTTTGGGGTCCCTTCTGCACGCACCGAAACCCAGCAGCAGTTTTTCTCCTCAGAGAAACCCCTACCCGCTCCCAGTGCCCTGTTCACAGCAAAGACGGAGCCATGGAGCCGCAGCACGTCTGCTGGACACATCAGCTGGTGGCCGGGGAGCAGCGCGGTCCCCGCCGTCCCCAATCTGTCCCCTGGCACTGCTCTGCAGCCCAGCTCAGCCCCACAACCTGCTTTTCCTTGCCCGGACCCACCACCCGTCACACCAGGGATCTGATCCGAGCCACCGAGCGGCTGCGCCGTCCCCAATTTGCGGGGACAGCGGGAGGTGGGAGCTGGGGCTGGTGGAGGGGAACATGGGCCAAACCCCCAGCACAAACCCCCCCCGGTGCAGGGGCAGCGCAAGCGGGTTGTGCAATAACACCCCGGTACCAGCCCGGCTTTGAAATGCAAAGGCAGAAAGATGTGTTACGCTCAGGTAGCGCCGCTGTGGTCTGAGGCAAACAGAGCGCACAATATAAACCGGCTGCAATTGCTAATCAACCAGCAGGTTCAGACCAAGAGGCATCTCGCATGCAAATCGGATTTACCGCTAATTAAATGCACAAAGAAGATTTTTGCAGGCATCCAAGGTTGCTTCTGCAGAGTCTGAACACCCACACGCACACGCCCAGCGCCTCTGCAAAACGACGGCTTTTTAAAATTTTTTTGCGCACAAAGCGGCTCATTTCCATGCACGTGGATTGGGCAACGCCGCCGTTCCCGTGTCCCCTGCCCTGCTCCCGCCAAAGGCACCTGGTGGCACCACCCCGAGCTGTCACCAGCCCTCGGGTTTCATCCCCACGTCCACCTCGGGGCGTCTGGATGGGAAACACAGAGCGATGGGACCATTTGAGGCCATTTCCAGGGTTGGTGGAGCTGGGTGAGGTTCTGAAGGTGTCAGGATCCTGAAGGTTTGGGGAGGATGGTTTGAGGGACAAGGCCCAAGAGGTCCCGTTTTCCAGAGCCGTGCATAAGGGTGGTGGGAGCAGAGGAGGACGAGCCCCTCCATGCGACCTGCTCCCTGCCAGTGAGCAAACACAGATCATTCGGGGCCAGGGAGCGATTCCCCGCACGGGTTGTCACCCACAGGGGGTCAGGAGGCAGCCAGCCTGCGGGACACAGTGGCGACCGCTGCCTTTAATGGGCGGCGAATATAAACNACCACGAGGGTGGTGGGAGCGGAGGAGGATGAGCCCCTCTTTAATGGGCGGCGAATATAAACCATCTGCTAAACTTGAGATCACTGCAACTCCAGAGCGAGGAGAAGGGGATGGTGGTGAAACCATCATGGTGTTTTCCTAGAGCTGCTCCCGGGGCGGTTTGACCGGCAGAGCCCCACGACTGCACGGGCAGGACGGGGCGGCCCAGCCGGGACGAGGCACCAGGAGGCAGCACGGCCGGGATGTCACAACCGCTCGCTCCGGTCACGCGTGCGGAGCACGAACCTCAGCGCTCCCAGCAATGCCGAGGAGCTCGGGGCCACCCGCACCCCAAAATCCCAGTGCTGCTGCCCCCGGGGGGTGCAGATCCCCGTTCCATGCGCAGGGTCACCCCTGAGCATCACCCATGCCTGCAGGCAAGGCTTTAATCCCAGCTGGCTGCTGTGCCTGGAGCCATCATTGCAGCGCGAGGACGTTGCCGCACAGGACAGACACATTCGGGACGCATCAGAGCGGGGGGTGTCAGCGGCAACGAACGCTTCAAGGCTTGGAACCACAGACAGACAGACGTTCCTGCCGCTTCCTGACACAGCGAAGCCCCGTGTACATGTCACGTGCAATTAGGGGGACGATCAAACACGCGGTGAGGCAGTGGAAGGATTAAACTCCTAATGCAGAGCAGCGCGAGGCTGCGGCAGAGAGTCTGCAAACCCGGGGATGGGAGATTTTCCACGCGGAGCAGTTGAACAGGGAAAGCAGCATCGGGGCCAAGGGTGGGAAGTGTCAGCGAGCGGCCAGACAAGCTCACGGGGACATTGGGAATGACCAGGACTTCAAAGGGACCGATAAGATGGGGACGGACTTTTGAGCAGGGCCTGCTGCGATAAGACAAGGGGTGATGGCTTTAAACTAAAGGAGGGAGACTTAGGCTGGACATGAAGAAATTGTTGGCCCTGAGGGTGGTGAGAGCCTGGCCCAGGTTCCCAGAGAGGTGGTGGATGAACCATCCCTGCAGACATCCCAGGCCAGGCTGGACGGGGCTCTGAGCAACCTGAGCTGCTGAAGATGTCCCTGTCATGGCAGGGCTGGGACTCCAGGTTTCGGAGGGGACAGCAAACACGGCCGCATTTCGCAATCCCAAGCGGCTCGTGCTCCCCCCTCCGCCACCCACATTTGGGGTGTGCTTGGGATATCGACTTTGTATCTCCTGCTTATCTCCAGTTGGAGCATTCCTTCTTGTTTACTGGTCCTCTCCCCATCCCAGGATCCCAGGCGAGGGAAGGAGCCTTCATTTCCAAGGGACATCTTGTATTCATTAGGACATGTTGTTATTGACTTACAAGGCTGCTAATTCTCAAAGTCCAATTTAGCCCTCAAAACCACTAACATGTGTGCTGGGGAGTTGCTACATCAGTGCGATCAGCCAAGAGCGCAAGCCGAGGCAGCAAAGCCAGGCACAAAGGAAGGCCCAGTTTAAAGCCTTCTCCTCCATCACTTTGGTGGGGAGGGAGCTTTGGGTCCTCAGGAGCTTTGGTCCTAAAGAGCACCTAAAGAGCGATGGCTCTGCCGGACACAGGGCTGCAAGATGAGCTCAATATTTGCCCTCGATGAGGAGCAGCTGCAATGCCAGGGGAGATGCCGTGGGGTGACGGGGACACCTGGTCCCCCACACCAGCACTGCTGGGGGCCCACAAGAACAGCCCCTGTGGCCGCAGGTCCAGGGGAGACACAGGCAGCCCCCCCGAAATAGCAGCAGAGGGTGAAGCTCTGGGGTGGGAGGACAAACCCTGGCTCCCAGGGCCCATCCACCCACGAGCCAGCGTGTCAGACGCGTCTGCAGAGCAAATTCAAGTGGTTTGAGAAATTGCCTCAGCCGGGGATGAACTGCAACGACTGACCACAGATGGGCTCCGTGTCTGGGCCCGGCCTTAAGTAAAACAGGTTTGCTTAACTCCCCATCTCGGGGTATTTCTCCCCACCTCTGGTACCCGGGGAGGGGCAGGTTCCTCAATTGCCTCCTGGCAGCCCCACTGACTATATATAGTGAACCCAAGCTCTTAACTTAAGCCCCCGGGGGCACTGACTCACAAACAGAGGTGGATTAAAGTCTTAAAGTCGGGGTGGCTGAAGCAATTACAGCCCCCGGCTGCCCCACCCCAGCCGGGAAGCTGCAGCCCCCACAGCGGCCGCGGTTGAACCGCACTCGAAGCGACGCCTGAACCCGCCGTGTTTATGGGCTGGGGAATGAAAGCAGCGCTGGGGTCGCGGGGAAGCGCGGGCCCCGCCGGCTCCATGCCGCGATGGCTGGTGATTGCACGGGTACCGCCGCCGCGGGAGGAACGAGCGAGGCCGCGGGGATGCAGCCGATGCACCTGCGGGAGAACCGCGCTCGGAAAAGAGCTCGTGGTTATCATACAACGGGTGGGAACAGCCCTGAGATCGCTTTTTCCTTGGACAACGTGAAGCCGAAACCCTATAGCTAAAGGAAAAAGCCATGAGGCTGAACCTATGGCCTGTGGGCCATCACTGGTGGTACAAACCGCATCCCCACTCGCCGCCTTGCCATCCTGTCCCTGGTTTTCGCAGGTTTGGATGGCACCGTGGGGCAGGATCCCCTTTCCGTGGGTGTCTGTCACCTGGTGTGGGACCAGGAGGTGGGGCAGCCCAGCACAGGGGTCTCAGGGGTCACACAGGGTGGCTGAAAGTCCTTCAGAGAGGGACAGCAAACCCGCTTCTCCACAGCTGAGGTGCTGCACAGGTCTCACGTGGGGTCACCTGGAGAAGGAGAGCCAGGAGCAGAGCTCCCAAAATACACCCCTAGGTTTGGGGACCAGCGGAGCGTCCCCAGACGGTGTCCGATGTGGGGCCGATGGCAGCACCTCCCGTGGTCCTGCTGAGCCTGTCCCAGCACAAATCAGCCAAGCAAAAACCCAGACGATTATCACCAGCTTTGCAGGCGGTTATTGAGCAGAGCAGAGAAGCGATGGCAGCCAGGAATTGCATTACCTGAGGTGTTTACGCGAGGAACGCTGCCTGGCCGTAAAAATACCTTCACACGCACACAGGAGCTGCTCAGAGGACTGGAGCACAGAGATAACAGCTCTGCCATGGGCCCAAATCGCCACATTAATGAGAAGAGTCATGGGATTTGCATCCTGAGGTGAAGCTGTGATGAGAACTCGCGGGATGGAGCCGAGTGCCTATGGCAAACAGCAGCAGATCAGCAGCAGCCAGCGGGCAAACGCGTCCCCAGGGCACAGTGCAGGACCAGAGCTGCTCCTGGGCTGCAAGAAGCCAAAGTGTCTCCATGTGCCGTTGGAAACGCTTGGGAAGGGCTGGGAGCTGCTCTAAGAGCCCATTGCCAGGAGCCAGAACCAGGAAACCCAGCCTTGGGCTCCTTGGAAAAATTGATTCTCAGGTCATGGCTGAGAGGGACTTGAATTTGTTACCATGTATTTTAAAAATGCAGATGAAGAGGAGCCTGGGCAGGACAGGTACACCTGGCTACAGGCAAGCTGTAATTAAAGGGTTTGACTAATTCTTCCCAAGTTCAGGTCATCACTTAACTGCCCACAGGAGGACTCGGTTCTCAGTCGAGCCGACCCCACCGCTGCTGCTGAATGGCTGTTCAGGCACAGGTGACATCGGACGGACCTGGTGAACCGCCTGCCGATCGACGCTGGGATGGGACACGTCACCGCAGGGCTGGTGGCCTTAAAGGACGGGATTCAGGCAGGTCGAATAACCAAAACCGTCCCTTTTTGCACTAAAGATCTGCATCTCACCCTTAGAAAAGCAACCCCAGAAGTGCTGAGGAAGCCACATGTGCCTCCAAAGGCAGGAGAGAGGCTGCACATGGAGCTTGAGCTGCTCACGATGTGATGGGCATCCTCAAAGGGCCACGGGACATGGTCCTCCCGGCCCTGCAGAAAACCCAGCAGCACCAAATTGTTTTACGGCCTCAAAACAGCAGCTGAAAAATCCAAGCGTATCGTTTCCTACTGGACATATTTGGGAATGTATTTATTTTATATCTCGTGAAAAAAACTCCAGGATGTAAGTGAGAAGCCAAGAATGAAAAAAAAAAGAGGGGAGGGGGGAAAGAAAAAACAAATTTGAACCGGGAATGTTTTACGTGCAGTATTAAATCTCCAGCACACAATGAATCATGCAGTTCTTAGTCTAACAAGGAGGACTCCAGAAAGTCTGTAGTATGAAGGAGTCACTAGAGACTAAAAGAAATATGGCAAGCTTGGTCCAAAGTGCACAAAAGAAAGGGTTTTTTTTAGCAAAGCAAAAAGGAAAAAGCTAATGGTAAGAAAAAAAAAATATCTGAAATTACAGTCTAACAACAGCTTCATTTGTATAATCCTTCTCATAGCCCGAAGCTGTTTTGCAGCGCTCAACGAGACTAGAAATAGATGACAAAACGCAACAAAAGCAATATGTATTTGGAACTTTTGTTCCAGATCCAAAACGCGTGTTTACGGCGGGACGAGCGCATGGGTGAGTGAACGCGCTCGCAAGCGAGTTCTGTGCATACAAATGACGGAGAAGCAGGGCTGGAGCCCCAGGAGCCGCCCAACCTGTTCCCTCGCCCGCCGCTCGCGGGTGTTTACGCAGACAAACATCTGTCTGGAGCGCTCGAGCGCGTCCTTCCCGCCCGCGGTGGCGGTTCCCCGGCCTGCCGAGATGACGGGAGACTTTTTTTTGTTGTTCCTCACATCTAACCTGAATCTGCACCTTTTCTTTCCTCTCCCCCAGAGCAGCCCCCGTCCGTCGCTCCCGTCTGCGCGGTGGAGATTTGCGCCTCTTCGCCGTGCTCGTTTTTCTAGACGATGCTCCGATTCCCTTTGTGCGTCCAGCTCCAGGCTCCGGACTGCTCCTCTCTCCTAGGAAATTCCAGAAATAGCCACTTACCGCTGAGGTTTGACCTTGCAGCGACTTCCCAGCTCGGGGCAGACGTGCACAGGACAGCACAGCAGAAACACCCCAAGAAACCTCTGGGGAAAGGCTCCGCTCTCCCCAATCCCTCGCACGGCCTCTGCCCATCCTCAGCTTGAGCTGGGCAAGGCAGGAGCCACATCCCTCTCCTTGGGGCTGGAGGCTGTAGCGGATGGATCCAAAGGGAGATGTGGGGTGGCTGTGAGATTGCTTTGGGTCTGGAGAGGGTATGTGCATCCAGGCAAAAGCCCCTCAAGGTGCTCGAGAGCTCCGGCAGCGATGCCAAGGGTGTGCAAAGACACAGCGGCTTGCAAAGGCAGCAGAAAGCGGCCCCGAGGACAGGAGCAGACCCAAGAGCCCGACCACGGTTGTACCGCACTCCCTGCTGTCCTGCAGAGACATCGCTTCATCCCCTACACAAACACAGCCTCTCCTGCCCCACGGCACAGCGAGCGCCTTCCCGTTCCTCAAGCGGGAAGCTAAGGGTCGTGTTTGATCTGCAAAGCTCGGGACCCTGCTTGTCCCTTTGGTCCCCAAAGCAAAACCACGGGATCCGCGACAGCAACGGGCAGCCGTGCAAAGACAAACCCCTGGGTCAGGGCCCGCCTGCTGCCGGGGGGCTCAATTCCCTTCGTGCCAAACTCCCCGAGGAAGTTGCCCACACAGCGACCGGCCAGGGCGAGCCCAAAACCTCTGGGTTTGCAGCAGCAACGTCAACAGAGGAATGTCTCGCCTTGCCCAGTCGCACCAAGCTCCAACCAGAGCGATTAATCTTTAAAACATGGGGAAGGAGGAATGCACAAGTCAGCAAGCGAGCGGGGCAGGTGGAGGAGTCTCCAGGAAGGAGGGGGCTGCCTTCTTTTGGGTTTGTTTTTTTTTTTATGGTAGCACAACAGGCTGCAGAGAGCAAAAGACGAACCTGTCAGCTCGGCTCAGCCCAGCCGTCAGTCCGGCACTTCACAAGCAGCGAAACGCTCTGTGGTTTTTGCTCCATCACCACCACGGCAGGGCCGTCCTGGGGAGCTCGCTCGCTTCTCGAAGCAGCTTTGATGCAGGATGGATCCACTTAAAAAAACTGGGGGATGGGCAGAAAGCTTCCCCCATGGGCATGCACAAGCACAGCAAACTCGTTCCTCGGCCTTTCATCTGCCTTAATAACATGCTTTTTGTGGCATCTATAGAAACCTGCTAATAGAGAAGAATATGAGCTCGTCTAAAACACGAAGCCAGCTTCTCTGCATATTAATGGCTGTGATGGAGCCCGGGGAGCACGAAGTGAGGACAGTTACCCCGTTGGAGAGCAGCGACGAGGCTTGGAGCATCTGCTGTGGTTACCGACAGCGTCCTCAAGCTCTCCTCGCTCGATGAGGTGGGAAATGGGAAGAAATATTGCTCACTGTTACAGTCTTCTAAATGTTACGGGTGAGATTCAGGAGCGAGAGGTACTTTTCTTCTCCATCAGTTCTCCGCTGACTGCGCTGGGGACCTTCCTGCCCAGAACCACCACGATCCTTGTCATCAGTGACTAAAGTGGCATGAAAGCCACAATTCATGGGCAGGACAGCAGCAAAGGTCATTTCAGAAGCCTAAACTCAGCTCTGCTAATTAGCACTGAGCAGACGGTTTTGGGATCCTCAGTGGGGATCTATTATGGACAGGCCAAGGAAACGCCTTGTGGGAAAGAGATGGTCTTAAAGTGCCGTGATAAGAGATGTTTGTCCCACCAGCCTGCTTGGTGGGCTTTGGAGAGAAGCGTCACACAACCACCAGATCCCTGAGGTCCTTCAAAAACTGTCCCACATCTAGAGCTGTGCTCTGTCCAGGCTGCAGAGCTGCCTGTGGCGTTTTGAGAACGGGGACTCCTACAGCAAACAAATCCCCATCGATTCCCAGTGTTCTTCACTTGTTGGATACGATGGGATCTGAAAAAAACACCAAAAGCACCAAGGAGAGTCTCGATGTCCATCTGTGCTCGTCTCTGAGCTGCGAGACACAGGTCAGCACATCGGAGATGTGGCACAGATCCTAAAATATGGGGACAAACGTTTCTCTAAGTAAAGCCCAAATACACCCACACTGTAAAGTGGGGTCAGAACCAAGCATTACAGCAGTTTCATTTCCTTCGTTCTCTACCCCTCCAGAAGGAGATGAGACTCTTAGGGACGCGGTTTAGTGAGCGTTAATGGTTGGACTCGATCTTAAGGGTCTCTTCCAACCAAAATGATTCTATGATGAAGTCAAACGTGCCCCAGTGTCTCTGTATTCCCCACTCCGGACCAAAGAAAAAGCAGCAGGATGTCACAGAAGGGCAGCGAGAGCCACCAAACCCTGGGTGGGGGGACAAAGCTGGCCCCCCACACTTGCGGAGGGCGCTGAGGGGCAGGAGCGAGGCCAGGGCTGCTCCCGGGAGGTTCCTGAGCAGAGCCTGACCTCCACAGGCCAGCTGCCTCATAACAGCCCTGCTCGCTGCCTCCTCACAGCCAGGAGAACCAGGAAAATGTTTCCAGACCCTGCAAACAGGGCTCTTTCCTCACCCAAACCAACCAGGTGTTACCAAAGCAGCAGGAACTGATAGGATCTGGGAGCCTCTGCCTCGTGTCCCGGCGAGGACGGCTCTGTTTCTCCTCTCCATCTTCTCCGTTCATCCTGGGCTCCTTCCTGTGCATCTCCCCTGCTGCTGCCTTCCCTTGCTCCAGAAATTAAGAGGTGATGAGAGACATGGATGCTATGGAGAAATGGAAGGTTCACAGCAATTCTAACACCCTGGTCTAACAGAGTGACTTTTGCACAAATATAAAGCGAGAGCTCAGGGCCAGAAGCAGCCCCAGGAACTCCAGTTCCCCAGGATCCACATCATCTGCTCACAACCGGCAAGGACCGTTTGCACCTTTGGACTAACGCGGTGTCCAGAAGGGCTTATCCTGTATCTGCAGTTAATGAGGAGGGCGGCAAACACCGAGGATTTGGCTTTCAGCTAAAGAAAAAAAATATATATATACATAAATATATAGAGATCTCATCAGTGTAGCTGATACTGAGGTTTCCTTTTCCAAGACGGCCTGAGCGAGCGACGCGTACACCCTGGCAAAGGGTGAAGTCATCCCTGGAGGGCAACAGCAGCTCCAAAGCCTCTTGTCTTGCTGAGGTTTTCACTAACAGCTGCTGATCTGAATTCCTAGACGCAGCGTTTGCCTCCTCAAAGCCTCAGGTTTGTCTGGGTGTTAGTGCCAAATCTCAGAGAGCTCCGGCATCCGAGCAGATCTGCTTTGCCCTCCACGCACATGTGATGGGGATGGAGAAGGAGCCGCATGTGGCCGGAGCAGCGGGCGATCTCCCCGCAGAAGGGCAGTTGTACACTGGTGGTGCTGGGGAGGACTTCAGAGCAGGAAAAATCAAAAGGAGGATTATTCAGAGACTCATTTATTGCCTGGAGGAGGAGAGTAAGCAAAGGAAACGCAAGCGGCAGGACCAAGTGGAGGGTTTGCAGGTCTAAGACGTGACACAAGCTGCTCCGTGTCCCTCCAGCACGCCCCACCGCTTGCCCAGGTTCTGACCAAGGCCTTGGGGTCCTGCTGAGCCCCACATTCCAGCCCTGATGCTCTGACAGGTTCCCTCACAACTACCCAGCCAAAGCTGTTTCACTGAGATGATGAAAACCTCCTTCCTTGGAGGGTTGAGGAGCTGCAGTGTCCACAGCACAACACTCGCACACCGAGGCGGGTTTTCTCTCCCTCGGTGCCACTACGGGTGGGAAAACAGCCTGAAACAAGAGAGGGCAAAGACTTTCCGATCGTTCTGCCACGATGCCACTGGTCCTCTCACATGGGTAACTGGACATTTTGCCCTGCGGACTCATCAGTTCTTCCTGGGCTGCTGCTACAAACAGGAGACTTGCTAGACCAGTGCTGTGAAGAAGACATGAGAGGGAAAAAAAAAAGCCTCCCATGAAAAGAATCATTCAGGAAGGCGCCTGGCAGACAATTTGATGTACCGACACATTCTGCAGAGCCAAGTGTTTATACTGAAGTGAACTCTGTACAGATACTCACTCTAGGCTGGGCAGAGATCAGGATCACAGCAAGGGTGTAAATAAAATCATGAGTGTAACATCGATTCCAGTTTACCCACTAACAATGTTCCCATTCACTCAAGGAAACATTCCCAGGAATCGCTGCTATTTACTGTCTGGCAATTCAGGCTGCGTTTTTCTCCTCTGTTGAACCAACGCTCCTGATAACGCAGGGAGCCTTCCAGCCACTATCTCAACCTAAACAGAGAGACCTCGCCTTTCATTGCCTGTTGTAACCAGCGTGACCGAAGCAGGGATCCTGGGGAATCAGAACTCCCGGATTCCTTCCTGGCCCTTTCCAGCTCTGGGAAAGGCTCTCCACCCTCCGCATGCAAAGCGGGGGCCCCGACGTGCCCACAGTCCACTGAAACAGGCGCATTTATAAGCTCAGCTCCCCGCGGACGTGATAAGATCACCCTCGGGAGCAGCGTCACCGCAGCACAGCGCAGCAGCTGGGTTGTTTAACACACACACAGCACCCCCAGACACAGCTTCACCCCTTCGAGTCGGGTCAGAACCGGGGATCTCTCCTCCCGGTTGTGCTGCACGCTGCAGACGCGCACCCCGCGACTCGCACGAGGGCACCCCGAGAGTGCTCGTGTGTATTTTCCGCCGCGCCCGAGAGCGAGTAACCCGGAGGGACCCCCAACGAAGCTGTGAAGCTCAGCTCTTCTCGGGAACCAGTCACAACTTGCCTGCGTTTCAAGGCCGTCTCTTATCTTTCGCAGCAACTCGGGCTCATTGTGAAATCTCACCACTGGAGATGTTAACAGCCAGGATTTATGGCTTCTGTAGTTTCTCTTTAATAGCTTCAGCTGGGGAAGCGCTGGCGAAGGATGAAAGATGCTGGTACGGGATGGATGTCAGGAGAAGACTTCAAAGACTTCCAATACATTGAGTCGCATTATGATACTCGGGATCCTTCTCTTACAACCATCCAACGCTTTCAGGAGCCTCTCCCTCCTTAAGCGCAGCCTTAACCGTTTGGATCCACAGTCAAGCACCTGCGTCTCAGCTCAGGATTCTGCCCCGAGGAGCCCCCGTTCAGCTGCTCCCAGCGAGTTTCTCATCGCCTACAGCACATCACGCAGCAGCACCTTTCTCCTTACCCCACATCTCCCCAAACCCTTCCCTCCCAAAGACACTACAAACTGGCTCAGACCAATGCAGTAGCCACTGCAAAATCCAGTTTGCAGCGGGAAGTTTCATGGGAAAGCTGAGCAAGCTCTGCCGTAACGAGTAATTGGCCATAAGGAAAGTCTCGTCTGGAGGGGAAGGACGGAGCGAGGCTGAGAAGGGATTTCGCACACTAATATCTATGGGTTTCATTGCCCCGCGGGCTCGTCACACTGTGAGAAAGTTGCTCGTGTGTATTTTCCGCTGCCCACTGGTACAAAAGGATCTCAGACTAACTGGACTGGTCTGTCACACACTGTGTGCCCGGAGGGCAGGGAGCTGGGACCCAGCAACAACCCCCAGCCCTGTGAGTTGCCTGCAAATGTGCAAAATTTCTCTCCTCAAGGAATCCAGCAGAGCAGAATTCACCCACTGGTCATTATTTCATGCTCCTTCTCATGACAAGTTTTACTGCATCGCTCATTCTGTCTCCAAGTCCACAAAACGCTGTGAAATTAGTTAGACCCCCTTGAGGAAATCTCTTCAAATCCACCAAGCCCTTGCACGACGCTTGCATTAAATGTGCGTGTGCTGTTGTAGATCTGATTCTTGGGTGAGTGGGTGCAGCAAGACAAAGAGCCAACCGCTGCCTTAAAAAAAACACCAACTACAGGAACTCCCAGTCCCTATAAGAAATATTACCTGAGGAAATTAAAACTAAGTAGTAGCTGAAGCAGCATATGCCTGCCCACACCTTAAACCCACATACACAAGCAGGAGCTGAAAACTCTCAGCATTTTCCTACCCTGTGTCCTTGCACGGTGCATCCTGGCTTCACAGGCTCGTTTGTCACAGGTAAGGCCACCCGCACGTAAACGGCGCGTTAAGTTGTCCGAGTGCCCTGAACGACAAGAAAAAAAGCACAAGCTTCATCATTTTCATCATTCAATTTTGTTTCAAACACACCCACAGCCGGAGCCCATGGATACGGATCGACCCATCCAGATCAAATGAAAAAAATCCAGCTACAAGCCACGGAATTGTAGGAACATTAACACAGCTTTGTTCCACTGATATAACTTTATTCCCAGCAAGGCAGATAAACAGAAGTCATTGTGACCAGCAGAGTTAACAAAAGCCCATTTCCTTATGGCACACGCCCTCCAAAGGGCCTTCATTTTGATCACAAAGGGAGATGATTTGCCATGATACTTTCTTCTTAAAGATTCCTCTTTGGTAGCTGCAGATGGAAAACACTACCAAAATCTTTTAAAGGTAATTATATTCCAGAAAGCAAAGCTGAGACACGACAAACGGAAACAGCTTGCCCACCAGAGACAAGTCAAGGCCATTTGAACCAGCATAACCTTCAAACTCATTAAGAGGAGCAGTATCGCTTTAATCAGACTCTTTAAAATAAGAATTCCATGTGCAAACTGACAAAGTCATTCTCCTAGGTCCTGCCAAGCCCTTTGCCGCAGGCAAAGGAGTTGAGACGTCCCTTAGCATCAATTCTGTTTGTTTATTTATAAAGTTCACATGTTTGATCTTAGTTTAGCAACTGTTTTCATGTCTCTGTCCAGTGGTAAGAACACAGCAGCTCTCTCTTGAGTCAAAGAATCATGAGTTCTCTTTTTCCAGCTCTGGAAACCATCCAGCAGCTTTGAGAGCTCATCAGAAATTTAGCAAGACCAAGTAGAGCAGGGAGAAGGGTCGCTTGCCTCCACACTTAGCATTTCTCACACACAGTTAAAAGCTGGGCTCTTTTAGTTGCCGCAGTTAATACTTTTCAGAAATTATCTCATGACACATGACTCATCTGCCTCCCCCAATCTCCAGCACCGCAATCACGACCCCAAGTTGCTCAGCACCACACACTTTTGGCAGTCTTGGAAAAATACTAACCCAGACTAAAGAGCTTTGTTATTGCCAGTGTTGCTGCCTTTTTTTTATTAGAGACTAAACTGCTTTAAGTCTCACCGCTGAGCCTACTGACTTCA
The DNA here is from genome assembly GCA_013399365.1 of Pampusana beccarii. NCBI lineage: Eukaryota > Metazoa > Chordata > Aves > Columbiformes > Columbidae > Pampusana > Pampusana beccarii. The sequence continues at coordinate 917,431 of VWYH01003039.1, forward strand.
GGAGACCACCGCAAACCCAAGATTTGGGTGTGAACGGTTCACCGGTTCAAGGCGAATCTTGAATTCAATGAAGAAAGTAAAGCCCTCGAGCAGCAGTTCCAAAAGGTTCGTGATTAAAAGGTCAATCAACTGCCCAGGGACCATTCACCCTCTGTTAACACCATCACCTGCTTCATATAAGCCCATCAAAGGCTCACCTTGGCCTCCTGGCCCAGCTGTGATCCACCACAAGGAGTTCAGGAACCACTACAGTGAAACATGTTCTTGATTCATGAGTCACTACATCCACCCTTTCTCCTGGAGACGTTCAGAGGCAGCAAAAATGTTCAGACATTCAGCTCAGACTTGGCTTTCGTTGCCGTGAGTGTCCAAAAGCCCTCAGGCAACCCCGTCAGATGAGTTCCTCTCCATCTCGCCGTATACAAAGGTTTGTCCAGGTTGCCTTTTCCTCCCATAAAAATCTTTACTACCCTCTGACAAAGTGATTTATTGCTACACCAGCAAGCACTCAACAGAGACTTCCAGGGTCTCCTCAGCTACTGTATTTTATTGCTGTTTATAAGAAAACTGAGTTGAGGAAGTAATTAGAAAATTGTTTCTGGAATTTCCACAGCACAATTAATACTATTGAAGCTTTTGGCAAACAGTGTGTTTTAGCCTCTCTGCAATAAGAAAATGGGAGCTCTGATAAAGCACGCTAATTGCTAAAGGAACGAACCAAGGCAAAGCAGATCAATCTTTCGAAATGTGTGCAACACACTATGTAAGAAATGGAACAATGCTAATAAAATGAAATATCACCAAAGAAAAGGTTGATGAGTACCTAAAATAGTATTTCCAAACAAGGTGCCAACACTTCAAGGCTCACACCATTAAAAACAAATCTCAAGGTGAACCAGTGCTCAAAACCAGAGACTGACAGCAACTTCCAGTACGACTTAGAATAGGGCAGAGTACAAATGGAAATAAACCAATCAATTAAATATAATGAGGGTTTAGCTAAAGCATGTTGAGAAGAGGGCGACACACTTGAGAGCAGTCATTGCAATTCTTAGACTGCGCTGCTCTCTGTCCTTACAACTGAGAACAGACACCAACCGCTCTCACAACGGCTACTGATCACAGTTTAGTTAGTCCAGATCTAAACCACCGGAGTTCACTACAAATCTCTAGACTAGTTGTCCCTTGGGAACACAACAGCATTTTTGGAGAGCTAAGCCAGAGCTACGGAACCTGGATTCAAACCAAATTCCACGTTCTTTGGATCAGAGCTAACCCTGAGAACAGGGAGAACACAGCGGTCAGGAACAAGTAGGAACGATTCGGCCTCACCCAGTGCCCCTCAAGCTCTGAAATTCTGTCCATTGCTCACAGACCGAAGGGGTTGGGACGGGGCTCCGCAGCTGCCACCGAAGCCAAAATCCAGCTGTTTCTTGCTAGGACATCCAGAAGGAATCTTCCACACCAGACTGGGCAGCCGCCTGAGGTGTCTTAAACCCAAAATCTAGCAAAAAATGTAAAGGTTATTAGCTAGTCAAAGTAGCTTTTGCAGCAAATCATCATTATACAAAATACTCATATTGCAGCTCGACAATGCTCCTTTTCAGCGTGCTTTTCGCACAAAAAGGGCGTTACGTTACCTTCTGGTCCACCCTGTTGCATTTTATGCGACCAAACTGAAACAAGGCAACTGCAAATCTTATTGCAAAACCCACCTCCGATCACAAACCTTGCAGTCGGTAAAACAACCCCACCAAGGGTTTAATTGCTGGATTTCCTATTATTTCAAGCACGTCTGTCACTTTCCTGCGCATGCTCAAAGTCAGATGGTGGCATCCCAGATTACAGGTTCCAGGAACATCTTCTAGATTCCACAAATTTCCTTTCAAAAATACAAATCATACCCCAGAGACACCTCAAACACGCACAAGACATAGAAGAAATGTACATGATAACGCTTTGGAAGTTTTGAAGAAAACTTCCACTAGTGGCTGGTGGTCTTTGTTTCGAAGACCTCGTACCCAGCTACCAAAATACACGTTCTTCAGAGTTTCCACTTAAAATCTGAAAAAAAAAACAACCTGCTTTTTTAATTTCTGTGGGAGAAATCATTATTTCTCAATTCATCTTCAACTTTGAGAAAGTTAAGTTCTTTAAGGGGCATGACAGCTAGATATAATAGATAGATATAATGTTAGATACAATAATGTTAGAAACAGCATGCATTCTGCCTTAAATCACACCACCGAAAAAAAAAAAGGCTAAATATTGGGAATATAATTACTACAAAGTTTTGTTCTGTAGTTTAGCACAACTGCATTCGAGTCACAGCTTACACATGAAAGAACTGTAGATTTCAGAAAGAAGAGAAAGATCTGCTTGGTAGTGAAAATATAATTTTATTTTTAACAATAGCTGCCAGCAGTATACTGGTATATCTGTAAAAGATGTTCCAGAGAGTGAAAGACATAAGCAAACTACAATAAATTGTATCAACTCTTCAAGTATTTCTGCAAACAATGCTCTGATTCTCTATGTCCTGTCTTGGGAGTCTCAATCTCCTATTCTGCTTCACTCTTCTCCCACCCCCTCCAGAAACAAAATGTAATAGTTGGTGGCACAGGTTCTGAGGCAAATTAAATATTTTTCACTTGGGATAAAGCCTTCTTCTGAAAATATTCATTGGTTGTGTTCGGATAGCGCTCTGAGTGGCAAAGAGTAAGAAAAAGTTGACTGTACTTTGCCACTTTTTGTTCTCCATTGAGATAGGCATCAGTGGGTTTGGCTCAAGCATCTTCAATGTATTCATGTCTGTGCTCCTTTGATACGAAATGCTAATTTGCTACTTTAGCATAAAAAACCTGATTACATCTCTCTTCTTATCATGGAACTGCACGCAACTCTCAACCAGTTTAGACATGCCCGTTGCGGAAAAAAACCCCAATTTTATGGGAAAATGGGAATGGACAAGCTACGTGACCGTCCATGGGGGACGGTTACACAGAGCAGCAGTGAATACGGGATGGACGGGAAAGCTTTGGAGCGCACAAAATTGCTTCAGAATTCACATGCCTCTCGTTCAGCAGGCAGCTCTTACACATAAGGAACCTCTTCAAGAAGAAAAGCTTCGTTAAGAGGCAAAACAAAAAGTCATGCATGTAGTATAATCTGTTCTCCCACACAAAGACAGGGTGAAGATGATGGATCTTCCCTTTATGTTCAGGAAATACACAAGTCACCTGTTTTAATGGGAATTTAAGCATATTTCAGGTTGAGAATAAAGTAAGTCATTCAGCATGCTAATACATGCAGCCAACTTGCAAACTGGAATGCCTACTTGAAAGGGTAACTGCTGTTTTTAAATCGTAGAAGGGGCTAGAAGCATCATTTTAAATTTAAACAGGGGGGTAGATTAATTGCCGTTTGATGAAATTAAAAATGCATTTAAAGATCAGATTGTAAACAAGTTGACAGAAGTCAAGAATTTACATAGTTATGAAAGGGCTTTTTTTAATTAATGTAGAGCTGGTGATTGGGGCCAGATGAAAGTGCTCTACCCACAGCAGACGCTGAGGCTGTTCCACACCTCCCTGGCTCGGCTCTGCTGCTCTGGAGGGATCACCGAGAGCTTCTGGCTGCTCCGGGATGTTCCTAGGATCTGCTGAAGGCAGCGAGGGGCTGGGCAGCATCCGCCACCACAGAACGGGGCAAGAGGAAACCTAAAAAACACCTTTTGGACAGGACAGTTAACAACATCCTAAAGGAACCGCCTTAGAAATCGCTAACCTGGTCCTCGTTTTAATTACACCTATAAGGGAAAGGCTCCGAGGCTCAATACTTCATTGTACTGAGATAAGAAACGCATTAGTTACAGCAAGAGCTTTAACTTTGTTTACAAGCTTTCAGACACGATCATTAAAATACTTAACGCTGAATATAATGTATTACAATTGTTTGAAGATTGCCTAAAAAGTAGAGAGAATATATTATCTATAAAAGACAACAAGCCTGGTACTTTAACAAGGATTTGTGTGCATTGATATGCAGGCAGCACACACTAGAAAATGGCATGAAAGTGTTTTCATGCTCGTATGCACATAATTGCCTGGTGTACTAAAGTGTGCACGCAAGGGCTAATTTGCTTTTAAAAGGAGTTGAGGCCCCATTACTACAACCTCAGACAACTTCCAAGGGCCATCCTGATCTAGGTTTTAAAGCAGAGTTAAAAATTTATCAAAGCTACGCCCACAATCACATTGCTTCCTATATTTTTGTTTTTAAAGGTTAATTATACGATGGCAAAGAGCACCAAACCAATGAGGGCTGGGTTGTTGGGTTTTTCTTTTACCCTACGTGTCATTAAAACGTTATCTAACAAAAAGGAAGTCATTCCTTTTTCTCGGTGCCACGTTGTAGCAAAGACTGAACCCCTACAGAGGATTATTATGGCTGAGAACCTTTATTCAGGATGAGAACGTGACATTAGAATACAGTAATTATTCAAAGGCTACAGTTAAGTTTTTCCTAACCAGGTCTCTCTGCAGAATTTTCTTTCCGTGCCTAAATACCCCTGTAATAAATCCTAGTAGGGTTTAACTGTATCTAGGGTTGTGTTCAAAAGACAGGTAACAGGATTGTGAACGGCCTTTGTATGGGAATTGTAGCTCTAGGAAGGCAAGACAAGGCACCACGAGCCACGTGTACTAATATGGATCCTGCACTCCACCTCTTCTACGTCAAGCTAACTTCGTGGGTATAGAAAGTAGCAAAAGCAGGATGCTTAGAAAAGTAGGGCTAGTTTTCATAAAGCCAGTGCTTACCAAAAAAATTAGTGTATAAAAGTGTTTATATGAGCGTTTCCACGTTATTGCAGAACGTTAAATATTCCAAGAACAACCTACCAGGAATAGCACTTTCCAGCTTCTAAAAATCAGTTAAATATAAAAGTATCTTTACAAAAAAATAGGCATATAAGTCTAGCATTCTTTGGAGTTGTTTATGATGGTCTTTTAAAAATAACCTAGCAGTTTATTTCATGCATCAAAATCATTAATTTTAAACAAGAAAACTATTCCCTGGTTTAGAAATATTTGAAAATTGCTTTTAAAAAAAATCATAGTGCTATTCCTCAGTGTTGCTGTAAAAAGATTATGTATAGTAGTGCAATGATTACGATTGCGCAAAATTGCAGTCCAGGTGCACGGACAAGCAATTAGGATAAATTCAATATAAAGGACTGGATTTCACACACCATTTCTTTACCAGAGTAATTAAGAGATTTCCTTTCAGGAAAAAATGCATACTATAATTTAAGGCAAGTGTTATCTGTAAAGGTCACTTTTAGCTTTCTTCAGGAAAGAAACAGCTTAAAAAAATTCCCAGACAGACTCCCCGTTTAACAGCTCTCAGTGTTGTCTTGCATCACTAATCATTGCACTGCTATTCGCCATATACAGTAGCTATTTATCAACTAGGACACTAACATTGACAGGTACTTTGTTTATGACAGCACAGATTTTGTAAGTAAATATCACCAGAAAGACCTATACAAAACAAAGGCTCTTAACTACCAAAAAGAAAGCCACTTGCAAGTTTTCAGCTGAACAGATAGCAAGCATCCAATTCTTCTGGTTTCATGACAGTAAAGGGCATCCTGACAATTATTCATTTGCTGCAACTCAGAATTCAAGACAAATACAAGTTGCCAATTGAAAAAAAAAGTTTATCTCACCAAGCTCTTGAAGATACAACTAAATACCAACTCTGAACTGTGAGCTTCCTGCTATAGCACCCAAGCCTAGATTCAAAAACTTCCCTGATGTCTGAGGTCATTCAAAACCAAGTTTCACATTTGAGTCCATTCTCAACCATTCCTGTGATATCAAATCCAAGAGATTTCTTTTTTTTTTTTTTTTAATGTTGCCAAATATTCTGCAAATGGCTCTTTTGGGTAATAGGTTCCCTTCTATATGTAAATAGGATAGACAAGCAGGTACAGTCAATGTGTCACGGGTTTGACAGTTGTGTATAGATCTTCCGGAAAAGCAATAAATTCCAAAATACATAAATATTCCTTGTACCATATAGCAAGACAGTATCCTAAACCAATTCGTAGAGAGGGACCAAATGTTTGTGAAGAAAAGTAGTAGGGGCAAGATAACCCTTCACAGTGAAGAATCTAGAGTTACCCCCGTGCGACATTAACATAACTGCATTAATGATATTCAAACTTGCTGTGAAAGGAGGTAAGAAAACACAAGCCTATAATTAAGTCTGCAAACTTTAGGTAATTACTGTACCTGGTCTATCCACCATAACTTTGAATAACTGCAAGTTCATGCAAAAAAAATTGCTATCTTATATGAAAAGAGCAGTCTGTTAGAAGCGTTGTTATGGAATATGCAAGAAGTCATCTCTTTTGCAAGTGCTGTTTACTTGGTGAGTCTCTTGGCTACGTCGCTGTAAGCGATTTCAATTTCTTTGTCTCCAGGACAGGTGTTGGTGAATTCGTCCCTGCTGTAAGCATTCGTCAGGTATCTCCAAATCCCCGTCATTTCCTTGGGAATCTCAAAGTTGCGGTATTTTTTGGCCACCACCTAGAAGAAAATAATTCGATTATGAATTTCCATCCTTCAGTTTCAGCCACTTTTCCATCCCTCGCCCCCCTCTCGTTAACTTTCCAAGGCGTACACCGGGAGTCATTCGTGAAGGGAGCAGAACCTGTCCCTCCGGGACGTGCCTGGGCCTGGCAGCGCTGCCTCGCTTGCTTTGTGCTACTGTCCTCACCAGAGGAAATCCTTCTGCAGCCAGGGAAAAACTTAATCTGTGGCTCCATCTGCAGTACAAAACTGACAAACATCACTGGAGACAGTGAAGAGAAATCAAACCACCATGATCTAGGCACAGCTTCACTCCTGTAGTTATCCTAGGCTACCTCCTTCTAGACTTCAGACTTCTGAAAATAAAATCCTTGTATTTCACATTTTGTCATTTACTTTCTTGCTAACAGAGCAGTTTTCGCCACAGATGTGAGAAGACATCCACTTCAAGCATTAACTGGTCAGAAGACGTTCACTTTCCTCTTCCCGCCTCATTCTTTTAAGCTTCGCAACTTCTTCCTGCGACCACATTGGTCAGCGCAGTAAAATGGGGTTTGGCTTGTGCCATTTTATCATCTGCCGCCCGGCTTATCTGCTGATCCACTGAATTCAACTGCTCCGTACCTACAGCCCTTGCGAATTACCCAAATTTTATGCAATTTCAAGTACTGTTAATACTGTAGTTAAACTTACATGGGACCTTACAAATGGTTGAAACTAGTTGGACTCTAGAATGTCATAAACCATAAGCATCTTGTCCTTCATTATCACGTAACAATATACAAGTCATTTACCTTGACGATGTGTAGTTTGGGTAGCAGGTTGCAGTCTGCTAATGTCATCTCGTTGCCATCCAAAAACTTGCGGGTAGAAACTGTAATGTCCTCCATGCTATTTTCATCTATCTCATCAGGAAGAGGAGAGTTCAGATACTCGTCCAGTTTCTGGAGGGTTTTCAAGAGGCCACGTTCTAAGGCTACAGAGAAACGAACAGTTTTAAGAACAAAAAAGAAAGCCAAACCCCAGCACATCAATTTAAAAGTAAATTATCATTTAGAATATTGGTAGCAGTATCAGATCTGAAAAACAAAATCCACGTCACAATACTACCCAGAGCAGGCCATATACTGAAGGATTTTTAACCACTGTACAATTTTTGTGGCAACGCTACTGCTGGAGCTGCCTTTGTGGTCACTACTGACACTGCAACTGAACAGAAATCCCTTTAATATCACACAGAAGCAGGTTGTTTAAAAGCTGGTATATACATGAGTTTGCATTAATTTAAAATACTCTAAGACTCTCCACAAGTGTTTATTTTTGGTTTAAAAAGTGGCTTATGTCAGTTTCTTAAGACTGTTCCTAACAGGCTTAAACTAATTAGAATTAAGCTATGCTGGGGTTTATATTCATTTAAAAGTAATCTGTTTAATGTCACATGCTCATGAACAGCCACAATTGAGCGCACACACTGCCGAGGAGGTTCGGGGAATGCAGCAGCAGAGGGCAGCACACCCCACAAAATCACCAAGTATTTCTCAGCTGTTTATAAATATTTTCAAGCTCTCCACGTGAAATACAGCAGAAAGGCTTCCCAATTTGTATTAAACTATTTAAAGCTCTAATTGTGCTTTTTTTTAACCTCTTATTGATCTCCCACCTTCCATCTACTCTGTTCTCTCCACACGGAAAGGTCTTAATCCTTTAAAGACAGCGACAGGAACTAAGCTTAGCCCAGACTGGAGCCCTCAAGCCCAGAAAAGGGTCAGATACCAAGTGAGCAGAAAGGCCTCGCAGCAGAGATTTGGTTCTGGATGTTAAAATCATTTCTGCTTCGTTCAGGAGTTTTGAGTGGCTGTCGCACAGAGGAGTTTCAACACCAGGGATATTTCCAAACCATGCACCCTCTACTAAAATTCTGAACTAACACTGTCTAATTGAAGTTTTCTTCTGAAGTGTTGAAATCTTTTGTCTCTGGCCATTAATTTTAAACCACAGGTTTCACTCAACATGCAGTAAAATTTGTCAGCGAGACACTTCATAGTAAATTTGCTCTGAAAAACAAAAGACACTGAAACACCGGGTGCAGAGCTGTGAGCCCACAGGTAACCTACCTTCATTAGCTTCTGGTCTAGAATTTTTGATAAATGCAGAAAATTTGGCAAATATATCCATTCCAGCAGTGTTTGATTCTGGATGCTTTGGTGAAAGTTTTAAGTACCTAAAAAGCACAAAGGAGAAGACCTACAGCACATATAGCAGAATGATGCTCATCATATATTAACTAGCACAAAATGGCCCTTTAAAAAATATATTCTACATCGTGTACATTTACCAGTTTATCCATTTTCAAATTAATGTGGAGGATTTGCTTCTTCCATGAAATACCACACTCTTCCATTTAAGTTCAAAATTTTTAAAGCCAACACAATTTTAAAATAATCCTGAAAACATTTTTTAATATAAAGATGAGGGAGCAGGAGGGAGGAAACATATGAGAAGCAAGAACTCCAAGCTGTTTTCAATGTCTAATCTTCAGTTTCTTGATGCCGAAGAACATCTTAATTAGTATAGAAAACCCTTTTGGGAACACTCCATCTAATCTAAGGTGACAAATTATCATTTTAACACTTACTTGGGTGGAGCCAAAACATCTTCCAGGAACTCTTCAATCTTATTGACGTCTGTTTTCACTTCACCATTGTAAGTGATGAAGGGCGGGTGAGTGCCTGGAGCCAAATTTTGAAGGTCTGCTGGTTTTCTAGGGTGAAATACAAACCAATACACAAGTAAGCAGGGGACATCCCTGACCCCAGCTTTCACTGCTACAATCATAAAAGCACTGCCTGAGGTTTCCACATCCTTGCAGTTTTAAAAAGACATCCCCAGTTTTTCTTTTAAAAAGTGAATTTGCAGCTTGATTAGCATTTTGAATATATACTTGATAACAATTAATTTCAAATACTAAAAACTACTCCTATCTCTGGCTATGTTTTTTTTCAAGTCAATGTAATGTTGACTAGCAGGGGGGATATATATACACACCATAAATATATATACCATAAACATTCTCCCAACATCTGCAATAGAGAGTTTATATATAGCGTAATCTGTGATCAGTGATAATCCTCCCCTTTAAACAGAGCTTCTCTGGAAAGAAGCAACTCTGAGATAGAGCAGTATGTACAAACCATTTATTACGTGCACACAGGATCTGGTTCTAGACAAGCTGGCAAATGCTTAAACGTCACGTTTAAAAATGATGCTCAAAGTTTCCTCCAGTGAAAAAACTATTTACAAATAAGAGCAGCACACTTGGGCAAAAGGAGGGGAATCCCCAACATCAATATGACTAGACACAGTGAAACAGAAATTAAGCTAAAATACTCAGACATTTCTAAACCTTAAGTCAGTTTAGGTGGTACCTCTCGCTATTCACACCATTTCCTTTCACACTAATCCTCATCAAGCTAAGTAGGTTTATTTTCCAAGCAATTGGCTTCTCTCTCCTCAAGTTGTGCTTTGATGCTGTAGGGACAAGGGACAACCCTGCAGGCATTTCTTTGGAAGCTTGTACGCCAGCTGTGCATGTTCACCTACAAATGCCTCACTCTCTAACGTAAAGCTCTCACATCTCGTCAGCAGATCCAGATGCAAAGCTGAAGTCAATAATGAAATGTGGATTCACGACAAGCTATAAAATCCAAAGCATCATCTAAAAAGCTGCAGCCAATTTTCCCTTAGATCATGGTGGTATTAGTTAGTCCCATGCTAGCGCAACTGTCTCAGTGTGAGCAGAACTCCAATGACAGCACTGCCTGGCACTACTTCAGTAGCAGCACTTAAAGCTTTTCTCTGATGGAGCTGCTGACTCCGGTCCAGGATGACTGCTCAGAAGGACACGGTCCATCTTCTCTAAGAACCTCTCCACACTTTAGAGGAGAGTCGGCAATTCCTCGTTCCCCGGATCATCCCCGTGTCCTGAGAGCCGACAGCACACGTGGTCCAGATAGGACCCGACCGTGCAGTTCCATTTCTGTCAGGCTGACATGTCACAGAACAACCATCACCTCCTGTTAGTGCTGTGCTGGACGAGGAACAACAAAGGATACCTGACCCAGCAGAAAACTCCAAGGTAAAGTTGTCCTTTCGTTACTGTTTGAACAAATTCAAACCAGACCGTAACCCTTGGACGGGGTTTGTGCTTTGTATGACGTGGCCACCTTTCTGAGCCAGCAGCAGGCACTCGGAACTGGATTTACTGGAGACTGGAAGCACTGGATCAGGAATACACACAACCGTGGTCGCTGGGGCAGCTCGAGAGAGCGGTGCCTTCAGGGATACCACAAAGCACAAGGTGTCCTGTGGAAATGTTGCTTTCCATTTCCTACAAAATTAAGAAGCCCTGCAAGGATTTCATGTCCTGCCCACTGCTGAACCTTTTAAGCAGCGCAAACAGCAATGGTAGAGAGTGTCAAAGTATGTATGGCAGATACGAGCACTTGGCACTAAATGTAAAACTAAATGAGAAATCTGATTTTATACTTCAGAACATTAAGCACCTTGCTTTCAGCTGGGTGACAAAAGTCTTGTTAATACAAGGACTCAATCATTTTCATTTTTTAAGTTATTCTCACCAATAGTTGCCATCACCCTCTTACTTTTCGGATTTAAAGTCTGTTATTGGTTAATGCTTTAAGTAGCTTAACACTTCATTTAAATAGAGCATTGTAACCCACAACAATTACAGGAAGTCATCGTGGCTCACTTCCAATTTCACATGTTGGCTAGATAAAATTCCTCAAAAGGAATGTTATTTTAAAAACAAACACAGGCAAGACTGCTGGATTTGCAGTAATATTATCAAAGGCAAGATTTTATTTCAGAAACAGACTAGTTTAATGAGCCAACCAAAAAAGTTTTCCAAAGAATCCGAGTGCATCTCAAGGATCTCAGGACATTTTATTAACCCCTCTTGCCACTCCAGTCAGACAAGCTGTATCTTTTTAGAGAAAATGAAAGCAGATCAACATCCCACAGCCAAAGCCCAAATGTAATACAAGGTCTGACTTCCAGTTCGCTGCTCTTGCCAAGGGATCATTAACAAACCCTGGTTTACCACATACAAGCCACAGCCCTTAGAGCATCACAAGTACACAGGAATATCCATAAAAGGCTAAGAGGGCAACAGTCAAGTAAGAAGGCAATTAAAAATGTTATAGGGAAGTCTACTTCAGAGATAAACCTGGACAGCTTTAAAAGAAAAACCACTCCCATAACCACTCAAACCAATTCCACGATAGCCAGTACCGGCCCCACAGTTTACGGGGGTATTTGGAGGCAGGACCACATCCTTACAAATCTGGCTATTGCTAGCTAATTAAGGCTTTTTAACACCAGAGTTAAGGTATAAATATTTCACTGCTTTGCCACAAACTAGAGTAGCAATTAGCGTTCAAATAACTTCTTAAAGATCAGACAAAAGCCAGCCCCCAATGTAATACGCTCTACAGTGATTTATAAATTACACAACTACTACAATGAGTGTCTGAAGAGTAATGTGAAAAAAACGCCAGCAATAAAGCAGCCCTGTCTCCTGTTCCTAAGCAGTATTTCGCACTGCTGAAGCAGCATTCACCTCTGCACAGTCTTTAATATTTACTAATCTCTTTATTTAATCTTTGTCTGTCAACATAATTGTAAAACCACACAATCAAGACGTTTAAAATGGGATTTCAGAACTGCCCTGAACGTTGTTCCAAGCCCAAGGAATGGTTTGTGTACTGCAGCTCTGCTCCACTCACCACCACAAGCCAGATCTCTGAGCACTGAAACGCTGCTTCTGAAAAGGGAAAGAATAAAGCTTCTGTCTGACTAAACAGGAGCAAGAAATGTATGATTTCTTTGAAAGGGCAGTATGTCCCACTTTGTTTGCCTATGTGCATATTTTTGTGTCTTAAGAGTAGAACTGTAAAATGTTCTTTTGTTAGCGCAGTATGATGTTCGATGCAATTATGGAAGAGAAAATAAACGCCAGAGTCAGTCACATCAGACTCAGATTTTCCTCTGTCCCAACTTGTGAACTTTTGTACCCAACCACGACCTTTTAAGCCTCACAAACACACAGAGTTTGCCTGACTGTTGTGCAGGAATCAGGCTCTGAGGCAGAACCATGGTTTGCAAGTAAACCTTTTTCTTTTTTTTGGCTAATAAAATGCATTCAGATGCTTAAAATCATTACTACCCAGCTCTTCAATGAGTTTGTCTCTTTCAAGAGAACAAAAGAGAAGGTAATTGGCTTAAATAATGTACTCGTAAAAGCAATTTCTTGTGACAATATTACAAGTATTAAGGCAACATCTAGCACCTATTATCATTCTGGTAATGCTAACAGGAAAAAACACCATCTGGTATAAAACATTTCCACTTAAGCAGCTAACTGAATTCGATATTTTGCAAGCTATCCTACTCTACAACTACCTCCTAGACAATCCAGAATGTCGAATTTGTATTTATGAAGCTTTAAGTCTGAAAGGAATTAAGTTTGTATCAACATCAATTCAAATCTGAATTAGCTTCAACGGTCCTTCTTTTTCTTTACCAGAAAATAATTTTGGTGTACAACAAAAAACAGAGTTCATTCGACCTATTCCCCTGCAGTTTTTAATTTTGCGCTTAGTATTTTCCCCTCCCCAACATAAAAAACCTGAAAGCTTTCCTTGTGTAAGAAAGGACATTTTTAAACATCTGCAACCAATTTATATTCTAAAAGCTAGTTTTGCATCCCATCCCCCCACCCAATTAACACAAAGTTGCCAAAGGCACAAAAATAAAGTCAATTCATCAGCCATCTCAAAGATATTTCTCAGACTGGTTCAGCAGTAAAAATGCTTCCAAATATAAAAATCTCTCTTTTAACCACCTTCTCATCCCCTACCACCCCAATAACTGCAAGAGGTTAAATAACACCATCACTAAAAGGAAAGGAAGCCCCAAACTCCACAGAGTACACAAGCAACTCCAGTGATTTTGAAAAATTAAAACAAGTCATTGACTTCAAAAAAATTACCAGAAAAGGTTTAAGTCTAACAAGGTGATTTCTTTCTTACACATTTTACACTTGATTCGTTGGAGAACACTGTGTATTTCTATTGGCTTTATTTCTGAAAATAAGGTTTGTAAGCACTGGCAGTTTCTCCTCTCTCCAGAGAGCTCAGTGACTACGGTTATAATAGTGCTGTGAAAACATGACTTCACACCAAAAACAAATACAAGGCCTCTGCTGAATTTAACATTTCCACTTCTAATAAAAGTACACCCCATCTTAGAAAATTACGACTCCTTGATTCACATCTCACCCTTCTTAGCCACTAAGGTACACACTTCACAGAAGAGGATCATTTAACAAATTCAAGAGAATTTATCAGACCGATTGGTTTTGGTTACAGATATTTACAAATAACCATCAGTGAATGCACCATTTACATCGAGTATTTTCTGAGGACAGATTTTCTTTTTAATGTCAGAAAATAAGCCACAATTTAGAATTGCTTACCTCTTCAGGTCAACCGTTGTGACGCTGAACACCACTCCCTTCAGCCACAGAATCATGAACAGCCTCTGAGAAAAGGGACAGTTTCCTATGCTCTCCCCATCGCTGCCAGCCTGCAGGAAAACACGTTAGTCATTAGCAGGTAGGACTGTGTCATCTACACACGCTCACAATTACAGAAAGATCTTAAATAAAGACAAACTTGATAACACATTATGGGTTTTATTGTCCATACAGTCTGCAGATCACTGACGCTCCCACAGAACTAAGCAGCTCCCAGCCAACCCTCACAGCATCGCCCAGAACACACAAAAATGAGCATCCTCAGAATATTTAAATACATTTCATATGCTGGGAAAGTATGCATGGACTTCTGCACCATTCTATTTCTTTAAAAAAACCCAATACTTCCACCTTCCAATGATTTTTTTATGCTGTAGACATAACAAGGACTTTATTATGGCGAAATTTGCACATTTATGAAGTCAACTAATCTATTTGACATGTCCTCCAACAGCTGCTCACAAAATGCATCCAAACACGATTTCAGATCACCAAATAAGTTATCTTTCACACTGAAAATGATCCAACTGCTCTTAAGAGTCAAGAAAGGGCAGCTAATCATACTCATCTGAGCAGCCATACCTTTTGATGGCAGTTTTCCAGTGTTAATATTGTTCTTTCTTATTCTTTTTTCCTTTTTCTACAAGGCATAGCTAATTAATTGTAGTTATTTTCCAGTGTACTGCTTATATCTCACCCTGTGTAATGCTACAGAGAGTCAAGTGCAACCAGGAACTCTGGATCTTTATTGTACTGCAGGTGTTGTAAGGAAAGACATAACTAAGTACACAGAGACTTCACTGACAATAAAGTCATATTCCAAAGCCACTTTTTATAGGCAATTTATCAATAAGTCTTTGTCCTACCACAACAAAGGTCCATTGCATAGCAACAGTAAGGCACTCCAGGGCAGCCAGTGATGGCATGCATCTCATGATTGCTCTCACAATGAACTACGTACTGCTGACTTGGAAAATTTTAGGTTTTAATGGGCTAGAATTAGACACTTGAAACCTTGAATCTTGCTATAAAATTCAACCCTCTGAAAAGAAAGCTGGTTCAGTAGTTAAAACAGCCACGTACAGCAGATTACCTTGACACTTTACATTAGATGAGTTTCAAAGGATTTTGCTTATTATTATTATAGTACTTCCAAGAATAATTTTAACCAGTACAATTCTCAGAACCTGGCTAATTCTGTCATCATTACTATCACCTTTCAACTAGGCCGTTTTCAAACATATTGTAGGATATGCTGGCTGCACCCTTCAGAGAAATGACAGAAAACAAGTATGTTCACTAAGCACCAGCTATTTAAAAGCAGAGCTACAAAAACTCATGGTGCCTTTGCTGATAAGGCTGAGACTCCTTTAATAGTTATCGATCCATACCAGGGCATGAGAATTCATAAACTGATTTATGTCACCTCAAGTTTATGGTCTCATTTCCACAAGTATCCCTCCTGACAGAGCTGACTATCCTTCTGAATACTTTGTTGTGCATAATACGTAGAGCAGTTTGTCTTCAAACCTTTATTAGTGTCATTAACGAAGTACTGAAAGAAAAAGAAGTTGTCTTTCTGCCATAAATTACAAATTGCCTCCCTTATCTTTGGAAAGTAAAGTAAAACTTGTAGCAGACCAACAATACTAGATTGTTTTAAAAGCTGGCACGTGACTTCTCCGTGTTCAGGAAACTAAACTCTCAAAGCATCTACAAAAAGGATAAAACAGAGTCAGTTTGGTTACTCCGGGCATTCTGCTTCACATCAGCTCAATCCACAATACTCTATTGCACATATAACTGCTCTGAAGATTCTTGCTCCTATACGGATTCACGTGCTCCCACATCACAAGATGAAGATTCTGCAGCCTATATCTACCAGCTGTATGTTCTCACAGATGTTAATATTAACCGCGATGCCACCCCTCCAGACAGCAGCGTGCGTCTCAGGATTTTCCACTACAGTTACATTCCTGTGATTACACTGGAACAGACATTTCCTGCAGGTAAATTACGCCATTGTAGATTTGTACTCAACTACTTTTTTTTATGCCATGTACAAGATCTTACCTGCCTTTGAAAAATGATGAACAGACATTTTTGTATCGGACAGACTCGGAAATTTAACAGCTGCAACAATACAGTTTGAAAGGAAGTTAGGGTGTTGGATTAAACCCCATGCCTTCTTTCATAGGATGTAATTCCACCATGGAGCTTTGTTATTTCCAGTGGAAGTTTTAAAAACTACAACAGAAATAAATCAAACTCAAATTCAGAAGGCAGTTCTGTTTATTATACTACAAATGAAATCTTAGCCTGTCTGGAACCCAAAGCAAAGCCAATTTTAAGTCACAAACGGAATGAAAAATGGTTGAAAATTTAAGGTATAGCACAGAGCTGTGGCCTTCATTAAGGTCCATTTTCCTAAGCCAAAACCAATACCAAAACCAAGGCGAACAATGAGGACCAAAAAAGGTCAAATGCATTTATGCTGTAAAGCCAACTTGTACCAAAACTTTTCTTCTCTCTCAACACAAGCGTAACATTCAAAATGAAGAAATAACTTAACAAATAGCATCTGCTTTTGTTTAAGCGAGACAGGCTTTTTGGATTATTTGAGTCAAAAAAATATTATAGCCCGCTAACATACAGTGTTTAGGAAAAAAAAAACTAATGCATTTTCAAAGCGGAACAGCTAAACTGAGCGCAGACTTTTCTGTCTACATTCAAACGTTTGTCCCACTTCTGCTCCAAAAAGTCCCAAGTTATTCCAAGCACATACTGGGAAAGGAATGCGGTCAGAATGCCAAGAAACTTTTGGCTTCAGTGCTCGTGCAAGGAATTCTGCTCTGTAACTGTTTGCCTGAGAGGCCCGTTTTGTGTCTTGGTGTATCTGATGCGTCGGGAGCTGCAGCACAGACCTGTTAGAACCAGCATGCAGATCAACGTCACGCTGGATGGAACACATCATTCTTCATCCATCACATTAGGAGCTCTTTTGAAGGGAGATAAGTTTGGTAGATTCTTCAAGAGTCAGTTCTGACTCTGATTCTCTCCAGTGGAATAGAGCTGTGCTGGCAGTAATCTATAATCCTTTAAATATTGCAAGAATATTCAGAGATTCTACGTTATTCGTCATGCCGGGGGGTTAATCATGTAACAATTGTTTCTTAAGGTCCCTATTAGAAAAGCCAGAAATCTGTCATTGCCTTGTTCTTATAATTCAGGCCATAATATTTCCGGATATCTTCAGTGTCTAATCCTAATAACTATCAGAGTGAAGAAACTATTAAACATTGACTTCTCTTTACTAATGTCAGTGTAGATTATTCGTTAATTACATGAGATTATACTCATTCTATACCAACAAGCTTTAAGCTTTATTTCAAATTCTTTCCAAAACCAGTCTAAAAATCTTTACAACTAAATAATGTAAACTTTCCTGTTATTAGGGCTAATTTTCAGTTATCACCAAACGAAGCTGCCATTATCCACTGAAGGACATGCACTCAATAACACCGTCATGTATTTCTGTTTCACTTCAGGGAAAACTACATGAGAAAAACAGTGTGATGCATACGTGCTGCCTCGAAACAGCAGATAAAATCACTCCTGCATGTTTCATGAGCGTTAAACTCATTTCAAAAAAAAAGAGTAAATTAATAATAATCCTATATGAATTACTGTTTTGAGAGGAAATGGTTTCAAGTAAACTAACAAAGTGATTCAAGTCAAAAACACACAGCACTTCAAAACTGGTTTAACATTCCACACATAAATATTGAAAATGGTCTGGTAATATCAGCCTAAATCCTTGCGGTGTCTGCTCAGACCTTTATCTTGCCAAGCTGGATAAACAGAATTCCATGCTGTTTAGTGAGCAGTGTTTTCAGATAAGATGTAAAGAATTACGTCCATGAAAGGACTATAACAGTATTTGATGTAACACCAATCAAACGCCTCCTCCGTATGGTGCCACTGTACCGACTGCTTTGTGTTTTTGTTCAGGCAGAAGACGGATGAGCCACAGGGATGTTATCTGTGAGCACCCACCCTGCAAGGCAAAACAGATCTTAAAGGGGCCCGATGTCTCAAATATTAATGAAGCATCATTCAAAAGAAGAAAACAGGTGACAAGGCAGCAAGCTGCAGAAATCAGGACTGAAAAAGTGTTGTCTGGAATACAACAGTGCCCTTCTGCCACTAGCCAGGCCAAAACTTAACAGGACACTTCAACGCGCAAGAGCGGCACGTTATAATAAATGAGGCTGATATTGCTGATAACCTAAAGAAGTTCCCTGCCACAAGGAGCAAAAGACAGGGAAGGTCAAAACTAGGAGGGGGGGGAAAGCCCAAACAAAATAAACCCCACAACAAGGAAGACAATTCTGCCCTGCAAAAGACTCAGAATACTTTTAATAGAAGGACCTTCATGCCCTGTTTCAATGTAGATCAAACATTTTATTACTATTGTCTATAGGTGGTGGCAGCAGCAGGCACTGCTTGCGACATACAGGAACTTAAACCACTCATTTTCATTCTCTTAATAGCACTGAAACCGAGCAAGTAAATCTTACTCTAACCTTAACAAGGAAAGATTGCCTACAGATACCCGACACACACTGCTATGAAATACTTTTCTTCATACTTCTCATAGTAATTCAGCTATGCTGGTAAGTATAAAATAAGGAGTACTGAAAAAGGACGTTAAAACAGAAAATGTAAAGTATTATCAGGATAGGCAAACTAATGGAAGTAAACTAACTCTCAGGCTCTCTATTTTTCAAACACATCAACAAAACAGCGATGCCAGCACAAACCCAAAGGCAACTGTGAATAACTTCTTCCAGCATGTTTGTTCCCTTCTGCCAGACATACCAACGAGAGCGTTCAAGCAATAAACACTTCATAAACATTGCAAA
This sequence comes from Pampusana beccarii, assembly GCA_013399365.1. Taxonomy (NCBI): domain Eukaryota; kingdom Metazoa; phylum Chordata; class Aves; order Columbiformes; family Columbidae; genus Pampusana; species Pampusana beccarii. The sequence continues at coordinate 936,570 of VWYH01003039.1, forward strand.
AACATCCGCCTGCTTCGATAATTAGCCCATGAGAGCTGTTATCAACATATCCACGTGAAAGATAAATGAAAAAGGCCTGGAAAACACCTACTATGCACACCCTGCCCTACAGGATCTCACCAGCCCACATGCAGGCAGAGGTGTCCAGGAATCACGATGTGGAACCAGAGTCTGGACCATGTCATATAAAGGAAAAATAATTAAAATCCACTCACAAAGAGGACAGAATGAAGAAGATTTAAAATACTTCCCCAAGATAGCTCTGCTAGGCTCAGAGATTACGATTGCCTTGACCTCATCTCTATGTTAGACTACACATTTGGCAAAGCTCTTCAATATCGAACATAGTATTAAAGTTCCTTCATTTCAGTTCTGAGTGCTCATTACGGCTGATACTTGTCATGTTTACGAACCAACTCTCTCATTTAAAAGTTTTTTCTCGATAGATAAAAAAACATTGCAGGTTTAAAGATCCATGTCAACCTCTAAAAAAGAGACAGGAGCAAGGCAAATCTCAAGACAGCTTCAGGCTGCTGGTATCTCAAGTGTCGGGGCACAGGTGCTGTGTATTCCAGCTGATATTGCAGCACAGCTTTTTAATTTAAAAAAAAAAAAAAAAGAAACCTATCCTCCTCATTTACCACTAAAAAGTCACTAAAGATTCAGTCCAAGAACAAAATAAGCTTGTAGCAACCATTAAGAAGATTTATTCGCACTATTAAATGTCGCTGACAAGCAAGCAAACTCTTGCGATTCTTTCACAATATCAGGAAGATTCTAAAAAAACATCCAACGTCATTCTCATCACCCCAAAGGTCAGCAGTTTGGCACCTTACACAGCTATTACTTCAAATTCACGGGTGTTCCTCGTGTTGTGTGTTGTCAGCCGATGAGCCTACAGCATCACAAACTCCGCATCGTGCATTTTCTATGTCATCGTCTTCTCTAATGCCATTATGAACTAACCTCCACCCCAACTTTCCCCAATACCTTTCAACTGCTTTTGAACTCAGAAGGTAACTTTTTTCATAAAGAAAAATACGAAAAGTCTAAAACGATTAGTCTATATTTTCTATACGCTGATTGAGCACGTAGCAACCTTGATTACCCCTACCTCTTGACAAGCTGCACCATCTTTGCGCAATTTGTAATCAATCCAACTTCCACATCAGCTGGAACACCTGTAAACTCAAAAGCTTAAAAAAAAAATTAACTGAACTCCCTGCATTTACTTGAGATCTGGCTATTAAACCAGGGAAAGGAATGTTTATCAGCCCATTCCAGTAGCCTCTGAAGTCATTACCTTTCTGATAAGCCACGGCTGTGTTAGACATTTGAGTCGCACAGCAAGTGCCCATTTTAGGACGATGCTATTTTTAGCTCTGTGATGCTATTCCTAACAAAATAATTAGCAGCCTTGTCTTGTACACTTTACTGCAACTCTTGTTCATTGCTACCTAATTCTCACTGTAAAGCTTTTGTAAAAAGCTATGGGATCTTCGTGATGTATTAAACTTCACGATTCAGTAGAAATTAATTAAGCCCTTCTAGTTCTTTGGAGAAAAGAAATTATCCCATGTTCATCCTTTGGGAGAACCAGGCAAAGAATCAAAACCTGCATTAAATACTAACCATAATTTTCTTCAGTGAATAAATTAGCTGAATGATATGGATACAAAAACCTGGGATTACTGTGGCCAGCCATGCACATGACCACTTCATAGCCTGACAGAGGAAAATTAAATTATTCATTAAGAGCAGAAGCCTGGTATCTCTTCTGTCCCTCTTACTGCAGTGGCAATACCTCTGACAAAGGGATCCAGTTGTAACAAACCTCAGTAAGATCAACAGGGCCAAAGTGACTGAAATTTGCTGGGTAACAGCCTGACACATTCTTGCAATATTCTATTAGGAAACTATAAGCAGGTAATTAACTATACAGTAATAATGGTTTCTTTTATAGTGCTTGAAACTTGCCTTTGGGTACCTAGCATAGGAACTTGAACAGGCATTGTGTATGACAATGATTCTCTCCCTCCACACTTCTTAAATTTGTTAACAAAATACAGTGTGTGCTTTGGTTACAGCCCAAGAATCCCATTTCCAACCCCCCCGCCACCCCCAAATAATCAAACATCTATAAAAATTATAGGAAAGAACTTCAAACCTTGTTACTGGGGCTCAGAAGGCCAAGTAAAATTTTTATCTTTGGCATTTATGAGTTCTTCAAATAAACATTTGAATGCGCGTCACTTCTGCAGAACACAAAACCAAAGAACTCTGTTTATGGTATTTTATAACCTAATTTACAGAGCTGAGCAATGAGTCAGACAGACAAGCAGAGAGGGAGGTTTACTCTCTGTTGCTTCTGGTTTCAACACAGGCAATGTGCAACTCGCTTACTAACAGGCACCTCTCTCGATGTATTTATTGTGCATCCCTTGGGAGACGGTATCCAGGTTCTCCAGTTGCAGGGTAGAACTTCCTCCGTGGGGACGTTTCACCTTATCTCATTAAGCTCCAGTACAGCACGTCTCACTGGGGCAGCTAATACATCCCTTGGAAAGACTACAGAAATATACTTAGGTTTGCTTTGATTTTATTTTTAGACAAAACCAAGTAAAAAACTATTTCCTTTATTTAAGAAAAGCAGCTCTCCAAAGTACAGACCAGCAAACTCTCGCCAAAATAGTAATACTTCAGCAGAGCCAAAAAAACTCTGAAGCTGATCCAGTAGCACTGACTGATCTCATCAGCTCTTCTCATGAAAATATACAGATATGACTTCACTCCTGGATTACACTCCTATATTTAGTTTATACCTAATATGGACATTCAGTGTACAGAATTAAGTCATTTCCTTTCCTCGTGTCGAGTTCCTTGCCCTTTGTCTAGCCAACAATACAAGGAATAAGTTGAACTCTCAGAGAACTCACACACAAAGACATCTGTACTTAGCAGCAGTTTAACTTATGGTGTTCACTTGAGCATAAACAAACACAGCATTCAGAGCCCTAAAAATCAGATTGTGCCAAAAATGCATTTTTGACCTGAACTGAAAAAACTCAAAACAAAAATCTCCTGAAGTCAAAAGTTGTATTTAAACTCATATCAAGGCAATATAAGGATTTCGGGTTTGGGCGATTTAACTGTTAAAATGTTCACAAACTCTTAATACAACAAATGAGCACAGAGTACCTAGCATCTATTTTAAGAGTGAAACTAGATCATTCCAAAGTGAAGAATATGCAAGGCAAAAAAAAAGAAAAAACTTGATCAGCACAGTAAGTTGCTTGTTACAGGTTATTTACAGAGAACTTCGAAGATAAAAATCAAATTAGACGGATAACAACTAAATTATTTTTCCGTGGCTGGTCAAGCACCATCTTAATTAACTGCCAAGTGCAGTTATCCAGTCTTAAAAGTAGTTCTTGTGGATTTCTAAATGCTGTGTGCAGCCCAGCCAGAACTTGGGATTGATGTAGGCACTGTTATAAAAGAGTGTAGGTCTTGTGTTAGTCACCACACAATGAACGTCTCATTTAAAAGAGAATCAGAGCAAGCTTACACCGCTGAGAAAATAACAACATCCATGGGCTTTTTTTGTCCCTTTTAACTAATGTACACTTCTAAAAAATCAAACTTGCAACCTCAGAGTACAAAAGTCATTTTCCAAAGTACATGGATTACTGTTTAGCTAGAAGTTCAACGAATTCCCCAACTAGATTCTTCCAAACACAGACTTTTGTAAGAAACTACACAGCCTTCAAAAATCCACAAGCTCAGCTCCAGAACCAAGTGCTTCTCTGTTCACCCTATTCACATTTAAAAGACAGTAATGCTCTTCAAATAAAGAACTCTCTCTCCTCACTCTTTCCTTCCACAAGATCACGTCAGGATAACTGGTGGAAGACTAGACAGAGACACTGAGTCACTCCAGGCTGCCAGGGTAACCATTACTGAGTTCTTAGGATGCTAAGAGTGTCACAGTGCTGCCCAGTAAAAGATTATAGGAACCTCCCACCCACTTCCTAACAGTGAAACCCAGTTTACATCAACGTTCTTCATACCTACATGTTATTTCCCAACAATCAACTATCTTTATGTACAGACAAGACACATCTTCGAAGATTTTCCTTCTCAGACCATCCTCAGCTCAACCAGTTTTCAGACCACTTTGCAGGGAAAGGAGAAAAAGTGCAGGAGTGTCAGACACCTTCCAGCTGCAAAGTAAAACCCCGGTTCTAACTCATCTGAGCTGTTAATCATTGGAAAGGGAGGGAGAGATGCCAGTGACTAAAGCCATTACTGTTGGAGAGTGTTCAGAAGCAATTCCTGACCGAAGAGAAGCTAACTCATCTGTGTAATCTCTTTGAAAATGATTGCTAGGAGTTTTAAATTTACTTGGCAATAGAATTAACACTTATACTTGAGACCATCTTCGTACTTTTAAACTATATTGTACCAAGTGCACCAGTTTCTGCATTAGCAACTAGAATCAAATCAAACAGAAAAGGATGTTTCTGGCTATGAGGACTTTCTCAAGCAGAATTTAAAGGAATATAGTTTGCTGGCCAAAGAAGGAAAAGGCTTGATTTATAACAACTAAGCACAGGCTATACCGAGATGGTCACACCCCAGTTTATAAAGGGATCCTTTACGATACTCCGGTATTTGCTCACAAGAAATAAGTCACGCATGAAATTTTGCTATCTACACCAAATGCATATCAAAGACAGACTGAGAAAGTTCTCAGGTGCTGAGGTTATGACATCAAAACCTCCAAAGGATGATCTGGTACGTCAGGAGGAGACTTATCTAATAAGATTATCAAGCGACAAGCCTGCCCCTGACAAGACTATCCCCGAGAAACAGCATTGCATGTCTCTAGTCCTGGTATTTCCCTGTACCAATGTTCCTTTTAATTTCACAGATACCAAAAAAAAAAAAGACAAACAAGATTGTGGGATGGCTTGTTATAAACCAATATACATTAGCTATATGACTCCAGAATGACACACCAGAGGTTACGTAAGGATATGCACAGGCAAGGAGGAACAGTGAGACAAAGGCGGACCTGGATGCGTTTAATTCACACAAACCACACTCCTCCTCTCACCCAGCCCTGAGCTAATATCAAGTCTGCTGCTAGAGATGCAGACACACACATCCCCTTCCTGCCATGGGCTCCGACATGTAACTGAACAAAACAGACCTACATCTCTAACGCAAACAGTTCACCTGCCAATTTTCTGTTTGATTCAGATACACAAAAATGTCAACAAGCTTCTGTTACAATCACTGGGAATGTTTTAGAGTGGGCTATTTATTAAATGTGAAGTCACAGCTTTTTTTTTTTCTCTCTCCTGACGGTACAATTCACAGGTAAACAGATAGCAGACACTATCTGATTTTCAAAACAGGTGCCAAATTTCGCAATGACATCTTATTTGAAAGCTGCCAGAAACCCAAGGTCTAATTAATTTGCAAGTACGCACACGTTACAGAGTTGAAGAAGAGAGCACCTTCCTTAATGGTTACCTACATTTACTATAACCCACCTCATGCCAGCAGATATACAACTATGAATTTCTTGTTTGTTGAGTTTCATGTTGTTTTTTTCTTTAACACCAAACTTGTTGATCGTGTGTGTCTTCACCCTGCTATTACCAGAAGAATGCGATCACCGACTGCCTTCACCACCGAGGGCTGAGCTTTGGGCTCCTTCGTACACTGTCCTAAAGAAAGCACACTGGTGGTTTTGTAAGCTCTGTCCTGTGGTTTCCACAGATGAGTGGTTCTATTTGATCAAGTCAGTCCACTACAGTTTTTATTTACAATAAAAATCCACACACAACAACTAAATTGCAGCTGTTACAAGTGGCCTATAAGAGCTGTATTCAGATCCGCTCGAGTTTCTGCGTGCACATTCATTACAATGCAGTCTTCACTACTCTAAAATGCCACTAGGGCATATGAAAATATTCTTGTTAGACAATGGAAGTGGGCCTCCCTCATTAATAAAACATGCCAAAATATGAGGAAACTAAATGAAATCAGATCCATCACTAGTTTCCCCTCATCAGCTCTCAGAGGAAAGTATTGAAAAAATATTTACACTTAGTTTAAAAGAGACCGCAGGCAGCCCACCAGCACTGTATTATGAAAAAGCTGCTCAAGCTACTCGTTATGAGACGAAGAAACAGATTATTGACCCACGTCTCAGCACTGTAACACATTTTCTTACCTCAATATCCTAATGCTGCATTTAAATTATCACAGACGAAGAAAACGGCAGACTGATACACTGTCTTCTTGAATAAATCACAGCAATTTGCTGGTGACAAACAACTCCATAAAGTTATTCGCAACTGAAACCCAACCAAGCGTGCGCTCCTCCCTGTGCCATGCCCATCCTATTTTGTTACTGATCACAATTTAATAAGATTCAACCCCAACATTTTGGGCATGAAGCCAAACAGTCTCTCCTGCTTCACAGGTTTGTTTCTCAAGCTTTAATCCATACCTTTGTTTCATCTTCGTCTGGCTGCTACAATCCTTTGTACGCAGGTCATACAGTTACCGCCCTTCAGCCGCAGGCATTTGGCAGGGGTTTCTTTTTTGGTCAAGAAGTCTTTCCACTACTTCTACCTTAAGAAGCTTCGCTGACTAACAGTGCACAGATAGAACCAAGACCCCATATACTGCTGAAAAATGACTACATCACAAAATACCCTAACATTCACTCAGTAACTTCAGAATTTTTCTAAAAGTAGTCAGGTGAAAACTGTGCAACAGAGAAAAGCAAAAACTGAGCTTCCCTTTTACAAGGGAAAAAACGACTAAATCAAAGTCTAGCGCTCTTCTGGACAGACACGATTAGTTTTACTGAATAACCATAAATATTCTGCTTGCATTTGATGAAGTGACCATCTCAATGAGCCAGGCAGCAAGCAAGACTTCTATTAGCTTTACAAAAACACTGTTCCAATCATACTCAACAGCTGCAGTAAAGTGTGGCACAGGCAGCAACACCCAGATGAAACAACTATTTTGGTCTGTCTGCTGGGGCGGAGGGGTGTTTTTCCTCTGCAGGATTTTACAGGGAAATAACCTCTACCTGAGGATCACGAAGGCAGACAAGAATAACTTCTTTAACCTGAGCTATCCTGAAGGCAAGCAGCACACAGCCTGCAGCAGTCATCCACAACACTGCGAAAAGGCTTCCTTGGGGCAGATAGTACTCACTGATAATCCTGAACATTACCTTCTTAAATCCATGTCAATAAAGAAGTTTCAGTTGAGAGGGACAGAAAAATTCCCTGCTTTTTCCCTTTCGTATACTTTAACATGAAATATCCCCTTTAAACTGACCTACAAAGTTTACTCCCCCTGCCCCCAAATCCTTCTGCCATCAATCACTGCTCCAATTTGTTTAAAAATAGGAAAAAAATGGCCAATGAACTTCAGGGCAGATGAAGATGAGTTGGCATGTTATATTAGAGAAGTATTGCTATAAATAATCCAAAGTTATCTGTAAGCTAATTGCTCTACTAGTGAAGTTCTAACCTCTACTCTAAGAACCTAAATATTCCAACTAAAATCAGGTCTGGAATCCTCCACTGTGATGCTTTCCCTGGGTCTCGTTATTGCCTCCTGAGACTATTAAAATGTCCAAAACAAGGAAAATCCATTGTTTTTAAAGTATCATTCAATAAATTTGTATTAAACAACTTATTTGCAAAGCTCTACCTAGTCTGCTGGAAGTTCTCATGTTTGTCATCGTGGCTTTTATACCAAGCAATCCCAAGCTCTCAGATGAAGGCTTTCCATTATGTTCTCACTGCGACAAAAAGAAACCCCATCTGAAAACCTAAAGTACTTCATTTCTAGAGAGGTTTTCTTCCAAATGAGTTTAAGCACAGGAAGATTAACACCGTTTACTCTCCGCACTTTTGATATGAAGCGAAAGGAAGATCCTGCATCCCTAGAGCCCCAGAGGATGCAAAATATTGCATCATACTGCAATATGTGGATGCAAAACATGTGGGGATACCACACCATATCTTTGCCAGATAGGGCGGCACAACTAGCGCTCATCCTTCTAGTTCAGAAATAAAACCGGTGATGCGTTTACATGTTTCATTTCTGCCCAAAAAAGCAGACTCCTTAGGCAGAGGATTGCGCGAAAAGTAACTTGTTTTTTACCACCTTCATGCGCACGCTCGGGCACACAATGCAGAGAACTGAATGTCTTGCGGTTCACAGAGCAAGACACCCCTCTCTGCTTCCGATGCCCAGGGTCCTGCTCCGCGCCAGCTGCGACATTTGCTCTCGGGGAAAAGAATTTTCCAGCAAACGCACGCAGGCACCCTCTCCCCAAGTCACTTATTTGCGGTCCGCGTTATCGCTCGCTCCATCTGCACACACTGACTCAGCCCCGGGTCCCCGCACCGGGCACACACCCTCCGTTCCCCGCCCCAGGGCTCTTTTGTGCGCGGCAGCCCCGCACCGCGACGGGGCGTCGCCTCCCGCCGGGCCCGGAGCCGCCCTGAGGGGATCGAGCCCCGCGCTGCCGCCGCCCCGCCCCGGCCCCGGGGAGTCTGGGGAGGGCGGAACGGGGCTCCCTGAAGGGAAAGGGGGTCCCAGAAGCGGCGCCCCCCCCCCCCGCTCAGCCCGCCGGGCGGGGAGCGGCCCCGAGCGAAGCGCTGAGGGAAACTTGGAGCGGGCGGGAAAGCGGCGGTTGGGGGAGGGGGCGCCCAACGGTCGGCGCGCGCGCTCGGCGCCGAGACGGAGCTGGACGGGACCTCCCCCCTCAACACCCTCGACCCGCGCCGCCTTTACCTTCACGAAGAGCTCGATGACGGGCTCCTTGTCGCCCTCCTTCAACCCGTTCACCGGCACGGACAGCGCCATGCTTCAGCCTCCGCCCAGCCCCTCGCCTCGCCCGCCGCTGCCAGCCGGGACGGAGACGCCGCTCCGCTCCCCTCACCCGCCCTGAGCGCGACTGCGCCCGGCCCCGCCCCAGCGGCGGAGGGCGGGGCCAGAGCGGAGGGGGCGGGGCCAGAGCGGAGGGGGCGGGGCCGGCGCTGAGCGGTGGTGGTTTCCATGGCGGGGGTGTCATAGAACCACAGAACTAGAGAATGTCAGGGGTTGGAAGGGACCCCAAAAGCTCATCCAGTGCAATCCCCCCGGAGCAGGAACACCCAGATGAGGTTACACAGAAGGTGTCCAGGCGGGTTTGAATGGCTGCACAGAAGGAGACTCCACAACCTCCCTGGGCAGCCTGGGCCAGGCTCTGCCACCCTCACCAGGAAGAAGTTTCTTCTCATCTTTCAGTGGAACCTCCTGTGTTCCAGTTTGCACCCATTGCCCCTTGTCCTGTCACTGGTTGTCACCCAGAAGAGCCTGGCTCCATCCTCCTGACACTGCCCCTTTCCATATTGATCCCCATCAATGAGGTCACCCCTCAGTCTCCTCTTCTCCAAGCTCCAGAGCCCCAGCTCCCTCAGCCTTTCCTCACACGGCAGATGCTCCACTCCCTTCAGCATCTTGGTGGCTGCGCTGGACTCTCTCCAGCAGTTCCCTGTCCTTCTGGAACTGAGGGGCCCAGCACTGCACACAGTATTCCAGATGGGTGGGCACCATCGTGTCCCCGCCGTTGCCCCAGGGCCGCAGACTGCTTTGCTCGGGGGGGAAAAACTTCAAAACTAGAAAGTTTCCCCCTCACAGACCCGCCAGCCGGCAGGCGCCTGCGCCAGAGCAGCAGAAACAGCGTCTTTCTTGGCCAAAATCTATTTCGAGAGGCAGGGAGGAGCATTTCCAGCCTAGTTTTTCCCTTGCTATTAAGGTCAGGGACTGAGGAGCCGGACAGAAAAAATGTGCAGGGAAATTGGGCGAAACGTCGGAATGAAATTAAACCGTTTGCCCTTTTCCCAGTCTTTTCGCCAAAATAGCACAAGGCAGCGCGCAGCCTGCGATCACATTTTCCCCATGCGACTTCATGCCCGCGGAGCCCGAGCCCTTGCGAACAGAGCGGCTTTTATGCCTCGGCAGCACCCGCCCTCGCTCCCGGTCCTTTTTATTTCCCTTTTTGGGAGCTCAGACTCTTTATTTTTAATAGTCTGGGTTCGGCTGCACCTGAGCGTCTGGGCAGAGCCGTTCCCAAGGTGGGATGTGCTGGGCTGTGAGATGCCCCGGGGTGGCACCGAACGACTTGCAGACGCGGCTCTTCACTTCTGCTGCTTTATTGCTGTTTGTGCCCCGGCGCTGGGACCAACCTCCCTGTAATTTGTACCCAAATGCCTCCGTGCAACCAGAAATGACTCCGGATTAAATGGTTACCAGCAGAGTATTCACCGGTAATAACAAAACCTTGTATCTCTCCAGGCATTTTACTACCCTCCGTTCTGCATAACCGGATATCTTTAAGCAAATTTCTTCTTTGAATGCCCTTGAATTGTTTATCCAGAGCAGGAAAAACTGCTGTCAGACCCTCTGCCGGTGCTGACAGGGCTGGGCAAGCGATGTGACAAAGTCCTTTTCATTCCCATTCCTACAGTTTCTGCACAGCCCTCCCCAGCTCAGCGACTCCCGGGGAGCCGGTGGAAGATTCATTGCTGTTTATTTTACACCGAGTCCAAGGAATCTCGCTGATTCATGGGGTGGGACAGCCTGAATGGGAAATCAATGTGTCACCGTAACCAAACCGATCCGGGACTGCGCAGTCCAGGAACCTCCCTCAGTAATCAGCCTCAAATTAATTGCGGCCTGTACCGCAGAGGGCACTGTCGTTAGGATGTGGGTGGTGCCGGTGGGAGGGAAAAAACCTTTCCCTTAAATGGGATTGTCGCAGAAACCTTCCACGAGCACCGAATTCGGGGCATTACGTTCACTTTTTCCACAGGGCAGAGCAAGAAATTTGCGCCAGCTGGGCCAAACGTCCCCGGTAGATTCAAGGAACTGGTGACGAGGGGGTTTTATTGGGATGCTGGCAAGGGAAAGATTCATCCTTGTCTTCCCCTCTGCGCTTCACCATCCTCCTCTGCCAAAAGTTTTGAAAATCACAAGGTTTGGTCAAACCCAAGAGACTTTATCAGCCTCCCCAAAGCCAAGAGCTTTGGGAAAGGCGGCGGGTTTAGCACAAAGGAGCAGCTCTCCCATGGCGGCGCTCGGGGTGGGTGTAGAGCAACAAATCTGAGGCCTGCGAGGCGCTCGCTGCTGTTTCGTGTTTTACCAGTCACACAAAGGAGCTGCCAGGGCTGGTTTTCCTCAGCACCGCTGTATTCCTCCCCTAACAAAAGGGTTTGCACGCTGTCGTCTTGCAGAGCAGCTAATGGCTTGTTTCATTTCTACCCAGCTGCACCAGCCTCGTCTGTTGCTTGATATCCTTTCGGTTATTTTACTTTTAGATGACATTTTCCTGGTATCCAGCTGCCACCTACTTAAACCCCTCATCCTCCCCATTCAAATGGAACCTCTAACGATGCTCGGAACGGTTTGGAATGTTAAAAGCTCTCCATTCTTTCCTAGCTCAGTAATTGCTGCTCATGTTATTCCGGAAGATTTTTTTTTGTTTTTTAACATTAATACTTCGAATTAATTTGCCCAGGCTTTACAAAATAAATAACCAGTCCTCCGTAGGAAAGCGGGTACTACCCATCTTTTACAGCCGCGAGGAATGAGTCAGAAAAGTGAAGTGAGTTATTCAAAGCTAAATTTGCACGGAACCGAGGAGTCGGAACAAAGCAATTCCGGCCCCCACCTGTGCTTAGATCAGTAGGTCGGCTCCCTCGATATTATTTTATGCTGTATTGAGGGGGTTTATTTCCATTTGGCACAGCAGTAAAACAGCATATTATTGTTTCACTTCTCCAGCACTCCTGGCCTTTACGCCGCAATTTTCCACCTCAAACTTTCCGAGCGCTTTCGAAACTGGAGGCATCGGATGTTAAAGATATCAAAGCCCTCGCTGTGCACGTTCGGCCGCTGGGATTTGCTGCCGCATTAACCCCAGGCTTCCAAAACATCTCTTTATTTCTACGGGGAGATTTGCAGGCGCTGGAGGAGCTCGTGTTGCAGCTCAGCGGGACCACATGCCGCACAAATATCCTGCTTTTTCAGCGCAATGAACTGGTTTCGGTAAGAAAGGGGAAGGTTTGGCAGCGGAACGCAGCTCGCCGGACCACCCGGTGTTGGCTGCGATGGGAGGCGAGAGCCCGGCCGGGCGGTCGGGGTCGTTATAACACTTCAAATTAACGGCGGACGAAGCTGCGAGAAGAACGTGCCCACGGACACCTATTAAAAGAAAAGCAGAGCCGACACGCCCTGGTTTAAAAATATCAGCGTTCTCATTCCACGGCTAATTCGGGTTCCTGGGCTGGGATGCTGCAAAGTCCTTTTCCGGAGGGAGGAGCGGTGACCGCAGCGTGTCCCCGTGTCCCGGCTGTGACCATGTCCCTGCAGCACAGCAACCCCGTCACCTCCCGTTTCCTTCATCCATCCAGACACCAAGCGAGATTTTGGGCTCCATCCCTCCCCTGCCGCTCAGGACGGGCCCTTTTGTCCCGCCGACATCGCTCGTTTGTCTTTTATTACCAGCGTTTTTGCTTTTTTGGAGCGGATCGGAGGGGGTTAACCCGCCAGATTTACAGGGAGCGCGGGGGGAAAAGATCCAACTTGTGCTGGTGTCAGACTGTTTGCAGTTTGCGGTAACTCCCAACCAGCTGTCCCTCGACGGCTCATTTTCATCCGGGGACGATGCCAAATTTTAGCATTTGAGCAGGATCGCGGAGCTGCTCCCGCAAGGCGCCCAAGTGAGCAGCTGAGGACACGCGGCGCGGAACTAGACCCGGTTTAACGGCTGATACTGGTGAAGACGAGAGCGGAAACCAGCTCTGTGCAGAATTACAGGAGCGGGTGGCACATCCTGGGTCGTTACATGGGACGTTCGCTTCATCCCGCGATTTCCAGGCCGCGTCTCTTTTGCACGGTCCAAGTTAACGCCGCCCCAAGCACGGAGGTCGCGGGACTCGACGTTTCTAGGAAATGTTAATCAAGAACTTTTAGCAGTGATTGCACCTTGGAGTCGTTTAATAATCAACGTGCTTTCCACGCGATAATACGCTGCTTTTTTATATTTTTCCCGCTTACTGGTGTATGGTCCCTACCCCGGGGAGCTGGGCAGTAATTGATGCGTTTTGCGGTGAAATGTTTGGCCTCGGCGTCTCACAGCGAAGGGAGGGGGACAAAGGCGCCTTTGTGCGCGGGGTCCCGGGGCTGCCGCGGGTCCCCTGCGCCGGGGCAGGGTTTCTGGGAACGCTGACACAGGCAGAGTTGTCACCTCGCTGCTTTTCGCATGGCTGAAAACACTGGGAAAAGTTAAACCGTGGAGGCCCTGCTGATTTCTGCCTTGTTTCGGGAGTATTTCTACTCTCCAAATGCAATATTTAAGTGATGAAACTAGAAAGATGAGATACATTACGGTGGTCGGAACATCCTCTCAGCTTCAGTGGCAAGCTTTTATTTAATCATCTATGTGATGCTGCGGCCCAAATGCCAGCCCTGCGTTATTGTGGGGTGTAGCAATGTCTGAAAACCAGCGTAGTCCTATGTCATCCCAGTGATGAGCTGTGTTAATATGGTTTCATTTGTTAAATTTATATTTACAGTTTCAGTTTAGATGGAGGCAAACCTTGCAGGGCAACAGGAGAATCTCCCCTCTGCGATCCATAGGGACATCTGTCTCTGGGCTCTTTCCAGCCTTTGCAGGGATCTATTTTGAAGGGGCACATTGTCAACAGCCACTCCTCACCTATGTCTGAACATTCAAGCCTTTGCTTGGGTGTCATGCCTCATGAGACAATTAAACGTACCTTAGAGTGCGTAGACCAACTTAAATTACGCCTGGTGCTTTTCTGTTTGGCAGCATTGAATTCTGTATGGTTTAGAAGCGTGTTTATCCAAAGGCCTCCAGAGATGCTCTTCATGGTTTCATGGTTGGAGGTGACGGCCAAGGAAAGTTGGCTGTCTTCACCGCACGACTCTCCCCGTTCAGCGCCAGCCGTGTCTCTCCTCTTATCCCTCACCGCCCTGCTTTTAAAATTCACATATTGGCCTTTTCTCTACTGTGAGCATCAAGAAAAATACATTTAGCTTCACCCTTTTGTAGAATGAGGCCTGGAAAGGACCGAGAGGCAAAGTTCAAGGCTCAACCAAGCGTAAAGGGAGCTGGAAACCTCCTGGGACGCATCCCTGCAGCAGCACTGGGAGTTCCTTAAAGAAAAACCCCGAATTTGTTGCAGTGTTTAAAGTTATTAGGGAAAGAAAAGCCAAAAAAAGACGCTGTTTCTTGTGCCTGCTTAAATAAAATCGATATTTCCCCACCCTTATGTATAGGAGTTGCCTGGAAGTAAATAAATAAAGGCCGTTGGCTGTTTTCTTTTAAGGTTAGTCTCCTGGTGATTCAAAGAGCTGGGCTGATAATGGGATTTGCTTAAAGGACAAAAAAAATACAACCGAAAACACGCTAAGCAACCTGCTTCTCTCAAAATAAAAATACCGAGTTCGCTTGGCTTTGCTGGAATAAGCGGTTAAATCAGCCAAACGAGCCCCAGCGCATTGATCGAACGCCACCCCCTCGGGTTCCTGCTGAATTTCTGTCATCCCCAAAGCCCAAAAGTCACGGGGAGCTGGGGATAACAAAGTCTTTCCATTAAATCCCAGCAGCTCCCAGCTGGGTTTTGACATCGCAAACTGGTTTCTGTCAGGGAGCTGTTTGCTGGGGGTTTTTCTGGGTCTGCAAAGGGCGCGGGTGGGAATCGAGGGCGGTCCTGCCTGCGCATGGTGCTGCAAAGAGCATCGTCAGAGGATCAGCCCCATCGACAGCACCCGGCCGGGACGTTTCCTCTCTGGGGTGCAGCTAACATCACTAAAAATACGATCAAACACCAAAACCTCTTTATCCCCAGGCTTCCTTGATCCCAAACCACGCTATCAGCGCAGGCACCCAATAATCCGTCCCTGTTTATTGCACGACCGGGTGCATTTTCCCCTCAAGGCCTGGAAGGCAGGAAGATGCTGATGCGACTGGTTAATGGTTTTTATAACCCATAAGGATGACGGGAGCCCAGAAAAGGGCTCACATGCGATGAGGACTCGCCAGGAGCACCAGACATGGATCCCCGAGCGGTTCCATCACGTTATCCCGCAGAAACACGCATCCTTCGCGGGTTTCTGCTCCCGTCAATGGGGTGACGCTGCGCAGCATCCCAACCCCGCCGAGGGGTTCTTCGGGCAAAAGTCCTTGTATAAGATGAATCGCGTTCACCACAAGGAACACAGCAAACGCCCATCATAGAGCCAAGCTGCCCCGGCCCAGGGGCGTAAATGCCGATCTGACTCAAGCGGTGACGCGATGAACGTGGATTTTATTTCCTCCTATCTGAGTCACGGTGGAAGGAGCCAGATTGTTTTTTTCAAAGGACTCGAGACAGAAAAGGAAACGTGGTCAGGACAAGAAGCCAAGACCTCACAGTTCTACCTAGACTTAGAAATAACCTTTTTGATAAACTTATTTATATTGCAGCAGCACGGTTCTTAGTGAAGCCGCTTTTGCCCTGCAGAACAACAGGGGAGAACAACGAAACTGCGGGGCAGAACCAGAGCAGAGATTTCCCAAATCTTCGTTATCTGCAGCGCACGCTCTGCCTGCTCGGGCTGAAATTCTGGTATTTCTGAGCAGCGGGTATTTGATTTTGCAATTTTAATCATCGCCTCTTTAGCCCGTTGGTTTTTGTGTTGAAGGTTCGCTGTGACATCCCCGCCGCGGTGCTCTCGGGTGCTGCTGTTCGGCCTCGCCGCAAAGTCACCTCTTCAGCTGCCAAAAGAGCCTCAGTTATCAGGAAATTAATTGCACGAGCACTACCGAGCGTTTTATCAATATGAATCTTCGCTACACCCCCAGGGAACGTGAAACCCGCTGTACAGATGGGGAAACTGAGGCAGGAGCGATCTCATGAGCCGCCCGGCTTTACGCAGCAAGCCCCGTGCCCATGGAGATGGTCTCCGGTGTCATTTTCTCCCACAAAACACCCAAATTACTCCCTTTTCACCGATTACCTTCAGTTCTCTCAGTCCCGGACAGCGAGGTGTCCGCTTTCCTCGTCTGGAAAGAAGAGTCGAAGCTGAAAGAAGAGTCCAAGCTGCGAGAACAGCTCCCCGCATCCTCCCGCATGAATAATAGAAGGATCCATTCGCACGCTTGCGAGAGATGAAAAATAAATAATGAGAAAGAGCTCAATTTTGTTTCGCCAGCCATGCACTTAAAGTAATTTTCCCTCCTCGTCCCCTCGCGCCGGTGCACGCCAGGACTTCCATAAGCTGGAAAGGACCCAAAGCGTTTCTGTCTCGTTAAAAAAAGATCGTCGCCAAGGTAGCTTTTTCACATTGGCGGTCAGATCCGCTCGCTGAATTAAAACCCAGCTGATGGAGAGACTGTGGGTTTGTAACGGGAGCTTCCCCCTCCTGGCTGGGGGCAGTGTCAGGGGGCTGTTCCCAAAAGGGATTGGAATTCTTTGCAGCTGCTCCACAGCTGTAGCTTGTAGGCGATGATTTTTCAAACCTGAATGAGGAATTACAAAAAGCCTCTGCCCCCTCTCCCAAGCGAACCCCCTCGGTGAGCCCGGGCACAGCGCATCCCAACGGGGATGGTCGCGTCTCCTGCACCACAAACCCCAGGGTTGCGCTGCTGGGGATGCCCAGAGCAGCATTGGCAAAGGCCAAAGGGGAGAAAAACCAGGGGAAGGTCTGGCTGGGCAGATGATGCAGTGATGCAGTGATGCAGCGATGAAATGATGAAGCGATGAAGAGATGCAGTGATGCAGTGATGAAGTGATGAAATGATGAAATGATGAAGAGATGAAGCAATGAAGAGATGAAACGATGAAGCGATGCACGTGCTTTTGCGAGTCTGATCACACGAAACAAACCTTCTCTCCGGGGCCATCCCCAGGTTGACGACAGCAGCCAAAACTCCATTATTTCGGCTTAGCCACAACAATTTACGTAAAGCTGCAGCCCTGCCCCTGGGTTTGACACAAAGCTTTTGAGGAGGAATTGAACAATTCTTTCCCCCC
This sequence comes from Pampusana beccarii, assembly GCA_013399365.1. Classification (NCBI taxonomy): domain Eukaryota; kingdom Metazoa; phylum Chordata; class Aves; order Columbiformes; family Columbidae; genus Pampusana; species Pampusana beccarii. Next base: position 953,705 of record VWYH01003039.1, read on the forward strand.
CCCCGGCTCAGAGTTGCTTTCCCAAGAGAACCGTTTTCCGGGTTTTCTTTGGGTTAATTTTATATCTTTGCTTCTCATCTGCAAGCGGGTTTGTCCGTGTTTGTGCTTTAGCGAACAGGACAAGGGGGTCCAGCGTTGTTTCCTTTTCACATTGCGAAGAAATTAAACTTTATCTTGGTGAAGAACCACCCCTACGTAAAGATTATTTTACAATTTTAATAAGACTTTTCTCCCATTGAAACACCCAAGTCTTTGGGTGCTTGGGTCATGGACTCAAGTTCTGCACCAATTTTCTCAAAAATGAGGCTTCATGCCCATCTTTGAGTGTCCTTTTCTGAAAGTTTTTACACCAAATAACTTTTCAATAGGTAACCATAAATTAGACTTGGATAGATATAATTTTAAATGGTGATTCTTCCCGTGGCTGGGGGAGCATCTCCCGTCTCTGTTCTTCATTGACTCCCCAAAGGCCCAGCCCTGCAATAAGGCAAAAATCGAAATATTTTCCCTTTAAATGTAACACACAGACCAGAAGCTGAATCCCTCTTCTCACAATCAC
>VWYH01003039.1:954790-975814 GCA_013399365.1 Pampusana beccarii
GTGCTGCTGTTCGGCCTCGCCGCAAAGTCACCTCTTCAGCTGCCAAAAGAGCCTCAGTTATCAGGAAATTAATTGCACGAGCACTACCGAGCGTTTTATCAATATGAATCTTCGCTACACCCCCAGGGAACGTGAAACCCGCTGTACAGATGGGGAAACTGAGGCAGGAGCGATCTCATGAGCCGCCCGGCTTTACGCAGCAAGCCCCGTGCCCATGGAGATGGTCTCCGGTGTCATTTTCTCCCACAAAACACCCAAATTACTCCCTTTTCACCGATTACCTTCAGTTCTCTCAGTCCCGGACAGCGAGGTGTCCGCTTTCCTCGTCTGGAAAGAAGAGTCGAAGCTGAAAGAAGAGTCCAAGCTGCGAGAACAGCTCCCCGCATCCTCCCGCATGAATAATAGAAGGATCCATTCGCACGCTTGCGAGAGATGAAAAATAAATAATGAGAAAGAGCTCAATTTTGTTTCGCCAGCCATGCACTTAAAGTAATTTTCCCTCCTCGTCCCCTCGCGCCGGTGCACGCCAGGACTTCCATAAGCTGGAAAGGACCCAAAGCGTTTCTGTCTCGTTAAAAAAAGATCGTCGCCAAGGTAGCTTTTTCACATCGGCGGTCAGATCCGCTCGCTGAATTAAAACCCAGCTGATGGAGAGACTGTGGGTTTGTAACGGGAGCTTCCCCCTCCTGGCCGGGGGCAGTGTCAGGGGGCTGTTCCCAAAAGGGATTGGAATTCTTTGCAGCTGCTCCACAGCTGTAGCTTGTAGGCGATGATTTTTCAAACCTGAATGAGGAATTACAAAAAGCCTCTGCCCCCTCTCCCAAGCAAACCCCCTCGGTGAGCCTGGGCACAAACCCCAGGGTTGTGCTGCCGGGGATGCCCAGAGCAGCATCGGCAAAGGCCAAAGGGGAGAAAAAACAGGGGAAGATCTGGCTGGGCAGATGATGAAGTGATGCAGCGATGAAGTGATGCAGCGATGAAGCAATCAAATGATGAAGAGATGAAATGATGAAGCGATGAAATGATGAAGAGATGAAGCGATGCACGTGCTTTTCCGAGTCTGATCACACAAAACAAACCTTCTCTCCGGGGCCATCCCCAGGTCGACGACAGCAGCCAAAACTCCATTATTTCGGCTTAGCCACAACAATTTACGTAAAGCTGCAGCCCTGCCCCTGGGTTTGACACAAAGCTTTTGAGGAGGAATTGAACAATTCTTTCCCCCCCCCCGGCTCAGAGTTGCTTTCCCAAGAGAACCGTTTTCCGGGTTTTCTTTGGGTTAATTTTATATCTTTGCTTCTCATCTGCAAGCGGGTTTGTCCGTGTTTGTGCTTTAGCGAACAGGACAAGGGGGTCCAGCGTTGTTTCCTTTTCACATTGCGAAGAAATTAAACTTTATCTTGGTGAAGAACCACCCCTACTTAAAGATTATTTTACAATTTTAATAAGACTTTTCTCCCATTGAAACACCCAAGTCTTTGGGTGCTTGGGTCATGGACTCGAGTTCTGCACCAATTTTCTCAAAAATGAGGCTTCATGCCCATCTTTGAGTGTCCTTTTCTGAAAGTTTTTACACCAAATAACTTTTCAATAGGTAACCATAAATTAGACTTGGATAGATATAATTTTAAACGGTGATTCTTCCTGTGGCCGGGGGAGCATCTCCCGTCTCTGTTCTTCATTGACTCCCCAAAGGCCCAGCCCTGCAATAAGGCAAAAACCGAAATATTTTCCCTTTAAATGTAACACACAGACCAGAAGCTGAATCCCTCTTCTCACAATCACCCGCAGCTGTTAAATCCACGCGGCACCCACAGCACCCGAGTTACCGACAGAACTTGGCCTGCGTCGTCTGCCTTCAACCGGCCCTGCAAAACAGCCAAATGCGTTAATAATAAATAAATGTACGGTGAGTAATGGAGGGCCCCTCTGAACACAGGTCACCCCCAGCTGTGCATCGGTTGTTCTGCTGGTTTGAGGTTAATTTAATTAAATCTCACTCCTCCCAGCCATCTTCCCGAGGCTTAATCCACACGTAGGACGGGGCGGATAACGAACTTGCCCACGTGTTTGCGCTGATTGCCTCCAGGCAACCCAGGAAGCAAAGAGCAGTTATCACACGCGGACCGTAGGACTTTCGAGCATGGTGGATGTCAGCTCGGCTTCGCTCTGAGAAGGAAATGCTACTCAGTCAAGTCAGGACTAAACCCCAAGGAGAGAAAACACAAGTCAAACAGCTGCTTCCAACCAGAACCTGGCTTGAAACAAAGACAGGGCGACTGGATCAGCAGTTTCTGCGTTCAAAATGAAATATAGCAGGAAAAAGGCCGTGTTCTTGTTACGGTCTCTTGGAACTCATTTGGGAGAGCTGGAGCACAGCTCGGAGCTCCAACTGTCGATTAAAGTTCAGAAATACACAACTGCCTATGTCATCGTTCTCAGATGTAACATTTCATTATCCTTAATCCGTACTGCTTTCACGGTAATTTACTACAATGACCGAGACCTGAGAAACAAACAATTCCACTGGAAGGTTTTGTGAATACGACGAAGGGGAAATAAAAAAAGGTCCAAGAGGGAAACCAAGGAAGCTGGAAAGGCGCGTGGGATGGTGAAGCGAGGAGCAGCCGGCTCTGCCGCGCCGGCCAAACCTCCGCTGCCGTTTCGGGTCCCAGCTGAGAAGCATCTCGAGCGTTGTCAGAGCTGCAACTGCCTGGACACCGCGATGTGGCACGACGGACTTGAAACGGATGATTTTATGAGCAGATGATCCTGTACTAAAAGGTAAGTTGTCACACACGGCAGCCGAAGTGAAACTCAAATAGCTCTGGTTTTCGTCCCCACATACACCCGTTAGTAGGTTTGGTGTTGGAAGAAGCCGGCGGAGCACAAAACCAGTGAGGTTTAGGCGGCGCCTCCCAGAGCCCACGTTGAGCTCTGCTCACATTCACGTGTCGGGCAACGCGGAGCTGAGCAACCGCGGGCTTTACCGCGCGAAGCTCTGAGCCCAGGGCTCTGCCCGGTGATTCCTCCCCCAGGTTACACCAGCTCACCGCAGCACCGGGCGTTTGCCAAATCAGCAGCGGTCCTGACCATTAAGGCAACTGACAAATGAGTTTGAGAGTGTAAAACTGCGGTGGTGAAGCTCAGGAAGCTCCCTCGGGAAATTCCCAGTCACACAAGTGGAAAAATGTAATAATCCGAGTTTCTGTAAACTCCAAACTATTGCACACACACCTACTATTGTCCCGTCTGTTGACATAACAAATACATCTTTCTTTGTCACAAACCACAGATACTGACCTGCCAGTGACTCACCGCATCCTTACACTTACTCCTCGTGGACTCGTTTTCATCTGAACTATAGAATCCAATTAAACTTGAATTTATTCCTTTTTTTCCTGTAGTTAGATATAATTATTCCAGTAAGTGCTTTATCGAAACCCACGGATCTTATTTCAGGGAGGCAGCCGTGCTTAACAAGCAAACACAGGGCATTAGCAGATTCAGAATAAAAAGAGCAAGCGGGGATCGTGCACCTGAGGTTCTGCCGTGCTGCACGAGGCGTCCTACAGTTACTGCCCCAGCTACAAATAAAAGGATTGAGAAGCAGAGGGAAGAGGTTAAGCAAGAAGATGGAAAGGTGAACAGATCGGACACATTTGGGTTTGGATGACGGGGCCTCACTCCCAAAGGATCAGGAGAGGAATTCAGTGATGAGACACCAGCTCACCAGGGTGCAGACACAAATGCCAAGGCCACGGTCTTGGTGGGGCCAATTTGTGCTAAAAAGCATCTCTGCAACCGGCCTTAGAGCACGAAGAACAGAATTACTCACGAAAAACAAGAGGTTCGCAAGCACTAAACTGGGGTTTAAATGCAATGTTGGTATTTGAATGAATGGCCAAGTGGGAAGGAATTAAAATACCAAACTAAACACAACTTAAGGAGGTCTGTTTTCCTAAAAAGCACATCTAATTGCTCTTTTTCAACTTAAACCATTCTTTATGGAGAGATGTCAACGAGCAGGGAGCCCCTAACAATAGATTCAAAAGAGAGGAAAAGGTGGGGGAACACGTCAGTCTGGGGAAGGTCTGTCTGTCTGTCCATCTGTCATTCAGGACCTGTCCAGGATCAGCTGGGAAGGAACGTCCTTTCAAGAGCCGTCCTGGAGGCAGCAGATGAAAAATCGCTCTGAGGGAAGATAAGAAGCCAGTGACTCAGGTACTGAATATATTTAAAGAACTTCTAGGAGATTAAAAGGCACGGAGAGGTCACAAACCCAGATGTAAGGCAGGTTCAGGTGATAAAGAACGAGGCGTTAACCCCTTGCGAAGACTATACACGTATGGTCTTAAAACACTGAATTTCAGAACCATTTGTGCTGCCAAGGAACACCTCAGGAAACAAAAAACAAAGGTGATGACATTAGCACAATACGGTGTCAGGTTCTGTAGTTTCCTAAGTATCAAATTCACTCAGTTGCACTTTTAAAAATGTGTTAGTCCAGAAAATTCTTGGAATTTATTATACACATTTAATAACAGATGATCCTTGACATTCAAGTGTTGTTGAACTAATTTTACAAGCGCTTGAGGATACAATGTTGACTTACGCTAAGAAACAAAAGGTTCAGCATATAAGGAAGTGCAGAAGGAAGATATCCCCTTCCATCCAGTATCTACAGAACACCGGCTTGATTTTAAAACCTTACACCATGGCAAGTAAAAAGACTAATCAAGTATCTACACTTAATTGTGCCCATCACATCTACCAGATGCAGGACAAAAAAAAAATTCAAACCCATGTTCTATCCCCTCCTTCCAAAGGACCCTCAGACTTCAGAATTGATTTCAGAACCAGAGCTTGAATTTAAAAAAACAAAGTGACAGTAGCAATCCAGCAAATTTCTAATCTGATTAGAACCCAGGGTTCAGGGGACTAAAGCCTGGAACTAAGTCACCACAAACCTGCCACCAACTTCTCTACAGGACCTCAAAACATTTTACTTGCCATGAGGAGCAATTTTGACCAGCAAATATTTTGGTTAAGCTTTATCCATCCTGACAGAGCCTGTTTTACTCTTGCTTTGCAAGAACACCGATCCAGACACGCAGGAGCATCAGTGAACTAACGTGGGGCTATTTCTGCCGCCCCCCACGACAGTTAAAAGCCCCAATTTTTCCGAAGCCAGCATATTGGATCAAATACTTTTTCATATCTGCGTATTCATTAACCCTGTACAAAAAGAAAGCTGATTAGCAAATGTAAATGTTCATATAAAAATAGCCAACATCTGTTTAAATTTAGAAATTTATTTTGTTTAATCCACAAGCTTTATATAGCTTTAGTTAAAAAAACAAAAACCAGTGAAAATATGACAATATCCAAAGTTCAGGTTCCTCAAACTTTCAAAGACCACATCTCTGAAAGTTGCTCATACCATTCAGAAGAACCGTAACGAGACAAGATCTATGAATGGGGCAACGACATCTCACAAACAAAATTTATGCAACTGAAGGAATTTTTTTCTGGGACTGCTGATCATGGAAACTGCCCTTTAAAAAAAAGAACATAAAAATACAAATGAAATTCCAGTGTTCCAAATCAACATGTTACATCTATATAAACCCACAGTGTCCTGGTAAACAACATGCTTTCATTTATGTACCATCCTAAGTTGCTATTTTTGATTCGCTTTAATGGAGACTATACAGGCAACAGTAGAAGAAAGCAATAAAATATATGTCCTTCCTCGGTAATTCTGCAGTGGTTTTACTTCTGGGCAAGCCTACAAACCACAAAGGTTAGTAGCGTAATGTAAGTGGATACAAAAGAAGTCAAATGAGACCCCTCACAGGTTCTGCTAAAGGTTTGGTTGGATTTCAAGGAAACCAGGGAACTGACAGTCATGTTCAAAACCTTCCAAACAAACCCCTACTGCTTCTAAAGTCTCACTCTAAATGAAATTCTGTTGACTGCCAATGAAAGAATGTCACTAGTACACTGTGGACACCTTTTGTAATGTAAATCCATGCCCTTTGTACATGGTGAACCTCAACCTAGCAATTATTACAACAAATGTTATATTCTAAAGCTCAAACACATTTAGCAATTTGAAATTGAATTCTGAGTACAAACCAAATAAAATGTACATTATATCAAAGGATTCAGCCTAGGATGGTGGGGACACTTGCGCCTTCCGCATCGACCTCAGGGCCTTCTCTCGCAGGTGTTTTTCTAGGTCATCAAGGTTGTCTTCTGGTTCACTTTCTGTCTCCTACAAACAAAGATCAAGCATTTCTTCACACACCAAAGCTAAGCCAGGCTGCAGCCCCCCCAGTGTCGCAAACCATCGAGTAAAGCGCTAATGAGTTGCATTTCTGAAGCAAGACTGCTGTTTAGAAATCAAAAGTACTGTGTACATTCACCACCATCTGTTTTCCTTCATGGAACAATTCAAAAGTAAAGCACAGGTACCAAACTCCTACCTTTTTGGGTTCTGCCTCTGGTTCCTGCTCTTCCTGTGCCGAGGTGGTATCTGCTGCAGCCACAGCAGCAGCTGCTGCCGCCTTCTCCTTCTTATGTTTTTTGTGTTTCTTGTGCTTTTTATCCTTTTTATGCTTCTTATCCTTCTTTTTCTTCTTCTTCTTTCCACCCCCTTCTTGATCTGAATTCTGTAACAAACAATTCAACAGATAATTACAACTCAGTCCTAAGGCTTCAAAATGTTGTTACAAGCAGCCCACAACCATTCTGAGAAATCTGAATGGACTGAGTAAGGATATTTTATTTTTCCCACGTGAATAAGCTTAGAGCTTTGCAGCAGGTAAAACTTCATGAAAATAACTTGGCATGTAACCCCCCAAAATATTGCTTTTATTAGCAAACAAATACCCTTGCAGGTGATGGGCTCTGGGTTGGGCTTTTAGCCTTTTTTGCAGGTGACCAGTTTGCAGAAGGGGAACGGGAGCGAGCAGGAGATGGAGGGCCCGGATGTTTTTTCGGTGCCGGCTCAGGTGATCCTGATGCAGAGCGCGATGAAGATACTCGTCTTGCAGATCGTGGACTTGGTGTGGAAGCCCTTTAAAACAGAAGGCCCACAATTAGAGATAAAAGAGACAAAACAAGAATGCAAAAATTAACAAAAACTCAAATGAACACACGTCCTTATAACCTGGCTAAGCTACTGCTTAAAAATAATTAAGTTACTTTGCTGGCATACGTTGCAAAAGGCAAAACAATCTAAAACCACTGTGGATCTGTAATGCAAAAGGATATTGCAACTTAATAGCTTCTTAAACAATACTACTATTGTTGTTTAGGAATGATTGTCCCTTTCTTCTGGTATGACTAATTTATAACCACATTACAGCAATGCTATTTTATCATCCAATGAATAAGACATTACATTCAGCTACATTTTCTTTATGAAACAATTAGTAAGCCAGCACCCTTTGACTATCTGCTCATAAGAGCAGCATCATGTTGAACTGCTAAAACTCTTAAACGTTTTTGTTTCCTCTTGGATGACCACTTACGAAATGACTCATGAGCTAATAGTGTTGGTTCCCTTCTGCAGTTAGCTCCAAAATAACAAAAAGTTCTTTTTTCTTTAAACAAATCTAGCAACAAAACTCCTCTCAAACTGCTTTTTACCTGCTTAGTTCCAGTGCTTTGTTGTGCTACTCAAAGACCCCTCAAACTCTATATAAAGCCTCTTTAATAGGCTTCCAACCTAATAAACTTCCAAAAATCAGCGGTACAATGGAGCCGCCGACACCTGAGCAGTCTCAAGATATACGAGAGCCATTTCAATGCGATTCCCCAGCTACTCCCACTGCGTTAAAACAAACCAGACAAGCAAAACCCCTCACAAAACCACCCAAGATGGATTTTTTTACTTTGTTTTCTTAGGTTCTGGCGTTCTCGACACCCTCCTGATGGGTCTAGTGCTTGGAGACGGAGACTGTCTTCTCTGGGGCGAAGCTGACGCTCCCCTTCGCGGCGGTGGCGGCGCTGGGCTCGCCGAGGTATGAGAAGCTCTAGGCCGTGGTGAAGGTGAATGCCGTTTGTTTTGTGGCGGAGAACGCGTTTCCCGATTGGACCTACTGGGAGGAGACCCCTTCCTGTGCTTGGAAGATACGGAAGGCGAACGCTTCTTAGCAGCTGGCGAGCTCCTTTGTTTCGGCGGCGGGGAATGGGAGACTCTGCGTTTTGACTGTGGAGAAGGCGATGCCCTTCGTTTAGGCGGAGGAGGAGGAGAAGCCGTTCGTCTCTTAGGTGGCGGAGACGGAGAATATCGTCGCTGGATTGGTGGGGAGTATCTCCGCGGAGAGGGGGAGCGTCTGCGGGGGGGCGGTGATGGAGACCTGCAGAGAAAACAGATGTTCAGGTGCCACATCGGCATGTGAATCAGTTACAAGTGTCTTGCGATTCGCCCGAAAAGGATTCCTCTAGAAATTCTTTAAAACTTAATAACCAGGAATTTGCAAAATCAGCTTAATGGGTGTTACGCAGTATTTGATACAGCAATCAAATGATATCCAGGGCACACGCAATCTCACTGCAAAACTACGTCCCCCTCAGTAACTGTGAATCAAGGAATCGGTTTCCTCAATCACTGCATTTCTTTTTACCCGTCACAGTCGGGAGTCAACAAACCAAAAGCAACCGCTTTGTGACAAAAAAACCCGCAATACTGACCTTCGCCGGGGTAAGGACGGCGAGCGGCGCCGCCTGGGCGGAGGGGCAGGTGAAGGAGAGCGGCGCCGCCTGGCTGGAGGGGGCGATGGGCTTCTCCTCCTGCGGCTAAAGACAGAAAGGGATCGCTCAGAAAAGTTGCAAGCAAGCCACGAAATTATTTTTGTGTTCTGCTTTCGCTATACAAAATAATAACGTTCATGCGCTTCGAAATGAAATTCTGTCAAAAGATGGAAAAAAATACGCTCATCTTTTGAAAGAGTGTGAGACAACACTGAATTTTACTGTCGTTTTCAAAGGCCACTACGGCAGTCACGAGGCAATTTCACATTCTGCTTAACCTGATCTATTTGTATCTTGTAGCCAAAAAGAACGCCCAATTCTCTCCCGTTTCCTTCTCCTGAAAGCTCATTTCTGCCATTTCCCTTAACTGAATCGAGTGATAATGTATATGAGTCAGCCCAGCTCACTGGAGACTAATCCACCAAAACCAGCTCTTTGTCATCAGGCAGAATTGCCAGAGCCAGCACAAAGGAGGAATTGGGGATGCCCAGCTGTGCCAGGCAGAGCAGAACCGCGTTCCGCAGCGGTCGGAACTCCGATCGGATTAAAGCGTGAAACTGTACTCTCAAAAATAGCTTTTATCTATAGATCTAAAATCCAAAGTCACTTATTTCTTGAAATGCAGAGAAAAATCAGAGCTGGCACTAAACTGCAGCTACCTGGATTAAAGTTATTCACCAAATGAGCTATTTTCTGCTCTGCGAGGTTTACAACAGACTTCTGGGAGGGGAAATTTTAATCAAACACATACTCTCCTAGGGTTTTAAAGGAGAGAACTATTGGTCTTTCCTTTTTTTTAAAAAGGAAAATAAAAAGCAATTCAGAGAAAATAACTAGATAAAGCCAAAAATGAGAGTAATGAATAAGTAAAGAAGCTCATCTACATAAACTGAGATTTGATTTCAATATCCTGGCTGTTGTTCTCCAAGACAATGAGTTACACTTTTTACAGAGAAGAGTTTGCTCTTTTTTTTTTTTCCCTTTCTCCAGTGAAATGGTCCCAGATCCAACACATTAGGGAACACATCAGTCTGAATCTCTCTCAATTTACTACTTCAAGTCTGCAAAGTCCCAAGAATGGAAGTACTTATCCATGACAAAATAAATGAGAGCCTGTCTAAATGATTTTCTATATGTAAATCCTATTTAACAGATCAATTTCTAACCAACCTTTTCATCACTGGCGATTGCCACCTCTTTTCCATCTGCATCCTGATAGCAGTGGAAGAAAAACAAAACAAGACAAATCTGCCATTTATTTGAGGCAAAAGAGAATTCTGTTATGTATTTATTGACAGTTGCATGGCAGATAAACAGCATTAACTAAATAGTTAGAAAAAAGACATCAGTTATGTTGAGTTTAAGAAGAAATTACCGAGGGGAGGATTCCTTCTGTCGTTTTCGCGGAGAGGGTGATGGGCTGCGTGAATGTGAATGGCGCCGGCGTCTCCCGACTTCCCCGTTCTTCACGTTGGATCTTTTAGGTCTTTCCTCTTCAGATGATGATGAAGAACCAGAATCTACAAACGTAGAAGAATCACTCTCTGGGAAATGATTCTCTTTACACTGTTAATGCAGTTACTGACGGTTTAAACTGCAGTACTAAGCTCTCCCACAAAACAAGAAACCTCGATTTAAGAGCAGTTCAATTAAAAATGGCAGTCGAAGTGAAGCAATAAATAAATCCATTGGAGCTGGATAAGAATATTGGCAGCAACCTAACTGTCCACATAAAATTTGACCAGTCCGATAATTTAAAAAGTGAACTGCAGTTACTCACACAAACATTAAGTGGACAAAAACCCACACCAGGTTCAGATCAATTTACTGATCTCAAGCATACAAGAGTCCAAAACATTAGGAAATAACCTGTTGCAACAACAAATTAAGTAATCCATAGCAAACAATATTTGTGTGTAATGATAAGAGTTTACAAGTGCAAATTTTAAAGACGTAAACCAATTAACAAGAGATATATTGTAACCTTTAAAATTACACTTTCTTCTTTATCAGTAATAATTAAAGTGATTTCATTACCAGTGGTAAATCTAGAACCAAATTCACAATAGCACTGCAGTGCACATAACAAATAATTTTCATCAGAATTTGCGTTTAACTACTTTGTGCAAAAGTAAACTGCAATCCAGTTTTAGGAAATTTGTGTCATCCGTACCAGATGAAGACTGTTGATTTTGCCTTCGGTACTGACGCCTCTGTTGAACAGAGTCTGCTGCAGCCATTTTACCTCCTTTATCTTCTTCTGAAAAGGTACGTACACGGACAGAATATTTAAACTGAAGATATACATTTGCCGTAGTAGTAGTATTACTGTAGAACATCAAGCCTGCCTTTTTTCCCCCCAAAATCTTAAGAAAACATCGAGGCTGGAATACACTCTGGCTGAGCTTTTCCCAAGAAAGTCTAGATGAAGTATTTGAGGCAGTATGAGTGATCATCTTTAGACTTCTGAAAACTCTTGCTTTCAATGCCAGCCTATCTAGAGGGCTCAGCAGTTTACCACTGCCTTTTATTGTCACGCACATCTGACTAAAAACTGCACCCAAAACCAGTGCTGAAAAGTGAAAGCCATACCTGATTCAGACAGTTCTGCTTTCCTGGGTTTTGGTGCTGGAGAAGGAGATTCTCTTTTTTCAGTACTCTTATGTTTGGGTGCTAAAAGACAAAGTCAAATAACTCAATTACAATTTGTTACATCCTCGCATGTTTTCTGCTCATACAAGCTGTACACACCATCTTTGAGAAAACAAAAGCACAATATGATAAAGCTGCTGCAAGACAAATTTTCATTCGATTACCTGATGCTCTGCTAGGCGAAACAGAGCCACGGCTTTTTCTTGCACGATTCGACTGCTGGGGCGTTGGAGACCTGCGTGGTTTTGGAGGTGGACTTGCTGGTGGGGATGGTCTGTGCCTCCGCCGAGGAGGGCTGGCCGAAGGAGAGAGCCTGCGCGTTTTTCGAGGAGGGCTGGATACAGTTCTTTTAGGTGCTTTCTTTGGTGGTGACCGCGAACGTGAGGAAGAGGAGGAAGAGCTACTGCCGGATAAGGATGCTGATGATCGTCTTCTCCTGGAAATCAAATATAACATTAGGTTCTGACTGGCCAGCTTAAGAAATTTTTGAGCCTGAACACCGAATTGCATTTCTTTGCAAGCACAAATATAGAGCCACATACAACCGCACTTCCAAAACATGGTGGACAGCCTTCAACACTTGGTTTGTAGAAAAGGAGAATAACAACCCATCTTTCATAGTTACTTTTAAACTACACGGTGAGCAAAAAGTTGTTAGTGTTACCTTTGCTTTCTTTCTGTCCATCTACAGACTACAACTAAGCTTTTCTCCTGGGAGCAATTAGTTTTGTTTGGGCTCTTTAACTTCTGGTTAAGAGAATTCTCCGCGTTAGCACATGTGACTGAACGATCTTCAGAACAGATCTGTTCGAGTTTAGTGTGCAAGTACGCTAAAAAGTTTATATACCAGGAGGTAAAAATTTCAGACAACAACTTAACAATTCAGAGTCAATCTAACTATTCTTATGTTTTAGTCTTTCATCTTTACTTTGTAATTTTAAAAAGGTAGGGCCTCTAGAATTCTGCGGCAAAATTTGTGGCAATTTCTGTTGCAATTGTGTACCTGCAGAATCCACCTTTGACTGCAGAATTCCTGAGAACCTGGAAAAAAGAAACCCTACCTTGAGTGAGATAAACATTTGCTGAAAGGGAGCTCTTGCACATCTTGTAACATACATGTTTGGTACTTTTCAGTTTTCCCAGTAACTGTGTGACATGAACATCTTTACAAACTCAGAAAATAAAAAAGACATCACCTTGTCATAAAAAGGAAGAACCGTTCCTTCCTAAAAAAGAATAACTACTGTACACAGGAAGTACACAGGAAACACCACTTTAACTCTTCCTATGAAAAGGATAAGAATCTATTCTCTTCCTATGAAGACAAACGTCTATTTTGGCATTGCCAGAAGTAAAATTTTCTTTGCAAAGCAACTCAGAGCTTTGCTACTAGAACAATTGCGTATGCTGTCAAAGATGTTAACCTCAAACATTGGAGAGCAGATTTTTTTAAAGTAGATTATTTTTTTAAGTAAAAGAACATGAAGAAGAAACACACTTCCAAGTCAAAATTTAATTTTTACTTTAATTTTATGTGATGGAAATGTAAGTCATAATTTAAAAACTGCCAACAAGTAAAACCCAGTTACTTGTTCTAATTCTTTACTCAGGGAGGACAAAAAGGTATTAAGACTTTAGCAAAAAAGTCATAAAAGATGTCATGCTACTCTTTGCTGGGAGCCATCCAAAGCCACTTGAAGTTAGTTCTGAAATTGCCATTTTTCAAAAAGGCAGAATTCTCATCACTATCTCAACTCAGAAGAAACAGTTTCACAACTACTATGTTCCCTCACAACACACGTATGAAATATGACGCTGCAGTTTTTATATCATGCAGATCATACACCCAACAGTGCTGAGATAAGGTGAACAAGGTAATTTGGATAACACTCATTCCTCCCAACTCATGGTCCCTTCAACTTTGAAAGTTTGACATGTTCAGTGGTCTCAAAAAACGGGATCTTACCGCCTCACAGGGGATCTGCTTCTTCTGTGTCTGGGAGGGGGAGGCATTCGCCTTGGCGGGCTCCTTCTCCGTGGGGATGGTCGTCGTCTCGGGCTTGGTCGCCTTCTAGGGGAGTAAGACCTGTCACAATCAAAAATTCAAATGAAAAGCAACTATCTAACTTTCAGAGTTGAGGAGATTTATCCTCAGGGCACTGAGCGTAAAGTTGCTTTTCTCCAAGTGCAACACATTAAAGTAGCAGTTAGAATATGATGCAAAGTGATTCATTTAGACACAGCTGGTTCTTCAAAGTTTACTAACAACTGTCTACCAAGAAGAAAAATAATTTTTTAAAAAGGAAAAAAAGTAATTTACAACATATTCGTCATCAAACCTATCTCCTAACAGAAGGCTACACAATTCCCATTATCTGACAAGTGCGATACTCAGCATTAAGCAGCCCACTCTTATCCAGTCAGTGTCAGTTGCTGTGGGCATCTTCTCAGGAACTGACAGCAAGAAAACTCCCCAACACGTGTATCCACTGAATGCATCCTTCTCATTTCGCCTGAAACATCCCATAGCTCAACATCTCTTAAAAACATCGCTATTTGAACCAAGAACATTACATTAAGTGGCACCTTCAGAAGAAAATATTCACTTCCCAACCTTCGCAACCAGGATAAACTGAAGTCCCACCTTGACCGTGATCTATGACGCCTTCTTGGTCGAGAATGAGATGGAGAACGTGACCGAGATCTTGACCTTGACTTGGACCGAGTTGGGGATCTTTGACGAGTCTTCTCTTTTTCCTTCTCTCTCTCCTTCTTTGAATTACGTTCTGGTGAAGTTTCCTTAGTCTCTGGTGCAGGAGGTTCAGGTTTAGGAGGTTTTGGGATATCACTGTTAAAAACAAAACCTTCATTTATAAGCACATACAAACCACAGCCCCCTCCGAGCAACATTTGAGAATCTGTCAAGATATTCCCTGACAATGAACATTCTCCTGCCCATCGTCTGACAAGATGTTAGACATCCCGCTCCAAAACTATGAAAGGAATCAGAACATGATACAATGATTCAAAGAGAAGAAAAAGTGATACACAGGCTATGTGTCAACTGGCTAGAAAACAAGATAACATTGTCAGAAATGGAAGAGATGAGCAAGACAATGAAAGCACAGTGGCAGCTAAGCACTGTGCCTTTAGAATCCTACACAAGACAACAGAAATCTTACTGAAAATTTTTAAATAAATTCTTTTGCCATTGCAGGGGGACAGGGAGAAGCAGGCATTCCCCCAAGTCAAGCTCCAAACAGGTATTAAGACAACTTCCATTTTTTTTTTAAAAGGTAATACATAGTTCTACACACAAAGTTATCACATTTACTTGTTTGAAGTTGCCTCTTGAACAACGGTCTCCTTTGGTTTCACAGAGGGTTCCGGCTCAGGAGTCGCCTCTTTCTTTTCTGGTGCAGGGGTAGCGCTGCGGCTCTTGGTTCTGTGATGAGGGGAGCGAGAATGGCTGCGTTTCCGCTCTCTTCTGACAGGTGACAACCTCCTTCGAGGGGAAGGAGACCTTGACTTGCGTCTAGGAAAAAGAAGTGTCATTTAATAGCATAACATAACGAAACAATGGATAGGATAATAAATCCTGCGATATTCAGCAACTAAAAGCTCTTCTGAATCAGGTACTTTCAGTATTGTCTACAGCAATTAAAACACATGTAGATATACTTAATATTTTGTGCTAGTAACTGACAGCCAAATTAAGATGTCAAACAAACAAAACCCCAAAAAACAAACCCCCAAGAACAAGAACAAAGCCTGGAATAGATAAACCATTAAAACCAGTTCCTAGCAACAACAATACCTGTGTCAAAGTTGCTCTAGTTTACTTGCAGTTACAGTTCAGTAGTAAGCCAAGCCAGCCTGCTAAAATAGCTAAAGGGAGTATTTCCAAAGTTCAATTAATTTTTCTCTGCCACGCACTCTTCCCGCTGTTCCACAGTACTATTGATACACTGCCTGTGAATTTTCATTACCTTCTTGGACTCCTGGATCTGTCTCTTTTTTCTCTGTTGTCTTTGTCTTCCTTATCCCTCTTCTCCTTGTCTTCATCTTGTTTCTTCATGGAAGCCAGTTTCTCTTGCTCTATCTATGCAATCAAATATCATCACTTAACTCAGAGGCATCATAAAGACCTTATCAAATATTTATATTCAACAACAACCACAACAAATATACTGCTTCAGGACTAAAATATGTTGCCCAGACAGAAAGAGCTCTGCTTAGCACAAAATGTCTACTGAAATACCAATAGGTGTACAGCCACTGATTCTGCCCAGCACTCACAACTCACCCACAACTCTATGAAAAAAATCCTACCTGTCGCTGTTTTATTTCTTCTTTCTTCAGTTCCAGAAAAGCAGTTGGAATACCAGCAATGTTTTCTTGTGCACTTAACAGCAGTGGCCACAGTTCTCCCATGAACTCCCTAGCATTTTTCCCATTCAAAAAACCAGTCAGGTTGATTTGCATCATTTTGGAATCTGGATTCTGCAAAGAGATATGACAGAAAGACAAACCGGTTATCTGAAAAAACAACATAGAGTCCATATTAAACTTAAATTAAAACTACCATGGGGGCTAAAGTACATATACACTCAAGAACTATTTTTTTTAATCTTTCCCTAGTGATTTCTCATCAATTTAAGTTTACTGTACTATTAATTTTTCTTTTGTGTCTTACCATAAATATTCAGAAAGGCCTGTTAATCCTTTGTGGGTTTCATAAGTATTTTTGGACTGCGTAGCTGCTACACAGGAAAACAGGGGCCTTAAATTTAATACACCATTACAATACTGCTACAAGCTTTTATAATTATTTTCTAAACATTTTTTTTTCCTGGTTGTTTTGATTCTCCTTGCTTGGAAATCTTTCTTAAGGTCTGCACAACGGACAGAAGCCGTACAACTGCCTAACGCTGCAGATGACACTCTGCTAAGTACTCTACATCCTGCTGGGAAAGTTCAAGATTCATGCATGCATTTTCTGACTTTCTCCAAAACCACGAGCCTACGCCTGTGCTGAGGGAGCATACGCTACGTAAGTGCCTTACAGATTTTCCTCAACGTCATTATGTCATGTCCACAAAGGGTTAAGAGGTCAAAGAGAGGTTAAAGTGGGCTTTTTAATTCTAATGTTGTTTGTTGGTCAAGCAACAAGGTCCATATAACAAGCACAGCTCAACAGCACAAAGCAAGTACAGATTCCAGGTGTCTTCAGTTTCTTCTTGGAACCTTGGGGGGTTTGGAATCGCCAAGTCCCCTGTAGAGAAAGATGTTCCCTTGGCTTGCTTCCGACTCCCTACTGCAACTCAACCACCTTGAGTTTAATGTTATATCATTTATCTAAATTGCAAAAGACGAACAAGCAATAATGAGTACACAACCACAAAAAAAGAAAAGATTGTTTTTTAAAAAGTTCTAAACTTTAATCATGCTTAGTATAAGGGGAATTAAAGAGAGTATTCAGATTTTATTACACTAACACATGTTAAGAAAACATTTCCTATTACGAACCCTCGCTTTATTTAGCTTAGTACTTAAACTTATTTCCCCTTTTTGTTCTCTATACATAAAAGCATCTAAATATTAATGAAATAGATACTAATATCTTCAAAATAAAGTGAAACTTAAAGGTTTTTTTAAAGCAATACCTTTAGCAGTTGAAATGTCAACTGTTCTCTCAAAACACAAGGTTGAACTCTTAGGAAAAAAGATTAAGTGTAAAGGACATCAGCATGAGAATGTTTGCCAATAATTCATATCATACATCTTTTACTGTCCCTTGGGTTGCAGTGGCACAGTGGTAGACATTAAGAAAAACTGAGTTTATTACCACCTCATATTATTTCATATCCTTCACATGAAGTTTACTGCACTAAATGATTTCAATAATGTGCATACTGTATCAGTCTGAAGATTAACTACAGCAAATACAAATACTAGCCTACAGTAATTAATGAAAGAAAAAAAAAAAACATAACGATAGATCTGGACTCTAAACTGACTCAAGCACTCTCCATTACAATACCATCTGATCAATTCAGAATTCCCCTCATGCTTTCACATAAAACCTGATTTACTTTACAGTAATTTCAAGAGCAGTGTAAAGCTTCGCCCAATTGCTCTTTCCTTGGAATTTTTTTTTGGTTCGGCCACTTTACACAACTCACCTCCAAACACACACTGCATCATCAAGGGAGTTGGGTCAGAGCGACATTGGACACTCACTCTGCTGTGACCTAATAAGGTGATGGTGCTATACTTCAGACGCAAGGAATAACTTCCATTTTGGTTCAGGCCTTTTAAATCATAAATCACATCATCATTAGAAAATTGCTGTCAAAGTAACTTAACATGTAACAGCAAAATTAAAACAGTAAGTTTGATTTTCACCTGAGCAGTTTGCAAACTATGCACCTTCACTAAACTTCCAGCCTTACAGCTGTTTACAAAGTGAATTTCTTTCCAAAATATACATAGTAATAAAAACCCCTCCTAATTGTACTTGAGAAATTCACAGATTCAATAGAATTCATAATAATTATGTTACACATTCAGAAACAATATCCACAACAAAATTGTTACCTTCACTTCCAACTGGTTGAATATAAATTCAATTACTACATCATCTTCAAATCCAAGGATTTCTGTTACTCGTTTTGTTATCCATGGTTTGATTACTTCCAGATTTACTTTGCTCATGTCCACCTATATGAAAGAGCCAGGAGAAACACAACATTTTCAGAACAAGCCCAAATCCTCACTGAAGATGAGAACACAGTCAAATTATCTCGAGTAACAAACATTTGCCAGAAGTTTTTTTCATGCTTTTATCCCTAGAAACTACAACTACATTATTACCTTTTTGGAACAGTAGTAGCGAAGCAACTAGTTTTATGTAACTCTTTGGAATGCAATTCTATCGGAAATAGGTTTTTGTCATTCACAAAAACAAAGACTGTCGCAACGCGAGCTCTGCACTCAGCTTTGCTGGGTCCTCCGCCAGTTACCTCAGCAGCTTCATCAGCTGCTTCCTTGGCAGGTCAGGGCCAATAAGGCCTAACAAAGGACCAGCTCCACACTTTGAAATAAACTGTTTACTAACTCAATATCTACTGACAGCAACTACACTGGTTGCATCACTTCAACACCCACCTGAGGAATGCACCCTCCCTAACGAGCAACAGGTAGAGACTTTCACAGCGCAAATAACTGCGCCTAAGCAAGAACTCTGAATTTTCTGCAGTGCTCTCTCAGCCTCATTGCAATAACTTCACCTAAACCTAGAGCGTCACCAGTACACCTTTCCAATGCACTATTCTAGAAAACCTGAAACGAAGAACCCACAAACCCAAAAAAGAGGGTTGGGGGTGACATTTAAGGATGCCTAGAATTCTAAATTACTTAGCATCACTTGGAAATCAGACATATTTTGAAGCTGTATTTTAATAAAAGCCTACCAGTGATATTTAGTACTATAACTAGACCACATGTATTACTACTGTATCTCTGATGCACAAGTGGACATTCCAAATATCCTCCAGTATGGTTTCAGAGGAAAAGACATTCCTCACATTCCTGCACATACCACCGATACCCATCTACTCCACTGAGAATTGTCTTCAATTCATGTGTCTCACTTCCTATCTCACCCTCAACTTACCTTCTTTTCTAAGCATTCTGCAAATTTCAACTGCTTCAACAGCTTCTTCTGCTTGTTGCTGAAGCGATTGTCCTGTTCTGCACTTGTTCCCTAAAGCACAGGAAATAAAGAGGTTTTTTAGTCTGTGTGACATCCAGACATCCCCACGTATTAATTACCCCCATGTCTGCACTGGCCAGTGCACAGCAACACCAACCACACCACTCCACACAAATTCCTCACAAGGAACACACTCTTCTTCCTCTGTCCAAGCACAAAAACATCGTATTGGTCTACAGTGACATGTACAAAAACGTTGGGTAAATTTCTGTAAAGTGAATCAGCCAACAGGGAGCCAGCAAGAGGACAAAGAAAACTATTTTATTGATCATGCCCTGTTAAAAGTTCACCGACTCGTTCCACTTTCATGAACAGAAACTATAGGTTAATTCATTTGGAACTGAAAGGCTTGAAAGTCCAGTTCTGGACAATTTATTTGCACAGAAGTAAACAGAACCACACATGAACAAGAATATGTGCAGAACTGCATCCCAACACCAATGGCCTGATAATGATTCAAACGAAACCCAGAGTTCATACCTGAAGGGAAGTTTATTGAGGAAACCTACTTGGCTGATGGAAAACTTGGGAATTTAATACCATTTCCTACACACGGAAGAAGGTGCTGAGAACCAGCAATAACACAAGCTGCTAAGAAATAACAAAAGCTCAAATTCAAAGGTAGCCCAACCATTTCATATGATCAGGAAACACCTTGAATTAGCAACATTAACAGCCTACAAAGCCATCAGATATTGTCAGGGAATTGAAACTACTAACATTCCCCTTTGCTGTTCTGGAATACAGGAATCTTAAAGGCTGACTGTGGCACTGGCACTTACCAGGATTAAGCCTGTTTAAAACCTTTTATAACATTTGCAGTTCGCTGTGTGGTTTACACAACAGCAACAAAAGCAATACTTGTCAGATTACTCAATAATTTAATGTTCTATACTTTTTTTAAAAAATTCTTTCACAACACAGAAGCAAAATAGAAAGGAATAAAAATTTTCTTTGCCTGTTTATAACACACGGCAAGCAGCGATTTGTTTTCTTTTTTAAACAGCCACATTTCACAGGCCACTATAACAAATACTAGATTTTTAATTCAGTGTTTTCAGTCCCAGTAATTCAGCTATCAACTAGAACTACTTGATTTGTAAACTTTTTAACTATTGCATTAGAGAGGACAAGTGTAGATCTAACATATCATCCTTCTTCTCAAGGGAGTACATTAAAAACAAAACTGATTAAAGTGAAGGGTTACATGGGCTACGTATTAAGAGCAGCCGAATTGCAGGAATGCAAAATAATTGGGCTGAAGAGGCGAATTAATCTTGAAAAACTTAACTGCATGTAAATTTAAGTACTCTCAGACACGCAGATTTTCAAAACTGTCAAAGAACCTGAATAAAATAGGTTCTTTCCAACTAACATGAGAAAAGGCCTAAAATAAATACACCCCAGGTACGTTACAGTCCAATAGTCTCTGCAGAAAATACAGCACAGCTGTAATAAAAACTCAGTAATTAAAAATATTTTAAAATATCTAAAAACCTAGCGTAACTTCTTTTTATTTTGAATATACTTAATAACCTCCGTGTCACAATTTACAAGTTTCTTTCAAAAAAGCCAGGCAGCTTTATTTGCTTAGAATGTGGACACCAAAGCGCATTTCCCCGCACAACCCGGTTCACGTCCCGCCGGCCTCTCCTCCCACACTTCCTCACGTTCCGGGGCCGTCAGCACAGGGCAGGGCAGGCCCGGCGCAGCGGGACATCCCTTCCCCTACCGGGGACAGCGGCCCGGCCGCCCCGAGGCCCCGCGCAGGAACCGGCGCTCACAGGCCGCACCGGGCGCGGGGCCGGCTCGGGCGAGCGCGGCCCTCG
>VWYH01003039.1:976008-1131501 GCA_013399365.1 Pampusana beccarii
GTTCCCCGCCGGGGCTGTCCCGCCGCCTCCTCCGCCCGCCCGGCCCGCCGGGGTCAGCACTTACGCGGAAGAACCCCGCGTCCATCTTGGCTCCTCCGCCTCCTCCTGGTCGCGGTGCGCTGCCGTCCCGGCGTGCACCGCGCGCCCGCAAGCCCCCTCGCACGCTCGCCGCGCTGGGGGAGGGAAGTGGGCGGAGCCGGACGCTCCTCAAGGCCCCTCCAGCGCTTGCGATTGGTGGCGGTGTCCGCGGAGGGTCGGTGCGCGCGCGGGAGCCGGCCAATCAGGTAGCGCGGCGTTCCGCCGGGGCGAGAGGGTGGGGTGGTGGCGGTGAATCCTCCTCTCGCGAGACGTTGACGTACGTCGCAGCGGCCGGATGCGCGCGTGGGGTGCGGGTCAGGTGATCTCAGCGGCGCGTGCGCAGCCGTTAACGGCCGTGACCGGTCTCTCAATGGCGGCCGCGGCCCCTTTGGCCCCCTCAGCCCCTGCAGCCCCTGCGCGGGCACGGCGGCTCCTCCACAGAATCCCAGAATGTCGGGGATTGGAAGGGACCCCGAAAGCTCACCCAGTGCAATCCCCCCCGGAGCAGGAACACCCAGCTGAGGTTACACAGGAAGGGGTCCAGGCGGGTTTGAATGGCTGCACAGAAGGACACTCCACAACCTCCCTGGGCAGCCTGGGCCAGGCTCTGGCACCCTCACCGTGAAGAAGTTCCTTCTCATCTTTAAGCGGAACCGCCTGTGTTCCAGTTTGCACCCATTGCCCCTTGTCCTGTCACTGGTTGTCACCGAGAAGAGCCTGGCTCCATCCTCCTGACACTGCCCCTTTCCATATTGATCCCCATCAATGAGGTCACCCCTCAGTCTCCTCTTCTCCAAGCTCCAGAGCCCCAGCTCCCTCAGCCTTTCCTCACACGGCAGATGCTCCACTCCCTTCAGCATCTTGGTGGCTGCGCTGGACTCTCTCCAGCAGTTCCCTGTCCTTCTGGAACTGAGGGGCCCAGCACTGCACACAATATTCCAGATGCGGTCTCACCAGGGCAGAGCAGAGGGGCAGGAGAACCTCTCTGAGCTACTGACCACCCCCTTCTCATCCACCCCAGGTCCCATTGGCCTTCCTGGCCACAAGGGCCCAGTGCTGGCTCATGGTCACCCTGCTGTCCCCAGGACCCCCTGGTCCCTTTCCCCTACCCTGCTTTCCAACAGGTCGTTCCCCAACTTACACTGGAACCTGCAGTTCAATGGGGTTAATACAAATTTATCCAAAGTAACAGCCCTGGGCTTTTATCCAAAAGAAGCTCGTATATCCTTTAAAAAGGAAACACTAGGTTGCTTTAAATAAAGTTACACTTAAAACACAACAGCTGCTTCCTGCTTTATCGGCAATCATTGGTATCTGTCACATGTGAGAGACATGCAGATGTTGTTTTGGGAAATAAATTCATTACAGGACTCGGGAAAAGACCCAAAGAACATTATTGGATTTTAACCACTTAGACTTGCAATGATCATACCCCTGGATTTTGCACAGTGTTCAACTTGGCAACTGAACGTTCCTGGCACCAGGAACAGGAGGGGGGGGTGGTGCAGGTAGATTTGGAAATTTAGTAAAGTTGGCAACTAAACCTGGAATTACTTTATGGTTTTATCTTTTGAGAAACAGGACTTGCAAGCTGGGAGGAGGACACTAGGTGGGGCTGCATGCTCCCTCCTGAAAGAACCTGGTGACAGTTTCCCAAGGGGTGAAAGCAGCTGTGGAGTTTTGGAAACCAGGATTCACCACCCAGCAGTGAAAATTCAAACATTTCACTCCTGTGCTGGCATCACTGAAGTCCCAGTGAGAATGAAGGATCCAACCTGTTGAAGCCATACATTCTAGAAGCCTTTTAGGAGGAAGAAAAAAAAATAGTAATTCTTGCAAGACCCACTGCGGATAACTATTGAGTATGGCCTTAAAAACCATTTTTAGTGGTATTTCATTCTATGACCAAATGTTCTCGTTGTCACTGCTGAACACAGCCCCGGTGGTGTTTTGTGAAGACACTTTAACCAAAGAACAGAGTAAGGAACTGGAAAGGTCGCACATTGCTAAGCAAAAAAGCACTCAGAGGCTCCGTGTCGCTGAGGGTTCAAGTTTGTGTTAATTTGCAACTTTGAATTAATTTGCAGAGCTTCATGGGTAATCTCTAATGAGTTTGCATGAATCAGTTCATACATTACACTTATATTGCCTGTTCTCTCCAAAATCTGGGATTTCTTTAACAGACCAATTTGCAATATCAGCTTTCTCTTGTGTTTTTTTTAGCCAGTAGGTTCACCTGATGGCAAGTCTGCACACAAAGGGGAACTTTTTTCCAAAAACAGGAGGTTTGAAAGTGGAAGCCGGGTGCCAGGACAGGGCAGGTCAAATCAGCTGCTATTGCTGGACAAGGACAGCGTGGGATTGTTCCTGAAAAACTGTTAAATCCACAGCAAATGACACAAGCCTTACAGTGGTAGTGCAGTGGAAATACCGTGATTTCTCAATAAGGCGATTTTGCTTGGTCAGCATAAGCTCTGGATTTTGCTGACAGGAGGCAGAATGGATCGTGGGGGCCTCCCAGGCTGTGCCAACATACGGCAGATTTTACTGGTAAAACAGCACGCTTTGAATTTTTCAGATTGAGCAACGCCAGTGTGGCCAAGGCTGTAATTCTCTTGCCAGTAACAGTAGTTCTACTGATCTACAATTGCTTATAGAAGTATTGCCTGTTCTGCTTCAGTGAAGCAAAGTCAACTTCATTATTCTGAAATTCTGTAAACATAATTTGCTAGAAGCAGGTCTGGCTGGGTATGTTAAAAATAACAGTAAGATGCAGCTTATCTTTTCCAACGATCTTGATTTTGATACAGTGGGACATGCTCAGAAAACATCCTTAGCTGTCCAGAGATAGGAACAGGAAGCCAACTCCTTTACATTTTTAGAAAAAAATTAAATTGGCACCTGCAGTCCTTTCTGAATGATGATAGCAGTCATTCCTGCCACGAAAAAATAAGTTAGAGAACTAGGACAAGTGAAATATTTACAAGATTTAGAAACTTCACAAACAGCTGTCTTAATATTTAGTTTGGAATTCAAACTGTGCTCCAGTTTCATAATAAAAAAAAAAAAAAAAAAGAGGCAGCAAAGTAATTTGATTTCGTTTCTGCACAAAAATACCAGTCAGGAAAAATATTCAAGAGATGCATTCACATCTTGGAAAACATATATCAACTTATAGCCCCAGTCCCTCATTATTTTATGCTGAGAACTGGTCAGCTTTTCTTTGGCACCACTGATTTAAGGCTCTGACGTGTGACAGTATCAGGAAGAACAGCAAGTGAGCCGCTATGGGACAAGATGCTTTAAACCTAGAGGCTCTCTGTGATAATTCAGTTAGACATGAGTAACTTTTCTCTCTCCAGGTCCCCAAGAGGAGTTGAAATCCCTACGAACAGTTTTACTAAGCTCTACAAACAGGCTGGAGCCCTCTAACGGCCACAACAACCTGGAGCAAACCCCTGGCAGCGGCTGCGTGCAAAACACACAAAATAAAATAAATCCAGATTACAACAGTACCGATTTGCATCACACCCTATCAGGCCATTCAAGTGGGTGATTCCCTAAAATTTAAGACGTTTGTGTCACAGAGTGTAGCTGTATCTCAGAGCCTCACCTACTTTATTTAAAACAGGGTTTAACTCCTCGATTTCTTCCTGATTCCATCTGTTCCATCAGCCAGTGTTTGGGGGCTGCTTTGATTCGCACGCTCGAGACAATCAGCCACTGAACATCTGACAATGCTGCTGTGTGTTCGCGCTCGGTGGGCTGGAAATATCCTCGGGAATTTCTTTGTTGCATTACTGTACACCCACACTCGCAAAACAGCATCGTTTCTGGTTACTTTCTAGAATTGAAAAAATCTAAAAATAGTTCAAGCCCAGTCTGTATTAGAGAACAAAGCATTTCAGGATGTGAGTTGTACGAAAGTAGCTGTATAAAGCTTTGCTTGCTTGATGCTGCCTTTCCATGCTTACTTTTTCAATTAAAGAATTTCTCAGATTTTTCGTAACACAAAATATCCTGATGTGACTCCAGTAATGAACCTAAAGCCATTCTTGGCAGGACAGTGAAAACTCTTAGACACTGACTTCATTTGGAAACAGACAGGTTACCAAGTTTATAGAAATATTGTAAAAATACTTGAAAATAAAAAGTAACTTTTGTCTAAAACCATATATACGTGGCATTAGAAACACAAAAGATGAGTAAAGATAAATACAATGTTGATACTTCCTGTACTATCCATCATGTATAAAATTACAAACCTGTTTCACATAAATGGTGACGAACCCGAGTTAAACCTGAGTTGTAGCTTGTGTGTCCAAATTTTTCTTCCCATTTATCATCCGTCATTGCTGAACAGGAAAAGCTCAAACTCTCTGAGTAAGCAAAAGCTCCACAAAATAGGAGCGTGCACCTTTTCTTCCAACGAACGGACTTGGCTGACTCGGTCTCTCCATACCCAGAGCTCCATAAGACAGTCGCTGCGTTTCTGATGATTCCTGGGCCTCCACCAGCTGATTTCAATCATATGAAAACTATCCAAACCTTTTCTTTTTCATCCCAAAGAGGATAAATTACAATCTATAGACAAAACACCAGCTTGTTGCTGTTCCGAACGCAGAGTCGCTTTGCTGAAGAATCCCGGGTCCGTTTAAATAAGAATTTCATCTCTTTTCTCTCCCAGGGAGGACCAGTGTTCCCAGTTACCTGCTCTGCATGTGGATGTCCACTGGGATGAAAGTCACTGCAGGGTGCTGAGACGCGCTGGTGCTGCTCTGCCCTAACACGGGTGGCATCGCTGGTTTGGTGGCTTTGGGTTCCAGCTCCCGCTTCACTCTCATGCGTCTGTAAAAGGAAAAACGAACATTTTGTTGTGGTGTCTCCCATGGTAAGTACAGGGAAGGTTCCTGCAGAAGCAGGTTACATCAAACGGCTACTGAAAAGTCAATACAATCCAGGATTGCATCCCAAAGATACTAAATGGCCAGTAAGTGCTTACAGAGTATGTAAGTCTAATCCAATGCCCCGAAAAGAGAAATCCAGCTCCCCTCTGGCAGCCTCAGTGCACACAGCGTCTTTCCTATGTCAACAGGAATCCCGAAAAAGAGCTTCCCTTGAGCATCCTCCATCAATAACCTCTTTCTGCTTCCTAACAACTCAGTCACAGAACCCTGATGGTGAGATTCAGGACACTGCAATCAAGCACATTACAGTTTGGTTTCTCCCAGAAATTCTCAGCAGCAAATACTGAAATGTTCTGGTAGATGAGAGCACACATAACAGTGATTTTGGTTCATCTTGTCTTGCCTTAGTGAAGTCCAGAACTTGGCCACATACCTGTTATATGTCTTCAATATGAGCAGAACCACTGTAAATATAATAATCACTCCCACTACGATGGCAGCAACTATTGCTCCAGAACCTAATAGGGAAACAGAAGGGGAAAAAAGTCTTATTTACAAAGTTGTCATTGTACTGTTTGAAGTTTGCTAAGTTCAAGGTCCATTAAAAAAAAAAAAAGAGCCACCACCCTACTACTTTTCTTACTTTGATAGAGACTTTGTTCTTGAGATTTTGCGGTCACATTTACTGAGGACTGAGTATTATTGATCAGCGGTGCGGCTGTCGTCATCTTGAATCGGCTACGGAAGAGAAAAAAGAAGAGTGATTTTATAAAAGATTAACTAAAATTTGACAGTGATAATTAGGCAACTACCCATTAAAGACCAAGAGCCTATGAAGTGCAGGCTCACTGAACTGCGGTTCTTATCCCACAACAGAAAATAAGAGAGTGCAATGTGATTATGACAGAAAGTTGAGATGAGTTCAACCGGGCACCTCGCTCATCCCAGTGTCATCCCAGGCCTGGAACAGGACAAGCCTGCAAGCACACAGCTGAAAATATGCCTGCTCTTGCACTTTGGTAGGGTAAAACTGTAGCTTTAGAAAGAGCGGCCTGTATGTTTACTGATTTTATAAGTGTTTTCCAAATGTTTTCTAAATGTGACTTGCAACCTTAGCCATTAAAAGCCTCCTTCAGCCCGAGAAGGGTGTGAATACCACTTCAAACCGACCTCTGAAACCATTTCAGCTCCCAGCTTCAGAGAGCTAATACCCTCAAACTATCCATCAAAAATGAAATTATTCTTCACCGCTTGATACTGGAATTGAGTTGCCCGGATTTGAAAGGAGCCTCCCTTCCCTTCCTCCTTGTTGTTGCTTTCCTAAAGGCTTCTGCCAAGGAGCATCCTTCAAATAAAACACCTGTAGTGGCGGGGTCGAGTTTTGGGAGGCAAGGAGGACGCAGCTCTGATGGCTTTCGACAGGTTTTGGGGTTGTTTCCGTATTGTTTTGGGGTTGTTTTGATGTCGTTTCGGGGTGGGGAGGCCAGTAGCTGAGTCAACACCCGATGTGAAGTTGGGAGGCTCCACGAATGGATGTGTGAGGAATGAGAAACATCGGTAACGTCAGGAAGGGAAACCATCAGAGTCTGCCTGGGTGTGAGGGGTCAGAACTGCAAGGTCAATTCATCAAATACTTCAGTCCTCTAAAGTTAAAAAGGTTGTGTTTTTTTTCTTTGAAACAAAACAAAACAAAAATAACTCCGTCTCGAGTCTGTAACTGGGTCATTCTCTGACTGAATGATTCCTTTGTTTAGCCAAGGCCAAGTTAATTCAGCAACGTGACCATCGACTGTAGTCGTAGATCTTTCCACGCCGAAAGAAACACTTTGCGTTTAGCGTTTGCCCAGGATTATTGTACCGCACAGGCCTGGAGGAGCCCGGGAGAGGCACCAGCAGTGCCAGCCCTCCCGGCTTCCCCAGCCATCCCTTCCAAACCACATCGCTGCAGGTCGGACCACTGACGAGACCGAAAAGGCTGGGGAAAGCTGAGCAAGTATTTTGGCTACGGACATAATTCAGAAAAAGCCACATCCAACTTTCACCTTGTTGCTCCTGCCTAGGAAAGCACAAATTCCAGATTTACAGAAGTGTTTTTCTCCTCCTCCAGCTACTCAAAATAAAAATCCTAAATAAAGTAGGCCAAATACTTCAATATTAAGCCATGTAATATTCATACTTACTAACCTCCATCTGGTTCAAACCACCTTGGTAATGGTGAGCTATTTCTGCATGAGTCACCTATAACCAAAGAATTTTTATGGTTGTCAGTGAAACCGCCTGTTTACAAGAAGGATTATTTTATCCGTCAGGGTGTAGCAATCTCAGATGAAATCTGAAAAATGCATGATTTTTTTTTTTTTTCCTGTATTGTGCAGCAAGTAAAGAGGTGCAAGGTGTGCATCTGAGGTGAGGGTGGGAGGTGCCGATGCTGCAGGTGAAGCGGAGCAGTCTCGGCTCCATTCCTGCCCTCTGAATCACAGGGTCGCTCCTGACCAAGCCCGTGCTGCCAAACTCGAGGACCCAGCAAAACCCAGTGAAACCCATGGGAACCAACTAGGGGGTATTACAGGCTGGACCCTCCTTTGTTTAGGAAAAAAAACCAAACCAAACATTTGGAAAATCAAGAGTGCTCCAGAAAAGCTGCATAACAGGGGAGAAGAAATGGACTTTGACACAGCAATCGCAGGACATTCTTTCTTTATGACACAGGGCAAGCACTTCGCCCTCTGCACACATACCTGCCCGGGGTTTCGAGAGCCATTAATTCACCCCCAGTTCTTGAGCCTGGGGGTGGAGGCACACGCCGCCGCTTATTTTTGCATCCTTATATTACGGAGCTGGAAATGTTTCCATAAAGTCAAGCTCTGGGCACGTTTCCATGGAAAACACCTTTGCAGATACAGCCTAAAGGTTGGTTTTGGCAAGTGGCAGCAGTGCCCCCGTTTATACAACCTTCCTGCCTCCCCCTGCCCCCGTTTCAAGCTGAATGGCCTCATTTCCAGCGGTTTGGGGATCAGAATTCATCTGTCGAGTGGCTCCTGGCAATGACAGGAGAGGGGTGACGGGGAACAGAGGGGTTTGGTTGGGTTTTTTCAGGAGAACTGGATTTCGAGAGCCAACTCCCTGCCGGGGCAGGCGGGTGCTGGTTAAGGAAGACACACGAATTCAGCGCTTCGCCACCCAGAAAAAGGTGGGGTTTGCATCAAGCTGTGTTGCAGGCTTTAAATGAGACACCAAGTCAGCTATTGTTCCTCCAGCAGTAATATATACTAGTTATGACCCAGAAGCTCAATTACAGAATTAATTCATCCTTCCAACAGCACTGCTGCACAGATAGTATTTTCATCTTACATTGTGGCCAAACACGGGCTGAAAAACTGGTGTGTTTTCCCTTCTTATTTATCCAGGTCTAAAGAAAAGCACTGGCTCACCCTCCAGCATCATGAGCCACCAGAACCAGGAACATCACCGGGGGGTTGAGACAAGCTGTAATTTCAGAAAGTAATAAAAACACAACGTGCTTCAGTGAGACCTGAATGTGCCCGAATTTACCTTGCGAGGCTCTAAGAGGGAGGAAAGGGGTGGAAAAAAACCCCCGAGTTCAAACTGGCTCGCAGGAGCTGAGGCATAAACGTGGCCTTGGGCAAACAGCCGCGCTCTGTATGGAGCCTGTGTATTCGAACGTGTCCTGATGTCAGACCAGCACCTTTATATAAGCATTTGTCTCAGGTTCTGGCATGAGCTCTCCAGGTTTAGCTGTTGTTAAAACACATATTAAAAGCCTTTCATTTCCTTGCCAAGACAAAGTTACACAAAACTGCAGGCAGCTCTGCCGTGCGGCAGCAGCGCCGAGGAAAAAAAACCAAACCAAACCAAACCAGTAATTCTACCTGCATGGTTTATAACCTGAGAGGGGCTAAAAATCCTCAGCTCACACAGATGACAAGAACTGAGAAGTGAAGACAGGTCCCCAGGAAGGAACGCTCTCGTCTGCAAAGCCGTGCCTGGAAATACAAACCAGACAGATTTTGGCGTTGACTTGAGCTGGTCAGCGTCTAAACCGGTGTATGAACTGCAGATTTCCCAATTCTCGTTTTCTGCCTTAAAACACTAGGCCGCACACATTTCTCCTCTTCCTCTGCGCGAACGCGCTAATTCATGGGAAAGACAGAAACTCCGCCGTGTTCAGCGAATTGCGTTCACATCATAAAAACACCCTCGATCCTTCGGGGTAGGACTGTCCCTGCACACAAGCCAGGAGGTGGAAGCCAAACAAGCCAGAGGTATTTTCCCACTGGTTACAGGCCAGGATCTACGGCGTGGTCGGATCAGAAGAGTTGCTGAGATGGATGTCAGAACCAGGAATTGAACTTCAAATGGAAAATCCCCACCCAAGCCACCACCGCACCAGTGATGTCCCAGCAGCTCAAAATTTGCGCTGCTCAAACGTCACCTCCAGCCCGGTTACCGAACTATTCCGTGGTGTCTCGTCAGGTTGAGCTCAGATGCCTGTTGTTGAACTCCTTATTTTTTTTTAACACTCTAACTCCCCCTCTTTCACTGATAAATATCGTATATGTCACCTAGAGCTCTCCCCTAACTCTGGCCAGTTATCCAGGATTTCCCATCCTGGACCCAGGCACACTTCACTACTTTTTTAAGTTTCCAGGCAGACCTGTGCAAGTCAGGATGCATAAAACCTCCTTCCATCCAGAAACGCTAAACAAAACTGAAATTTTAAACTAATACATCATCCAAAATAAAAATGGTCTGTTTAATGTGCTGTGATTATATAGTAAGGCTTTTTAAAATTCATTGATAATAAATCATTTGGTCCAACTGTTGCTTTTGGAGGAGACTGAGTTATTTCATTGTTTAGATCTGAAGTGATACATTTAAGAGGAAATGGAACAACATTTTGAAACAAAACTACCATTTAAATGCAATGCACAGATGATATATCAGATGGCAAGAGACCTGGGCGCAATTTTGCAGCTTATTCTTGAAAGGACTGCTAGAGGTTTTACTTTGTCACCGCCACAGCAATGGGAGAAGAAAATCCACTTGTGCTCAAGCGCTTTATAAGCAGCGACTGTTGCAGAAGGTGCAAAGTATTGCGGGAGCCCCAAACCCCCATGGGCTCCCCAAATGCGACATGGTCCAGAGCCTTTGCTTGCAATCCGGTGGCTCTGCCCACTGATAAGGTCCCATGTATTGCTGGGAGCACTCAGGAGGGGGGCGCAGGAGGGAAGGATGTGTAATTAGCAGTTAAATATTACCCAGAAAAAAATGATTCAGAAAGAAGAAAAAAGCCTCCAGGCACCTCCGTGAGTCTCAAGGCAGGAGTGACTCATGGGGGAGGGCGAATGAGAGTCAAGGTGACAAATTTCAGAAACCATCAACGTGAGCACTCAGATGGAAAGCAAGAAAATGAACGTGGGCTGAACCCTCGTTGCGGGTCTGCATGTGTCACTGGCGCCGGGTCACGCGTCCTTCAAATCACACCACCCAACAATTTGGCTCTGCTGTTCAAAGAAGTCCCAGCAAACCGCTCGTTGGTGACAAATTCAGTGGATCTGGACAGATAAACCACAGAAGGGCAGCTCGCCCTTGAGGCTGGTCTGTTCTTGCAGGGGAACGTCCACTCTCCTTTGTGTGCATAGTGCTCTAGAAAAGGCCCCGTTGCTGCAGGACCCGCTCCAGCTGCTCAGCTACCAGCAAAACCCAAAGCTCAATACTGTTGTGAGAACCTCTACAAGTTTCACATCCTTAAGTTATTTTTCGGTATTAAAAAACGCAGAGAGAATTCTGCATGCGATACAGAAACGCCAACTCCTTCACTTCACAACCAGCAGGACAAAGGAAGGCGGTCACAAGATTCCTTCAAATACTGCACGTGCCAGCTTGTTGGATCGATAAGGCACGTTCCCCTCTCCTGAGAACACCGTGTAGACAAACACGTAGGCAGCGCGATTCTTGACGCTTACACGTGATCCTCCATCGGAACCGCTCCAAGCTCTCGGTGACCCCCCCATGTCTGACCTGGCACCCCCAGCCCGTCCACACAGCCCGATAATAACTCACCCATCACTGCGCCGCCTTTGTCTTCTGCTTTCTGATCACTAAATTAAACCCTCCTGCCCGAACGCTCCATCCAGCACAACATATCACATCGCGGAAAAATGTTTACAAAATACTATGCTTTCTTTAGCAAGGGTTTCCTGGGGCATAAAGGACATGAGAAACCAGAAACTGCAGTTCAAACCTATCAGCTTATTCCCACATGATGGAAGCAGCGTAGTTTTTTGTTCTGTGCTGGAGACACTCGGCGAACTGTAACACAATGCTCCAAGCTTTCTAGTTCTTGTTGGGTTAAATATTAGTCTGCCAGCCCTTTCTAATATGCTGCTCAGCAGATATAAAACGAAAAGTAAAATAAAAGAAAAAAAGAAAAACCCAAACCACCACCAAGACCTTCTTTATGTTGCTGGGGTTGAATAAGTCAGGACAAGAGGTTCAGCCCGTCCACAGTGATGAAAGAACGCTGCTATCGAGAGAATAACCTTCCAAGCAGACGCACAAACTCCTCTCTGGGGAGGAGGCAACTTGCCGGATCAGCTCCAGTCCCTGTACCTTGGAGGTTTCTAATTAATGAAAGAACTGCAAAAGCAGCCGATCAGCAGAAAATCGTCCGATGACATTTGTTCTGTATTCCTCTTTTTGGTTTAGAGCTACCGATAAGAACCTGGCTGCGCGCAGAAACATTTGGTGTAACACACACAACCACTTGCACGCAGAGTAACCCCGCTCAACGCCCACTTCCAGCCGCTTCGCCGGCAGCTGCAAAGTCCCGTTTCCAGCGATTCCCAGCCCAGATCCGCACATCCCGCCCTCCGCCAGCTCACCCGACACCGCTCCGCTCCGGGGCTCCGGGGCNCCGCCGCTGCAGGTGGTTCCCCCGGGGCCGCCCAGCCCGGCCCGGCCCCCGGCGCCGCCTCCCCGGGCCGGGGGGTGGGCAGAGCCCCGCTGGAACCCGCAGGAACCGGCGGGGCTGGAGGGGAAGGGGAGGACGGGAAAGGCGCTCACGGTGCACCGGGTTCTACACTGAATCCCGCGCTGAGCCCCACAGCACAAAACCACAGAGGTTTTCTCACCGGAGTTAGAGAGTTTCAATATCCAATTATTTACCTTTTTTTTTTTTTTAAATTTTTCTGTACCCACGTTAGTCACTTCCAGCTAAATCCAATCACACTAAACCCCTGTGGAGATACCACAGCTCCTTAAAACCGCAGATCGAAATCTCCGTTAAGGATTACTCACCATTCATCTTTTCAAAGGGAATAAATTCAGTTTCATTGGTTTCTTTACACTTACTGCCTCATCCTGCATAAACAAGAAGGGACATGAGGCTCATTCTGGGAAGAGGAGCTGTATTCCAGCTGCAGACGTCCCTGGGCTGGATTTCTCTAGAGTAGCAGGGGCTGCTTTCAACAGCGCACACTCGGAGTTTGGAAGAGGTACAAATAGTTACCTGTAAGTTAATAATTAAAAAGAATAGTCCTAACTCAACTTAAATAGGAGAAGAGACTCCAGCTGCTGTGGCTGTCAGGCAGCCCACGCTGATGTGGAAACGGGAAAAAGTTCCGTAGATTCACCAAATTCGCTTCTTGTTGTCTGTGTGAATGGGTATGAAAAGCAGCGCAGCGAGCAATGTGTAAAGCTGTTCTCCAGACCCCGTTCTTCCCTCCACCGTGAAACCAGAGCAGATTTTCTCAGGCTGGATCTGGTTGAAGACACAACCGGACCCTGAGGGATCCCAAAGCCCCGAAGCGTGCCCAGAGCCCGCTAGACCAGGTAAGACGCGGTGCTAACGCTTTCTTGCCGATCTTTGCAGTCGACCTTTCTGAGCATTTAGGAGCTTGTGCAAATACAGGACGCGCCCTCGCGAAGCTGCCAGACCTGAGGCTGGATTTACCCAGGATCACGGGCTCGTGCCCAACCTTGCTCCTCAGGGAGCTGTTGGGCACCTTGATAAAGCGGAGATTAAATTCAAGGTGAGGTCTGGAAAGGGAGTGAGGTTTTAAAGACACCCACACGGATTCAGAGTCCGCTATTGCCAGGGTGGCCGTCTCTCCATTCCTCCAAGAAGACTTTGTGGCCTTTGTTGCCACCACCTGGGCAAATCCTGAAGCTGGAAGATGCTGCACATCCAGGAGTTTCTTCCTAACCAGGTTCCAGGGCCTGGATGTCACCAGATACTCCCTGGAAGACCCAACTACTGCTGTGTAACAAGCCGATGTTGTACAATTTTGTCGATCAGTGCATGCATGCTTTACATAAACGACCGTTTCTTTCTTGTGGGTCTTCGGAGACGTCTTTCAAAACAAGTCATTATTTCTCTTTATTACAACTAAAGTTTTACAGAGATCGATAGTGCAGCCCAAACCAGACATTCTCTCCCACAGCTGTCTAAGCAGGGGTTAAACTCGTGTTCAAAATTCATGTGAAAGCCAAAGGGAACTCTGTTGTGAGAGGCACCCAAAACCACCATTAAAACCTCCCCAGTCCCTCCTTCAGCCCAGCTCTTCTTTTCTGTTGAAACCCCCAACTTCTTCAGCACTATTTTTCCAATAATTTGCTTATGAAAACCCAAAAATTACATCTGTTCACTCAACTACACAAGAGTACAATACAGTTAGAAAACTTATAGATCAAACTGGAGCTACTATGAAATACAGTTAAAAAACCACATGTGAATGGCACTGCGTTGGTTTTATTTTAAGTGTCTTTACACCAGGAAAGATGTCGGAATGCAAGTTGTTATACATTATACACAAAATACGCTGACAACACCGCTCGCTTGATTTGCCTTAGAAAACTATTTCTGAAGGTTTTCCACTTATTCCTACTTACAGCAACTTCTACAATGGGCTGGAAATGAAACCGTTAACAAAATACAAACACCACAGAAAATCCGAAACGGACTTCTGGATTTTTTAAAATACACAAGCCTGACGGACAGTACAAGTTTGGTTTTGTTTTTTTAATAACATGGATCTGTGAGACAGAGAAGTCAGACTTTGAGTGAGTTTAATACCTGAAGAGATACATAAATACCATGAAAAAACCCCATTTTCCTTCCATTTTAATATATATTATCCCTGCCTCTGAACAAGGACCTGCCTGCAGGATCCCATTTTGCAACTCGAAGCTGTTGGCAGGAAGGGATCGTGAGCTGACACGATACAGAGATGAAAACAACCGCGCTCACGCAAATTCATGACCATTACTTTTTCTCTCCGCTGTCAATCAAGTGAAAACGCTTTTGAAAATTCAATAAGCACGTCGCACAGGACTGAAACACACTAAAATGAATTTGAAAACGGCCAATTTCTGAATGATTTCTATATATATATATGAACATCAGCAGCCTGGTTTGTTCACAAATCGTTTTATTTTTTTAAATAGAAAAAAGATGAATCTGTCTAGACTAAAAAAGGTTGGTTATAAAATAGCATAAAAGCATAGAAGCACGTCTCATTATACCGAGGCATATTTCCCCCCTACTAAAACACTTAAATCACAAAATCAAAGATCTGTATTTTAAAAGATGCATCCTGGTCTCCAAAGCAGCTGATGCTTTCTCAGACAGACAGGATGCCACACAGAAAAAATCCGAATGAAAAACAGCAAACAAGGGCTGAAACTGCATAGAAACTAAGCCAGGCAACTGATTGTCTCAAAAAATTACAAAATAGACTGGAGAAGTTTAGGACCACGAGTTAAAAATTAACCCTAGATGTTTTATCTCCTAACATAACTAAGTCATAACGTAACAGTCACTGATTTGTGATGTAGGCCCTCTCTAGGACTGTCAAGGAATAAACGTGACCATATTTTCAGAAAGGAGCAGAGACAACGCATGAAATAGCTGAATCCCTATTTCGCTCTGTGTATTGTAATTCGCTCCTAACGAGGTGTTGGTGCGAACCCCTGTACCCATCGTGTACCATCGGGGACAGACTCGGCGCCCATCTCCTCCATGGTCTGTGGTTCTTCCTCCCCTATTCTTCCCTCTGTCGTTAGCAAAACTACTTGAATTTCATTCCTTACCTGTATTTGTGCCTCATGTCAAATAAAAATCACATATTTGGCATTTCTAAGAAAGACTGATCTTCACCTCAGAAGATTAGTAGCTGGGAAGGAATTTTAGCATATAGAGTACGTTTCACTTGCATTTAACACTATATTAACTGGAAGTTGCTGTACCAGCACAGATCAGCTTTTAATTGCTATACAACGAACTTTCTCGAATCCAATTGCGACAGTAAGATATTATTTCAGCACTTGGTACATCACACTGTACAGTCTAAAGAAAAGGGTAACACCTTAAACAAAACAAAATCAAACCCACAACCAGACCTCTTATTTTTTACTATTTCAAGTCAGGTGGATTTGCTACACTTGGGGGACTAGTCCCTAAAATTAAAGTGCTTTTCAGAGCATTAGCATCCAAAATCTTGAACATGAGAGACAACTACAAGTAAAATCTGTTGTCGCTATACATAACATATAGCAGCAGTACAGACATCAACACGTGTACTCATTAAGTGTCTGATTTTTGATACTACCTTGAGCATCACACAATTTAACAGTGCATCGTACCCCCGACCTCCAGTGTACAATCAAACGCTTTAGATTCATTCAGTATTGTTGCAGGCGGCTCTGGACGCCTTGTCTGCATGATCTTCTGTTTGGGATTTTTTATTTCATCCTCCTCTTCTGTCTCACTTTCACAGACATGGACAACGACACTAGGAGTTGATTCTGTTCCTGCATGAAGCTCGTACTTCTCCCCTGAAGAGCAGCAAACAAAATTCACGCTAAGAACATCCCTAAGGAGAAGCGTTAGGCCACTTGATCTCACAGGCCCTTAACATCTGCAGTAACACAACCAAATATTCATTTATTCCTATCTCATCTTTAATTTGCTCAACTTCCAGGTTTCACCAGACCCGTTAAATGTTTTACAATATTCCCTGTTGTCTGTTACACTGCACTTTGATTACAATCGATCTTTCCATTCAAGTACGAATCAGCACATAAAAGAGACACTGTTTCTTCCCACAGAAAGAAAGAGAAGCGGATAAATTCTCTTGATAACTATTTTTGAATTAACACAACAAAAGCAGGTAAACGTTCCTACCTGGTCCCAACTTGGAGACGGCACAAAGCAAGTCGTAGTTTATCAGGGGAGTTGCATCTTCGCTCTGTTTCCACCCGACCGGTGGAGAAGCAGGAGGTGAGATCAGGAACTGTTTAACGGGTTGTGGAGGCAGCAGGTAGGACTTGTCACCTATTTCACTGGACACCTGAACACAAAAAGCCAGCAGATACTGAACAACGTGTCAAACATTAATTCTCTCAGATATTTATCACAAATTAAACTCATGGGACAAAGAACCAGTGATGCAGGCACAACATCTTAGTGTTCCACAGTACCTGTGCAAAGTACAGCTTGAGCTTTTTCCCACTGAAGTCTGTTTCATGCAGCTCTATCCGCGCTCTGGCTGCTGCCTCTGGATTGCTGAAGTTTATCCTCACCCTTCTGAAGCTTTTGAACAACTGGAATGTAACTTGATTATCGTAGACTGTGAAAAGTGCTTCGAATCTTTCCTAGAGATGAAGTACAAAGATTCTCCAAACACAAAATGAACATTTTCACTCAATGAAAACACATTTTCCTTTCGCTTTCCCAAATCCCAATTATTTCCTTCATCACTTTCTAAACCTGCACATTCTAAACTTCTCTTGGTTACTTGCAAACCTCCATTCTGCGTAGTTCTGCTTTGTATTGCTACTTAAATCTGAATTCCAAGAGCACATGAATGTGCACAAGCCTCTGAAACTCTTAATACATAAACTGCCACCTAGCGACACTTATCAAAAGAGCAGATGTCAACCAAAAGTACGGGTACTCGCACATGATGCCCAAGCATCTCCAAAAACACTATGCAAATCAGTTCATTTTTATAGTAGATAAACTGAAGTACTGAGAGCTTAAGGAAAATGTCAAAATTCTCAGGATGAATGCATAAGATTACTTTGGAAGAGATAAAAATCTATTATTACTAAACAACACCTGTTCCCCGAAAAAATGAAAACATGTTTTATTGAATATGGAATCTTATCCTCAAGTTCTTTAAAAACCAACAACTGCATTGTTATGAAATTCAATCTCTTTTAATTTACTGGCTCTCTGATCCACAAGAAACCTAATTTGCAGATATTTTTTCCCTAGTGTAAATGCACTAGGAAATTTCCTGGTGTAAATTTTCATTCACTGTAAAAAGTCAGATTAAAATCAACAAAATAGAGTTCTGTAGGCAATCTCTTTTCAATTTTATTTATTATGTTCTGATAATATTCAGCTATTCAGAGAGATCTGCATCAGCAAATAAGAGGAAAAGGAACACTTTCTCATTAAGAATTCTTTCCAATGACCATAGTTAATTTGTTTGATTCCAACAGACACTGATCTCTTAACAAAATTCCTGTTGAAGCCTTCATTCCTCTAAAAATAATTACAGGATGAAGAGCTTTCATTTGAAATAGGACTGATGGAATTCTTCAGACTGTTAGTTTTAAGAAAATATTTTTTTGGTGCAATTCTCTCCAATCTGTACAATGTCAAGGTCTTTGATAAATCAGAAAAGCTGTTCTATCATACCTTTTCTTCCTGTACCTCAAACACAGCTTCAGGAACACCGCAAGCAAAGAGTGAGGTAGGTAAGTCACTTAAATCCATCATCTCTTCCAAATCGTCTTCATTTTCTCCAAAAATCATCTGTTCTTCCTCCTCTTGGTCACTGCTGTAGAGATCCGACTGGCTGTCGCTCCAGGACCTCATGGTATCTCTGAGCATCATTCACCCAGCACAACTCTTCTTTACGTTCCAGTTTCTAGGGTCTGCCATTCCGAAAAACAAAACCAGAACAGCGTCAGGATACCGCATCTTCTTGCTTTGGCTGTTCTTTAAGGCAAAGAGGTTTACAAAAAGGAATAGAAATCAACATGAAACTTGTTCTCTTGTCCACAAAACAGAAGCACTGTATCCCATTTCTGTAAATGGAATAAAGACACCGCTGTTCCAGCTACGAAAAGGAAGATAAAGTCACTCAGTGAAGTAAATGAAATTTCTGTTCCTTTCACTCTGTAACAACAGCGATGTGATTATCAGTGCAACGGCCACACTGCTGTGCCTCAGCTTCCTCTGCTCCAAAAGGGAAGGACTTCACTTCCCTCCTGGGAAAGGTGACAAGTACCTGTCTATAATTACAGATAGGCTGATACAAATGGAAACACACAAGTGCCAGTTATTCGTTACAATTGGCTAAAACTTACAGTAATTAACTGCAATAAACAAGTCAAAATTATAAGCAAATTCACTGTGTAGACAATAGACAACACTCGTTAGGAAGCTATTTGATCACTCGCTCCCTCTTAGATTTTAGATTAAATGGCCTTACACAGCAGGACTAAAAGGATCCCGAGAACTAAAGCCACTCGATAAGACCTTTCGCTAAGTCCTTTGTTCTCCTGAGAATTAATATCTGCTTATCATTCAAATACCAGGTGATAGGTACCTCTAAAACACTTAAAACCAAACCCTTCAACTTCATAGAAAGTCTAAGATTTTCTGAAATTGTGGAAATGCAGCTTCATGGCTTTAGTTCTTCACCAGAGCATCAGCACAGACAGCAAAGATTTTACATTCGCATCACCTGGACATCGCTGAAATACAGGCAGCTCATTTACTTTATCGCACCCTATCGCTTCAAAGGGTGATAATCAGATTTCTCCCCCAAAACCTGGACTAAAAAGCGACACGGCAATTTCCATACAAGCAGCCAAATCTGCTCCGAGTTGATGAACTCGGGCTCAAGGCTGCGAAGGCGCGGAGGACAGGTCTACCCAGGGCCAGCCCGGCTGGGGATCAACACCCCAGCTCAGTTAACAGGGCATGGGATAAACACGAGGGGGGAGGCAGGTGATGGTTATTTAAAAAAAATAACCCAAAACCTCTCTATCTGCCGTAACGAGCAACTGTCAAAGGAGAAAACAACTTCCCCGCAGCCGCGGAGGGCTCGGGAAGGCCTCGCCGCTCCCTCCCCGACCCTCCCGGGAGGCGGCGGCCGGCGCTCGACGATGCTCAGCGACCGGGCACCCAGCCGGGCCGCCTCGGCTCGGAAACGGGCTCCCGGCGAAGGGACGGCGGAGCAACAGATGGTCGGCGGCGGAGGGGAAGCGGGGGGCGCTCACCGTGTCCTCGGCGGGGATCCCCTCGGCGGCGATGAGGAGTCGCCGCGCAGGGGGCGGCAGCGGGAGCGCGCACCCGCCGCCGTGCGGAGCGAGCGGCTGCGGGAGGGGAGCGGCGGGAACGCGCCTGCGCGCGCGCCCCCCGCGCCTCCGCATCGCCTGAGGGAGCTGCGGGAGGGGCCGTGACCCGGATGGAGGAGGCGACTCTGCGCATGCGCCAAGGCTGGCCCCGCGGTGGGGGCAGCGGCCATGTCAGCCCCGCGCTGTGAGGGGCTGAGGCGCAGTGGCCGTGTGACCCTCAGGCTGTGAGGGGTTGAGGGGCAGCCACTTTGTCACCCCCACACTGTGAGGAGCTGAGGGGTAGCAACCATGTCACCCTCAGGCTGTGAGGGGCTGAGAACGGCCATGTCACCCTCAGGCTGTGAGGGGCTGAGGGGGTTCCTGTTCCCGCGCTGAGGGGCAGCCGCATTGTCACCCCCACGTTGTGAGGGGCTGAGGGGCAGCGGCCATGTCACCCTCAGGCTGTGAGGGGCTGAGGTGGGTTCCCGCCGCCCGCCTCGCCTCACGCAGCCGCCCCTCGGGCTCTGCGGCGGGTTTGGCGTATTCAGCCCCCCCATGGCGCCCCGGGGGTCTCCACAGCAAAGAGCACAGAGCACGTTGAGGACCAAAAGGTGTTTTGCACGCATCGATCCTTGAGGTGATGGGCCTTGACCACGAGCCTTGAGGAAAGGCTTTGCTGGGTTCTCTGAGGGAATGACTGAGCTCGGGGAGATGAGAATTGATTCAAAAGCTGCAAATTTCTCCAGGAGCTGCCTCTGGAAAAGCAGTCAGTAGCTGCAGTGCTGGCAGAGCTGAGTGTGGAGGACAAAGGCCTCATCCGTGTTTTTAATTAATAGTCACGGAATGCTGTGTGAGACCATAGCAGCTCAGGGTGTCCCGGGTGAGCTTGAAGGCTGAAGCCAGGGAAGAAGAGATGGGACTGACTCTGGAGCACCGTACCCGTGCTTTGTGTCAGGGTTTCTGCTGCGAAAGGCCCACGGACACTCCTGAATGGCAGCCGAAGTTAATCGGTTTTACCCTGCTGTTGGCCTCGGCTGGCGGACACGCAGTTGCCAGATGGGAACAGTGACAATTTATGTCCCTCGTCTCTTGGAATAAATCGTGGCTTAATCCAGCAATGCGATGATTTGAGACAGCGGTCAGCTGAACTGTGTGATAAATGAGTGCTTGTGCACATTGGCAGCTGAAGAAAGCACAAACCAGCATCCTTTTTTTTTGGTTGTATTTGGTTTTACGCAAAAAGCACACAAAACTACTAAATAATTTACCTGACGCAAATAGCAACAGCTTTGTCCTCACTTGGAAAGCCAGAAGACAGGATTTTGACAAATACCGACATTTCTGGGATTTAAATGCTTTCTCCTAAAGTTTAGGTACAGAAAATGGGCAGAAAGTAACGCCAAGCTGATGTTCTTTACCAGGCTTGTAACCTGTCCACAGTGCAGACCTTGCCCTTGTAAGAAAACAGCGTATAGCAGAATTCATCTTTAGAAAGGTAAGATCCATCTTACTTGTCCGGA
This sequence comes from Pampusana beccarii, assembly GCA_013399365.1. Taxonomy (NCBI): domain Eukaryota; kingdom Metazoa; phylum Chordata; class Aves; order Columbiformes; family Columbidae; genus Pampusana; species Pampusana beccarii. Next base: position 996,893 of record VWYH01003039.1, read on the forward strand.
TAAGGGATTCTGCAATTTAGATGCAGTGCAAATTTAGGCAGTAAGTGGTTAGTCTCAATTACATTAGCCTCGCCTTGCTGCAATCACATGCTTTATTAATTCAATAGCATGTTCTTCCTCCCTGGTCAGCAATATATTAGGTTTTAATACCACAAACTCCCAACATTTGTGTCCATTTCGCGAGCATTTTAAATGCTCTGTTTTGTAATAACACCTCTTTTGGAGAATGTATCTTTGTAATGATCCTGACACCTGGCTCGCTTGTCACCTCTATATTAGCACTTAACGCAGTTGTCTCTGATATAACACACTAACCTTTAAATGATGTATGTTAACAAGTATTAGCACATTTATCAGAAACTCTGGGACTTGGGCATGCTGCTTCTACAAGCATTCAAAAAAAAAAAAGCCGTAGCCAGTGTTTAAACTTGTCTCCAGGGACTTCTGTGAAGTGCAGCTTTAACACCAAAGTGGATACGGCTGCTCTTTTTTTCCCTTTTCCCTTCTCCATTTGTGGTTTGGGACCCCAAGAGATACATTTAATTAAGCGTATCCTGAGGGTTATCTTCTGCTTATCCCCCTGGACAAAAACCCGTGTGGTGAGTGTTAATTAGGTTGGCAAGCATTCAATTAAGCTGCCTTGCCAGTATTCTAAATTTATGACTGTCTGTATTTCTTAATGGAATTGTTAGGAAACGTCCTTAAGCTGTTTTCTCCTGCAATCAAATACATGATATCCTGTATCGGAAAGATGGCATCTCCTACAGCATATTGTTCCCAACTAGTTCGAGAGGTCTTCGCTGTCTCAGAGGAGTATGCGGTTGCCTCAGTTTCAGTATGGAGTTGGCAGCCATGCAAAAATCATGAGTCAGGCCACCAATAATATAATGCTTTTGGTTTTGTGATTTGGCTCACCTTGTGTCCATGTCCCCCCCACTCCTTTAGGCTCTACTTAGATCAGATTTTCAAGCTCTTCTCTGAAATAATGAATGCTAAGATAGATTTTCTAAGCCCTGTAAAACTAAGATTTTAAATTGAATTGGATGATTCCTAAAGCTGACACCTAATACTTGGAGACTCATGTAAAACTGCAAGCATTATTAATGCTGCAGCCCTAAACAGTTGTAGCAATCTACATTTCATTTACGAGTGTCCTGTTAGAAAAGACGGTCCTTTGAATGCCCATAGTACTTAATGTAGTAAACTAAATTCTGTCTTGTCTTCTCTCAAGATATTTATGGCCAAGTAAAGCTACACCAAGAGTATGGACCAGGCCAGAATTCTATAGGTTTTACCACAATCTTTTATTAAGTTTCATTTCCAATGGTCTCACCTAAAGGACAAATAGAATTAAATAGACATGCAACATTGCTTATAAAAAATTAAGCAGTTATCCTTATAGTCCAATACTGTAAAGCCTTATTTATCGACACATTTTAATGTGAACAAGAGACCATTATAAGCAGATCATTTTGTACATTCAGCCAACACAGGAGCTGTGTTCCACAGTATTAAGTTACATGTATGATATACACTGCGAACAAATTAAGTGCTCTGGTGCATCAAAAAGCCACACAGGGTGGAGGCAAGAGATGTCAGTTCACATTTGATAAAGAAGTTAAGAGATGGAGAGTCAAGGAGCTATTCTACCAGTTTAGTAAAGGAGACAGCAGTCAGTTGATTTTTGTGGACACTTTCAGCTCTTGATGCTGAAAAACACCGCACATGTGGAAATCTAAGTGTACTCTGCTGTTTGCAGTGCCCTGCCTCTCAGGATCAGCCCTGGATAAATGAAACTTAAGACATACACATGTTAAAGTGTGCTGTATACCCACAGATTCTTTTTCATGCTGCAAGAAGGACCAGAATGTGGCATGAGACTCCTCTCCTTTAAACCTTCATGTGCTGTTTAGCTGTAAATGTTGCTGCAATCTCGGGCATGGCTATTGTCACCTCAGACTAACAAATATTCTCTAAAAAGTATAGACTTGAGGGTAAAAATTGCTTCATCTTTCAGCTTTTAAGCTCTGAACTAGAAGGGAGGTAAGGAGTTTATTTTAATCCTGAGCTATCCCCTCCAGCTGTTAGAGCACAAAGTCCTTCAGTCAAGTTTCAACAGATGTTAAGCTTTTAGGGACCCTGTTCATGCCCTCTCAGCAACAGAGATGGCAGCTGTAAGACTGTGCAGAAAATAAAATATTTCAGAAGCTTGGGAAAAAGCGCAAGAAAAGGGGAACTGCATAAAATACAAAAACCCACCACATTTTAAAATTCAAGTATTGAACACAGGCAGCAAGCAGGAGCGAGGTGCAGCATGGCCATCCTACTGCCGTATGTACAGCGGCCAACACAGACCAGCAAAAATGCAACGTGTACATCGTCAGTGCACTGAGCAGAGGCCCAGAGCCCAAGAACACCTCAGGCACTACTGGCGTGGCACAATGGAGCAATCTAAATTATTGTGATTTATGTGCTGAAGAAACAGACATTACCCCCCTTTTGAGTCCTTTGTCAGGAAGTTTCCAAAAATGAAGTCTCGCTGCAGGTAAAGGGAACTGTCATTATTAAGTAGAATTGTTTAAACACACAGACTGCGTAAATAAAGCGTGGTTATGTAAAGCTTTAGAAGAAGACTGTTGCCTTTAGAATCTTTGAAAGAAAAGGGCCAAAATGGCACAAAAATAGAAAAGCTCAGGTTTTGGCTGGAGGAAATGTCACTCAGAGCAGAAAATGCCCACGTGCTGACAACTGAGGGCTCTCTGGCAGAGAGGAAGGTCAGGCCAGGAGTCAGCCAGTGCTCAGCCTGCCAGGCTGGGGACAATCTGGGCAGTTTACTGCACAAAAAATTACTGAATCAGGCCAGAGAGCAGCCCACAAAAGAGAAGGACAAGCAGGGGCTCAGCATCAGAGTAGCTCTGTCCCCCCCCAGCAAAACACTCTGTCTCTCACAATGCCAAGTCCCATGATTAGGAGAAAAACCTAACGAGTCATTTACTGGCTCCAAAGTTTGCACACCAGTCAACTGCAGTTTTTAAATAGCACTGAAAAACTAAGAACTGAGAAAACTGCATTCTGTTACACACAATAGTACAAGTCAATAGCAAAACATTTAGGTGCCTCTGATTATTTTGTACCAAAGCAACGTCTGCAATAATGAAACACAGATAATATTGCCATGTAAGATGTAGAGTTTGGAGCTATGCATGGTTTAGCACAGCTTGTTTTGAAACGGTATGTTTCTCTGGTTTCAGAACTAATAGGTCAAAACAGCTACTGCCTCATTGATTAAAAGGGAAATGATAAGAAAACCCAGCATTCTTGTACCCTTCCCATTCAGCCTCCCCTGTACTACTTGGGTTTGTATTGTTAATGAACAAAAGCTGCACATAAATTCACAAACAATTGATTACCAGGGATACAAAGCCAAAGGTAGTAAATCAGTGTCACTACAACTCTTAACAAGATTAATGTTCTGGCAGTATTAGCCCATTAACATTGTTATCTTACTTAAGCACAAAAAGTATCTAGGGTAGAAGAAAAGCTGTTATTTCTTGAGGTTTCATAAGCTGTAGTGTCCGGGATGCCACTGATAAGATCTGAATTGTCAGACATGCCAAGTTGGTGAAGAAACTTCACATATAGGTACACGTACAGCCACCAGGCATCTACTCTTTGCAGGGGGGAAAGTTCTAATTTTTCTAAGCCGCACAAAAAATGCTAAAGCAATCTCAAGTATTTCCAGATTGAGTTAGTATTTATAGCTGGCAAGGCAAACATATGCAAAAGAACAGCTCTGTTGTCATATACAATAGCAAGAATCTGGAATAATTATATACAAGTCAGTGGAGTTCTTGGGAACTTTTGGTGGTGGGAACAGAAACTGGCCATGAGTCAATAAAAAAAAATTGCAAAAAGACACTGTCAAGTCCAAAATCCTCCCAAACCCCAGAATAACCACTTAAAAATGCACGGAACACAAGCACTATTCATTTCAAATAAAGTCTTCTAAGGTCCTGGAGATGCTCCACTATGCATGCAGTCCAAGACACACCAAGTAGACTTAAAATTCTATTTCCCAGCAAAACAACGGCTTTTAGAGCAGATGATGATATCAAAGTGCCAGTGTAACTTGCATATGCCAGTAAATGTTGTACTTTGTCCTTTGCTCTTGACAAGTTGCCCCCCCTTGTGTCTATTCTCCCTTCATATCAGCTTCTAGCCATCTCTTAGAAGCTGGAAAGATAAATATCATGAGTACACAATGCTCCATTATTCTTACAGTCCTCGCCAAGTGCTGGACTGTGCATGCTTCTTAGGTCATTCACAATATCAGACTAGTATCTTTTTTTGCCTTTCTTTAAAAATAAAAAAACGGGGGGCACACCCCAGTCTACAACACCTAGACAGCTTTTTACTAAGGAATATCAACACATTTAAGACCACTAAATAAAGTTGGAAATCCTGCCTCAACCAGAAAAAAAAAAAAAAAAGTCATAGAGAATTAGGAGTTCACCAAGAACTAAAAAAAAAATTCCCACCAGATACCAGTCACGTTAATATTCCCAGTTCTTCTTGTTCTCATACTTCACAGTGTTCCCTCTGCAGCATTTCATCCAACTGGAAGCTTCTCTTATGAAGCCAGAAAACTGGCAAGTAATCTTTGTTCTAAGCTGCCATATAATCCAGCGGTGCTGTAAAAACAATTCACATACCCTGTGCATATGTTCAACACTAGTCAGAGAATAATTGTACAGGAAGTGCCCAAGATTCATGTGTTGAAGGAATAAAGTAGCTTGCTTACTCTAACCAAATACGCTGCTCTAAAGACACAGTAAGTTGCAGTATTCGTGCTTGAAAACAATTACATTTTATTGCCATGTTAAGGTAGTTTGGTGGTCACGCTGGAGACATGAGGATTTACAACTTTTCTGGAAATTAGTCACAGTCTATATATGAAGCTCAAATCCTGCCCTCCTGTCTCTGTGAACAACTCCTGAAAACTTCTATTTGGAGATAAACCCACTCCCAGCAGGACTAAAAATTGCACTGTCACTTCTCTTCCCACAGCTCTGCCTTTTCACAGCTCTGCTATCTCATCGCTCTCGTACAGCCGTGAGGCTGCACTCACTACTTCACGCTTCCAGACAGCGGCCTTCAATGGAGATCCGGGATTTACTTCTTGCTAAGACGAATGCTTTCAACTTCACAACTAGAGAGAGTTGTTTATTTCAATAATCAGCCTTGGACATTAAGTTTGAGACAAGCTTTAAACTACATAAAGGTTGGCTTTACACTTGCTTATATTTTAATGGGTAAATAAATAAACGTCATACTTCTGAGGATTCAAATCAGTTCCTTAAAGGTCACTCACTCCTTTTTGCTGTGCTCCAGCACTCGATAGGGTGGTGCAGAAACTCCTTTGGAACCATGTTGCTCCTGCACGATCGGCAACGTTGCTGGAGTATAAATTTCCGGCATGTTGTCATTGTTCTCTAGGGCACCGTAGGAAAAAGAAGCTTTGAGGTCAGGCTGAACTGCAATCCCTTTATCGTGCATGTTCTGCATGCCTGAAAAGAGCAAAGACAAAGATTAAATGCTTAGGAACAAAAGTGCATTCTGCCTGCACTCTGTTACATCAGCAAATGATAAAGTCTCAGTGTTTGTGATATGTGGCTCATCAGCTCCTTGAGCGTTAAACAAACGAAGGAAAAACTAGAAAACACCACAGTCACCTGATAGATCTGAATACTTAACAGAGCCCAAAGCTGGAGCTTTCACTGTGAAGCCCAACACTTAAAAAAGTGATAAACAGCTGTATTTTTACTGTTACCTGGCATAGCATCCATTGAGATGTAAGGTTCAAACGGTACAGATTTCTTCCTATTCCTTGTGATCAGGAAGACACCTAGAAAGGCTATGAGGCACCTGAGAGAGAAGACAAAATCTACTGAGACAACTGTGAAAAGGGAGAGGAGGTAATTCTGCATGTTGCTTCTGCTGAGTGCCTGTCATGTGGCACCGTAAAGAATTCAGAACTGGAAGCAAAAGAACTGTGAAGTCAGAATTACAGGGAACTGCCTCAGCTGGATAACCCTCTTCAACAGTATCGAAATCCACCTCGCAACCAGAACAATTTCACCTTTTCTTTATCAAAACGCTGGGAAAAGTTTTCACGTTAATTAATTAACCTTGACTAACTAAAGGGGAAAGAAAGCATATCAAAATTTGGTTCTCTTTGATGAAATTCCAGGATTTAGCAGCCTGACCTTTGAAAGGTTTCCCATAAGTAAACACACCAACAACTGTCGATCTTGATTTTGACAGTATGTTGACAGAGAAAGGCGCAGCTCATTATCTTAATCTCCCAATTGTTTTTTTCTGTACTAATCTGAAAGACATTTCAGAATGTCCCTTGATTACGGAGAGCTAATCACATCAAGACATTGTACTAGAACTAATTCCTGAGTTACACAGCAAAGGTTTTACTGATTGTATCTGCACTGTGTGAGTGCCCATGCCCTAAGGAACAGGGCTCCAGTACAGTCAGTAAGGGATTTAGTATTTAATGTTGTACAATTATGCATAACCCCATGCTATAGAATTTCTCTGGAGCATCCATCATCACTCACACAAGGTACTGAGCAATCTGGGTCATTTTAGTCATAAGAAAAAAATATTTTCCAGTTTTCTATCAAGGAAACTTTAAATACTTACCCAAGTGCAAACATACATATATGGAGAACATCTTCACCGGTGAAGTCCAAGTAAAAAGTTGCTCCTGGAAAAGGAAATAATTCATGATATCTTTCTTCCCAGCTTACATGAGCAATTGATGCTACTTCTCCAGCACCAGGCCCTCCAGAAAACAAATCGTATAAGATCCCTATTTTATAGTCAGCACCTTTGTTTGGTGGTTTTTTTTAAATGATCTTAAAATAGAAAAAGATGCCCTGATTTCTCCTTTAACACAATTTATTGACAAATCTTTTAGAATTTCATTACTACAAAATAGTTGTCCAAATGACAAATCACATTGGATCTCTCTAACTACAAAAGGATATAAACTCCTGACCCCCCAAAAATATATACAGCTCAAAATTACAAGATAAGAAGTGTCCTTGGTGTCTTGGATGTCAACAGGACACGTATTCTGTCTCCTACTCTTTACATTTCTAATTGAAGTAAAGTAAATAAGCTGATGAATCTGAGAGCAGCATATGGCTTGGGACACGACAGAAAACAAACATTAGCCCAAGAGGAGGCCATACCCTCTCGTGACACTGAAGAAGAGCATTAAAGGGCAATGTGTAATTTATGGGGGAAGCTGTTGCCCTTACAGACCTAGAAGAGCGTTACTATTTACACAGATCCTATCCATCACTGCCAAGCAGATGCACTTTCTCCAATGTTGCGGTTTGGGGTTTTTTTTGTTTATTTTTCCCCTCTAGTTTTTTTCATATGTCTAATTGAGGAGAACAAAACCTTACAAAGGCTGTTGGTCAGGTTTGAAGCCTAAGGGGTTTAAAATGCTCATCTTTCATGCAGACAAAGCTTTGGCTAATGTGGGCAAGGGCTGAAATTGGAGGAAACTGTTCAGAAAGCAAAGTGCCTATGAGGCTGTGAGCAGCTGCACTCTAGATAGAATGAAAAGTAGACTATCAGGAACAGAATGGCAACACCTTTGTACAGAGGAAGCAAATACGTTTCTACAAAATCTGGACAGAATTACACAAGGAGAAATTTTAGCTGTGTATTCCAGTTGCACATCTGAGGGCATGCATCACCCTCTTCTACACACTAGCATGGGGTGAGTAACACAGTCTCAAAGAGAAGTTCCCATGCACTTGAAATGAAGTGACAGAACTTAAACAGAAAATTTCAGCACAGTCTAGTGGGATAATTCACATTTTTGAAAGAAAAAAGAAACAAAGCCAGCTGCAGAAGAGAGATGACTGGAAAATACAAGTCATCATCCTGCTGAGTATTCATGTTCCTCATGTGTGAGGATTATTTTCCAAAATCTTTTGCCCTTCTTTTGGAAAGAACCAACAGACTGGTTTGTGCCCTGGTACCTGCTGTGATTGCTGCTGTTGTGGACAGGATGTATCCGATGCTGGCGATCTGAGATGAGTCATACAGCTGTGAGGCTTGAGCTAAAAATCTGCAATACAAGACAAAAGGGGTTGATTTGGGAAGGATACTCAAATTGTATAGCAGTTATCATCAGCTAGTATAGGTCTCCTTACTGGAAACACCTTTTGAAATTGATGCATAAATTTAAGAAACTTTATTCTCCTTCTCACTAAAGGAACAGCCCACTAATTATTGCTCCACTGAAACAAGCACAATTATAGACAAAAAGAGAGAATGTCTTACGTTGCTTGAAAGATGGCTGTAGCAATCATGCACACCAACATGATATAAAATATAGGGTAGTCGAGTTGCAGGTTTCCTTGTATCGAGACAACAATCATGCCTGCGACAGCCTTCACCGTCACGACAGTCATGGAACCTGTGAACGTTTACCAAGACTCGGGTGAAGCACCGATCCACGCTCAGCGGGACAGAATGCTGCACTTCCACTCTGTACATGACATGCAGCTGCAAACACCACCAAGATCCACGAGAACTTGAACCCTCCTTTTGCCATGCCAAACAAAGGATGCAAGCTGCCTGTTTTATCCTCAGCTCTGTCAGTTTTATTCCCAACAACTTCACCACAGTGACCTTCTATAAATCACTTTACCTCTCTGTATCATGGTTCTCTTGTCTACAGGACTGGGAATGTTTACAGGTTTCTTTTTTTTTTTTTTTTAAACAGTGCTGTGCAATCACATGATAGAAGGATACAAATTTTCATTTCTGATGCCATATTGGAATCAATAGAGCTAAGGAAGTTTTCAAAACAAGAATGAGGAAGAGCCTACTTCCTTTCCTTTTCTTGAAAGCACAAGTCGGGCCCATTCAGAATTAGGAGAGTTGCTTTGTCTATGATTCACACAGCTGCTGAGACATCAGGTACTGAAATCCAGCCCCAAAGAGTTCAAAAAAAGAAGACAAAAAGACACTGCGGTGACTAAAGTTGCATAAATAGCAAAAATTGAGGACTGCGACATAGATTCAACAGCACAGCAGGCTGCGTCACTGCCTTGCTATTATTCACCCTTTTTGAAGTTTAATTGATCAGTTTCTTAAAAATAAAACAAAACAGATTAATGAGGAGAAAGGTACACGCGAAATCCTGGCCTTTCCAAAGTCCCTGTAGGATCCCACTGTAGGATACGAGGATATCAAAGCCATCATTCAACCCCATGCCCAGAGGATCTCCCAGTTTAAATAGGGACATACTGGCATGGCAGAGTATTTATCATTTACTTTACCACACAGCCAAGAAGATTCTGGTGGGTCAGATCCTCTCTTTCATCCGCTGAATCAGCCTTCCTTACCCATTGAATAGATATCGTACCATGTTTTGCATGCATAGATTTAAAGTAAGAACACTAATAAATAACCTGCACTTTCTGTATTTGGCAGATCCTTCATCCTTCAAGGAAATAAGTCTTAGTTGTTCAAAAGTCGTTTGCAAAGATCCTAAACATCACTGCAAGATATTAGCTTTATCTAATTTGTAGTAACATTTCTGGAGTAGATTGGTGCATTTAATGACATTAATTAGGTCAATGTAATTCACTATATGCCATAAATGCTTCAGTTTACTGTAGTTTACTGTTATAGGCCAGAGTTAGATCTTACAAGTCCATATCAACTTACCCAGCAAAGCGACCAGCAGAAGAATAACTACAATGTAGTTTGCATTTTTCTCCTTGTAGAAATATAGCAGCAGGCAGAATATGATGATTTCCACAAGCTACACAAGACAGAAATGAGAACATGAAAAAATGTGGGGTACGTGGGGTTGGCAGTAAATGGGATTCTGAGTCAGTCAAACATTAGACAGTAGGGCAAATAAAAGGAAAATGAGGATCTCACACAATTGTAGATCGAATTTAGCATGATCTTAGACTCTAATTAGATGAGATATTAAATAGCTTCTTGCAGAACAGGAAACATGGGACACTTTTTACATTCTATTAATGATAAAGTACTAGATCAAATAATCCTGACTGAATATTCACATCAGAGATCTCAACCTACTTTCCATAATGAAGCTCTTTAAGTGATCCCTGCAGCACGCATCTTATTTAACGATCAAACTCCATTAGAGATTTCATAAGATTTTCAATGAGAGATTGATGGCTGCACAGAAAGTCAGTCTAGAAAAAGCCCAGCTGCAAGTGCAGTATTTGGACACCTCTCGAGGAGTTGCTCTCAGCTGCCACGGGCTGAAGCTGACAGGTCAGGCAGAGAGCAGGCTAGTTTAGCACTTAAATAGCTTTACCTGAAAAGTTTTAACAGAATAATTCAGAGAAAGAATGGGAGGGTTCCAAATTGTGCATGCAGGTTGTCCACAGGCAATGTGGAACTGACACCAGGAAAAGCTGGCATAGGTTCATTAGCAAGTACGAGGAATATTGCTAGTAACGATAAGGAAAAATAATGCTTGAAATGAAACTTGTAGTCAGGCATAGAGCAGAAAACTGTCCCACATTTTATGGGCCATCTTACCATATACAACAGAAATGGCCAGCTCACTAAATGCCTAGTGATATTTTCTCCTGTCATCTTCTCATGACTATTAGGTCCAAATGTTATCAGCAGATAAGTTCCAACAATTGCCAAACCACAGCCTACAAAGGACAAAACATAGCGCCCTTCGGCAACCAAAGGACAAAACAAAAAGAGAGGACAAAGTTAGTGGGTTAGTGTGGATGCATGGAACTAATATTGCACATGCACAGTGACCAGTAATGGCATTGTGCACATTCCTCTGAATGACTCATTCCTCTGCCCTTCATGCCCCACTTTCAAAATATTAAAACCAAAAAACCCTAGGCAACGCATGTGCTCTGAGCTGAAGAAAAAAAGCTCATACCAGGTAGCATCTGCTAAACAAATGGGAGCTACAAGTTCTCCATCTGAGGCTTACCCTGCCTGGCACTGCCCACAGCCCATTTTCTGGGAAATGGAAGAAAGAATGGCCCAGTTCTGCAAACACTTGCACCTGGATGAAATTCAGCTGATTCAGTTGTGCCTACGCTGTTGCAGAGTCAAGGCCCTAAACTGCAGCTTCAGCCCAGAGAACCATGATTCTCAAACCCTGCAAACACCGTTTCCATGTATTTCTAATATCTGTGAGATTCAGATGATTTGGCACAAGTCAGGGAAAAAAAATATTTTCAACAAACAGTGGATGAGATGACACATTTCTTCAAGGAGGTACTATAGCTAATGGAGATCTTGCTGTCCTTCTAATTATGATCCTTGAGAGGCCATGCTATGTCTCGAATGGCTTGTAAACAGAGAGAAAAAATGACAAGGAACTGTGGAACTTACTCAAAAAATCCTTGGGCTTCCATTTTTCTTTAATAAATATAATTCCTATGATTGCACTAGCTATAAAAAAAAAGGAGAGAGAAACAGTGAGTTACATATCCCTCCAACGATCAGCAAATCTCACACTGGAACGTGCTCACACTTGTATGGCGGTTGTCTCTTTCCCCCTTACCTATAACGGACACTGCACTGAGGGGCACAATCAGCGAGAGAGGAGCAAAGGCGTAAGAGGAAAACACTCCCAGTTCTCCCAGCACTAATAGAAACAGTCCACACCACCATGTCTTGGTTTTGAAGTAGGCTCGGGGGTCTTTGGAACCTGCCAGCCGGATGTGGCTGTATTTCTGGAAAAGAAAATAAAGACGAAGCAGCTTTGGCATGCTTGATTCTTTTCAATGCAGGATGCTTGAGGCAGGATGACTATTTGCTTCACGATACTCACCTGGAGGTTGAGTGCAATACTGGTAACGAGATGTCCAAAAATAGCTAGTAATGCACCAATCAAGTTCTCCTGCAAAAACAAAGTAAACACATAGGTATTAAATTTAGCCTCTGGGCCCTGAAGGAAGTTGGAGTTTTTTGCACAATAAGGAAGAGAGCTGACTTTTTTTAAACAGTTCCTAGATCACCTGTCAATAAAATCTGTTTATCTTCCTCCCTTTCTACTTGATCTAGGGCAATTCAGGTTAAGTTCCCTGTGGCCATGTTCCAAATCTGTGAAACTCAGGTGATAAGCCTTCCTTAACAGACACTTTCTACAAGAGACTTAAATTATCATGCATAGATTTGCATTCTGTGCAGTTTCTCAGAGGGGAAGAAGATAAAGCTGAACACAAGGACCCATGCACTCATTTTTCCCTTTGAGAAACTTTTCCTGAGGACGTCTGCTGCCCTGGAACACAGCAGACTATTAATCAGGAACCTCTGCATTCTGGGGGTCACATCTTAAGAACTACTCTGCTCTTCTCCACTTATAACATCTGCTGGTTCAGTTGGTAATTTGGCCCATTTAATGAGGCAGCCCAATTATCACAGATTTTATGCTGCTTTTTATATGAACCAGTTATTCCAAGATAATAGGCAACTAGTAGCAGCTCCCAACCCCTTCTACATTAACATTCCCAGCTCAGCAATAATTCTCACGGTCTAAAGACAGAATTTGAAATTTAAAAAGGATGTAAAGCAGGCTGAGTCACAAAGGAAATGTACATTAGGAGTGAAGAGAAGAGCCTGAGGCTAAGCCAGGCCATTTAGCATTTGTGTTCTTCCAACAACTGTCTAAATCTCATTAGGTGTCATTAGCACTTTTCATTTCAGTGCTGGTCTCCAAGATACAGTCTAGTTTGATTCATTTGGGATAACCAAGCTCACATTCGTATTCCTCCCTTAGCAGTAAATATACTATTATTGATTTTCTTATACGTAGTAAGACAAGAACTTGAATATCTCAAGTTCTTATCAGTGGAACAAAAATCTGTTTATCAGGATATACAAAAACAAGATTCAGCCAGGCAGCTTCACTCAAAACCACTTGAAAGACGTCACACAACAGTAAATCTGGCAGAAAAATGTCACTGTGCGATCACAGATGTAGCCACAGAGCTCAGCACAGTTTACTGGTTCTGCAACTGGCCTTCCATTTAGAAGACGTGGAAGAGATGATGCCTCAGCTGAAAATCCCCTAAGCATAGCACAGATTCGGAATTGGCTTCTGGACTGTGCAAGCATGCAAGCCAATGTCAGTCTGATCAGCTTCTACAACACAGAGGACTGCATTTGCAGCTAAGTTCCTTTTCCACTGAAGAAAATGCCCTTCTTACTGGGATTTTCTGAGCACATTCAAAACCAGGAATTCAGAGGAAATCTATTTGGGAACAGCTCTGTTCCCAGTTGGACACTAAGGAGGAACTACAGCACCATGTCCCACCTCAGCTGCAGGCTCTCTGCCTGACCACGGGCTGAGCCTCCTGAAATTCAGGCACCAGAACACCTGATCTCTGTTCCCGATGTATGGGTTAGTCTGAAAAGGCACCCAGCAGAATTTATTGCACCCAACCACCTTTAGACATCCAGATAATCTTTCAACAGCCAGACATTCTTTCTTCACTTTGTCTAGCTCTTCAAGACACAGAATTTAATATAATACACTGCAGCTTCCAGGCATGGCTGAGTACAAAGACAGTGCACTTTCTGCAAAAAAATTACCAAAATACAGTGGTATTATCACCTTACTTGACTAATTAGGGCCTTCTAGGGATAGACTGGGGTAGAAATCTGACCTTGTAAGAAAAGGAGTCAGTGTGCGGCTGCACAGAAACTGCTGCTGTGGCCAACGGGAGTTGCTGAAGTTGCAGATTTGGACTGTTGCCTCCTTCCATTTTGGTTGATCAGAGTGTTTGCTTTTCAGCCTCTTTGATGCTGGAACTTCTTTTCAAAGAAGAGAATTGGACCCTGCTGGAACTACCTTATCTGTAAGTTTGTACCACTTTTTCCCATCCATCCTGTTTTCTTGAACAAGCAACTATTAGTTCAGTGATGTACAAAAAAAAATTCTCTGTAGTTTGTCTGCTGCTTTTGTTCTCTGGGCAGGCTACATCGAGATAGGGTAGGCACTGTGGCCAGAAAGTATAGATAAGCCGATATTTCCAGCGAGTCAGTGGGGCAGCAATGTTGTATTCTTCCAAGGTGACACTAAGAAAAAAAAAGAAAAAAAATATAGAGAGAATTAGGTCAAATGAACTCAGTGGTCCAAAATCTGCAATGAAGGGTAATTGCCAGAAAAGTCCCCAGAATCAAACTAACAGCTGCACGTATCAGCAGCAAAAGTAGCATTTAAGTGCTTTCTCACAAAGTCTGACATCAAGTCTCACACCCAGAAACTCACACAGACCTTGCTTTAAAAGAGCTCACAACCTCGCTTGGCCCCAAGGGTGCCAGATTCAGCTGGCATTTAACATCAGGCCTCACCATTTGGAAAGCTCTTATCAAAAAGCTTCTGAAGTCCTCCGAGCCCTGCTTTTAATTTCTCTGCTGCCTGCATACCTCTGTTTTTTGTTCAGGATGCAGCATTAGTCATGCCATCCCCACGTGCCAGGGATGACAGTGCTGCTCTTCTTGCAAACAGAGGTCATGTCAGTGTAATCGCTGTGAGCAGAGTTTGGAGGCTACATTCCTTAGAGCCAGACTCATCACCAGTGTCTGGAAAGCATAGCACACAGCAAACCAGTCTGAAATCCCTGCACTCCACGATGGCTCCTTTCACCAAAGACCTCAAGGAGCATCAGCAACCCTGAGCAACAGACGTTGGAAAGACCCCTTTGTAGAGAGTGGGATGCTGGTGTAGAGACATTGCAGGGGTGTGATCCTCACAAGTGACACGTTCCTCTTGCTCCACTCAAAGTCTTCCTGAAATGACACGGGCTGAGCACCCCTTAGACCCTGGACAATTGGGCTGTGGCCACATCCTGAGGTAGGAGGACCCATCCCACGCTCAGGCCCCAAAATGCAAGATCTCTTGGCCAACCTTGGCCTGTAACATTAACTCATGTGCTGCCTCAGTGCCTCCAGCATGGGGAGGACAGGGGCAGCATGGCAGCCTAGCCATGAAAAGGCAAAAACACCCCGTAGTGAAAGGAAGTGGGGTGCAAAGCTCCTCCCCCCGAGTCGTGAGGAAACCCTGCCCTGGCAGAACAGAGCCTGGCTGAGGGCAGGGGGTGCCCCAGGACACCCTCCCTGGGTCAGGCCGCCCTGTCCCTTAGCCGGACCCCAGTGACGGGTTTGTTCCCCAGCAAAACCCTCCGGAAAACCCGCCACGCCGAGGGGGCAGAGGCGGAAGCCCCCGCCGGCCCCGCGCACTCACCTGCTCCCTCAGGGAGCGCCCCGCGCCCCGCACCCCCGCCGCTCTGCCCCCATGGCCCGGGCCTTTGACCCCCAACTTCGGATCCTGGCCGAGCGCCGCGTTCCGTTCCTGCCCGGCCCTTCCGATTCGCCGCCAGCGCTGTCAATCCGGGGCCGGGCCCCGGCTGCCGGCTGGGATTGGCTGTCAGACGTGGGTCGGGTCTGGCCCAGCCTATGGGCTGAGCCCGTCTGAGGCACAGGACTCCGAGAGGGCGGGCGGAAACAAGGAAGGAAGGAGCAGCGTTCCGCCGTTCGTTCCGGGCGGGGCGGGGGCTGTGGCGGCAGCACCTTCACCCGCCGGGTCCGACCTCCCCCCGGCACAGCCTAGGTCCCGCCGCCTGCCCCGTGTGCGCGGCTGCTGCACGCCCTGGGGACCACAGCTCCGGTTCGCGCCCCGCCCGCCGCCAGAGCCGCCTTAATACGCATGCGCAACGAGGCTCCCCCGAGGCCCTACCGCGCATGCCCAACTGCGCGCAGAGCGGCTCTGAGAGTTCTCCTGTGATTGGGCACCTGCCGGAGGGCCCAAAGTAACAGGTGCACTGATTGGAGGAGAGCTGGGTCAGCCGTTGTCTCAGCAACCAGGTGTACGCGTTACCTCAGCAGCCGGTGCCGCCGAGGGTCGGAGCGCGCCGAGACCCACGGGCAGGTACGGGCAGGTCCAGGCCACCCGGGCCGCCCCATCTGGGCGAGGGGGTCACCCCCGGCGCGCTGCCTCACCCGGTCAGGTACCCGCCATTCCCAGCGTGCAGAGCGCTGCCTCCCGGGGCGGACTGACGGCGATCCCAGCATGCACCGCGCTGTCTCCACAATGGCGGCTCGTCAGGCCGCGGCCCCGCGGCCATCCCGCCTCCTTTCTCAGTCCTTCTCGCCCCTGCACGGTCATCCTGTACACAGGCAGCAGGACTGTAACAGTTCAGTGAATGGAGAAACCAAAGGTTGTGGCTGACCCCTTATATCTGTGTAGAAAACCAACCCAGACCTTTTGTCCTTTTGCTGGAGGTTAATAGCTCTGATTTAAGAAATAAAATGGTGGTGCTACACAGAGGCATTACATTCGATGTGCAGTAGCTCTAACACGGGTGCCTGCCTTTCCACAAGCACTCAGGAGTGTTCTGGAGCACAATGTACAGCCAGCAGAAAAGCACCAGTTGGTGCCATGGAGCAAACAGGAGCAGGACCTGAAACAATCACAGCTGAAGAAGGAAAACCCCAACCGCACAAAGGTTTTTCTTTCCAAGCACAGCGAGGGTTCATTAATGAAACCAAGCAACAGGAAGTGGCATCCAGAACAGTTCATGTCCACAGCTGCTGGCAGGTGTTTCCGATACAAAATTGCTCTTCCTGGGTACAAACCAGCACAAGGGACTAAGAAACGCTGTCAAATCATAACCCTCGAGTGCTGCTTGGGTAGCACCGGGCAGCTCCATGTCTGAGCTGGGCAGGAGCCGGGGAACTCAGCATCTTTCCTCAGATTTTCAGTATGGGGAGGGTCAACCCCGTGCTGTGAGTTGTTCAGCGCCTGACTCAGAACATGAGGACAATCTGCAGAAGTGATTTGACAGCGCTGAGTCACCCTTCAAGCCCATTCATCAACAGTAGGGCTTCAAAGTGCTTGTTTTGTTTTTTCCCTTTGCTTTTTAAATAAAACAGGGAAATTGAATACAGAAATGTCTGCTGATTTCTTGCCTTGAATACTGCATTAATGTTAGATTTGCCTTTAACTTACACATCCTATTTAAATGAAAGCCAGTGCTGTAGTTATATGTTTCCTGTATCTCCATATTCAGAATTTTATCATTGTCTATTCCTTTTAGGTTTCAAGATTTCCTCCAGTCCTTATAAACAGCATAGGAAAGAAATCTCAAACTCGGAAAAAAAGGGATTTAATTCTCAAAGAGATTTCAGTATAACCAAGTAGGTAACAAAAATGTTTGAAGTTCGTGTTTTTGTTTTGTATTTCTTTGCAACTCATACTGGTCCTGTTTTGTAACAAGAATAACAGTGAAGTTTAGATCAAGGTTGTTAAAATAACTTTGTAATCACAACTGAAAACAGAATGAGAAAAATGGTAAAGTGACATTATTGGTGTAAACTTCGAAATCACTCCACATACAGGCCCCTCGCCTTTACCATCTCCCTGGTCCCATTTCCAGTCTTCTTGAGCTCCCCAGGACACACAGATGTATATTGCATTTCTTGTGAAATTCAAGAGCGAATTCAAATAAATTAGTGAAATTAATACTTGTATAGTGTTAGCACACTCCTATATTTTCCTATTCTTCACCCTTATCCTTCCCTGATGTGTAGGAATTACACTGGTATTTCTGTTCTCTGGCCAGCAGAGGGAAGCAGAAAGATATTTTAAAACCCACTTTGTGCAGCCTGAGCTCTGCCGGGCTCGTTTTCAAGTCCAGCCAACACTCAGAGGTGCCAAGGGCCTCCTGGGCTTTCTGGATCCAGCTTTCAAGCTACTTCCTCGGCTGGTGGAAAGAGGATGCCCTTGGCCCCTGCTGACAGTCTCCTGCTGTCTGGTGACTACGTGGTAAGCCCAGAACTCTGAAAATTAAGTATATTAAGAATTTCTGAAACTTTGTGTACCGGGTATGTAAAGTAGGTAAATCAAGGAAGTATTTGGCATCTTCCCTCTTTCTTCTTCTGCCTTTGGCATCTTCTCTTTCTTCTCCTTCCTTTGATCTCTTCCTCCTCGCTTGTCTCTCCCATCTTGGTGATATCAGGAGTGTATTATCTCAGGATTGAATAACAGCAATCAAGGACGTAAAGGACAAAAGATGAGGGGAAAATGATCAAGGTAGAGAAGTTGCTTAAATAACCTTCTGTAGGCGCCATCAGTCTGTCTGGTCAGCTTCCAGGAGTTCCAGGTGACCTGATGCTAAGTTCTGACTAAAAGAGAAGAGGCAGAGTCTTCAGGTAGCTTCACAAAGCACTCCCTTCCCTTTGAGAATTTCCTGCTTGAAGGGCAGAGTGGGCAGGAAGCCAAACCACAAGCTACACAAGGGCTTGGCTGATTCTTTCTTGAGCTTTATCCCTAGAGAAAAGTTACTGCACCAGGGAGGGGAGGGAAAGCATTCGATCCATTAACACTAGACCATGGGGGGTCGCTGACTTAGTTTCCTCCACCAAAAGCACTTGACTCCGTCCTCTCCAGCACAAGCTGTTTTGGAGCACATTCCTTTAGCAGAATAGTCAGGGATAAATGCCAGTACCTGAAGTTTACCTGCTTGTAATTTAGGCAATGTAAGGAGCTTATTTGCTTCTTGCTGCCTGACCTAGAATACCTAACAGGTGAGTTGACCCACTTTTGTAACTCTGCCAGTTTACCACTGTCTTCACACATCCCTTTGGGTATCAGAACACTGGAGTTAGCAAGGTATTTCTGACAGACTCACCTTGCAGCTCGGTACCCCCTTATATTACCACAACATGATTCAAAGCATTCAAAGGGCACCAAGGTGTGCAGTCACTTTAGCGGGAGGCAGATTTCCACGGGCGTGTAGTTGTCTAATCTCCAATTACTTTCAACAACACCGAGGTGATGATGGGCATGCCAAACCCGAGCTGGATGCACTGGATGGAGAAGGGCTCTGTAGCTGTTTCCCCGACACGTGCTCTCCTGGAAGGCGTTAATCAAGAACGTGCTGCCAGAGTGGTAACTCCTGTTGTAGGGCAGGGCTGAGCATGGGACTCCATCCAAACCTCAGCAGGCTGGTCAGCGGGAGCAGCCAAGCCTGGGCAACATCAGGGAATGGAGCTTGCAGATGCAGTTTTTTATCAGCTGCTTCGGAAACCTGCTGCAATTTTAATAGCCAGTTCTGGCAAATGGGACCAATCTTGCTTTCCTCGGCACAACCCTCTTGTCCACGGAGCACAGGGTGGAGAACCTCAAGCACGTGGCAGGGTTTCTACATGGTATGGCCATGTGGAGATGCAAGCTGAAGACCAGAGCAGTGCAGTGTCTGTTCTGCTTCTAGTTCTGGGGGCTGATAAAAACCAGCCAGCTCAGGATCCTGCTCCGTGCGGACAAACCCTCAGACCACAGCTTCAGAAATCTCCTCCTGGAAGTTGGGCATCCTTGGAGAATCACACAGGGGCTAAACTGAAACGAAGTGTAAGTCAGAAAAGCTCTGCTGAAATTTCTAGAGTTCCATCACATATCACAGCTTTTGGTTTCTCCTGGAGTGTTTTCCTACAAAGAAAAACAGGTGGAAAGATTATATGTTAGCAAATCCACAAGGATTATGTGTGCAGATAACAAGAACTGGAGACCTGGGATCTCATTCCTTGCAGTGCTCTTCCAGTTTTAATGAAAGTGGCACATATTTGGGTTTTATTATTTTTAGCACTGTAGGAGCACTATTATACTTGTCCATGCATGTAGGAAAGAAACAGCTCAGCTTCAGTGGAAAAACAGACTGATGAAGCGATTTGCCCATGATCTCACTGTAAATCAACAGCATCTTCTCCAGCAGACAACACTGCCTGCCCACTCCCATCTATTCTTCTCCTCAGTCTACTCTTTTGCAAGACCAAGCAGAGCAAGAGCCTCCGTTCTTCTCCCTGCCATTTCTGGTTCTTTCCTAAGGGAGAGCGAGGTGTTCCAGATAGCTTGAAATGTATGTGAGATAATTAGGAAAAATGAAATGGCGAGTTTTCCCATATTATATAAAGCAGAAGAATATCAGCATAAACTTAAAACCCAATAAATTTAACTGTGAAAGAAAGACGTAATTGTACAAACGCTGTTCATCCTGTATTTGTAAAGTGATGGTAATTTACCATAAAAGCTGTTTGGAGCAACAGGTACACAAATTTAAAAAAAAAAAGTAGTTCCGTTGTGGAACTCAACCATGAGGGCCAGTAAGATCAACTGTAAGACGGGTTTAAAAGTTGTTTAGGTACATATGGACACATATGGACTGTACGGACCACTGCTCTGCTCCAGCATCACTGTTCTCAGAGTTATTCCGGAAATAATTGGTATGTTTTGGTCTATGCTCAGGAAGATGAAGAGCAGGGATGTTTGGGGACAGGAGCAGTCCCGTGGGCATCGGGGTGAGCCTGTGCTTGTGCCTCACTGTGTTTGCCCTGGGAGACAGGTATTATAATAACTATTACACCTTGGTCAACACATGTGCTATTTCTCTCGCTAGAACGAAACTCCAGATGCAGGATTCAACAGTGTCACTGACCAATCCATCACTGGCTTTGCTACCAGAAGACCCCAGAGCACCCAGTGAGTTTTCATCCCAGAAATCCAGTTGGTTATATATAGTTGGTTATATGAAACTCCTGCCAAAGAGCTCAAGGCAGGTGAATGTTACACCTTGAACAGGTTCTGGGTTTTGAGGTTCAGCCTCAGAGCTGGGACTCTGGTCTGCGCACATGCACCCGATGTACCTGCCTGTGCCCTTCCGCTCGCCGTGAAGCTGCACCAGTTTGCACCAGCTGAGGACCCAGCCTTGGGGTTCAGTTCCTGAACCTCCTGCTGATTCACCCTTGTGTAAGTCACTTAACTGTTCTGGGCCTGCTGCTCCCCACCCAGCCCACGGTGACCAGGCTTCGCTGGGGTGTTGTAAGCTTTAATCCGCAGGAATTCAGAGCGTGTTCTGAGATACAGAAGATAATAACGAAACATAAAGTGTTATTAACAATTATCAGATAGTTTATAATAATATACACACTGCTAATGGACTTTCCTGTCCCTTCAATGGTGTCTTGCTATAGCTGTGATTACTTTTGGATTGTTTTGTTATTCTTTCGGGAGAGTTTTTGTCTTTTTCTGCACAGCATGTCTGCATTGCAGCCGTTTTCTAGTGACCTGTCCGCTTTTCAACTGCACTTTAATGCAAGATACATCCACTGTGTGGAGAGACAGAGCACAGTGACTCTTTGTAATATCTGATGACTTTGCACAGCTGTTGAAGACAGAATGAAGATGACACCATTTAATAAGCTTAATAAGTTGCCACTCATCAACTGAGACATCTTAACTGGCTGCGTGCATGTTCTTGAAGCAATTCGTGCTTTTATAAAGTAATTTGATATAGTTTAAACATCAGCAAAGGTGTTTTAAACAAACATGTCTTACCTCACAATTTGGGTGTGCAAAGAGCACACGTACAGAGTTACCGAGGCTCAGCTGACATGAGGTAATCGTGTTCGCTCACACAACCTATACGCTAAGACTGAACTTTCTTATAATGACTCACTCCAACTGAGTATCTGCCCCAGCATGTTCTGAGTTGATTACACTAGTTTGCAGGCCATAATTATTTTCTATATCATACTATAATGGATTCACATCATATTATTTTTAACATTGTAAGAATTTGCTTCTGGGAACGGCCTTCTTGAATTAATCACTGACTCATGATTTACTGTAGGAGATAATATCTAACCTACAAGAAGCAGAACAGGAAACTATCTATTTAAAAGATGGCAGTGTTTGATAATTTAAGACTATAGACAAAGAGACATCTAGAAGAAAAAGGAGGACAGATCCTGCAGCTTTTACATGGTCACTCCTCTCAGGCAAAAAGAAACTTTTGTCTCGTAACTGGAGGATCAGCTTTTGAGGCAGTGACAGTTGAAAGATCACTAATATTCGAGAACAAAAAGGAGTGAGAAACAATAAAACAGTGTCCCAAGCTGCCCTCAAAGCTCTGGGACCAAAACTGATATTAAAATAAAGCCAGTTAAACATTGTGGCTGTTGTAGGCATTTCACTAGTTGAATATAGAAAACATACAAAAAAAACAACAGGGAAAAAGCATCAGTATTTTTGTGTTTGAATCTATTATGCGAGTTTCTTGCTACCTCCTCACTCTTCTGCATAGAGTCTTCTACTTACATCAATGAATCAGCCTTAACTGGTAGATGTTTTCTCTAGCTGTGGCCTGGTTAGAAAAAGTCCATTTCAGCTGCCAGCAATCAGGAGACTTAAACACACAAATTCACATTTTCTGCAAGACTTGCAAGTCCTCAGCGTCTCTGCAAATGCAGCCTTACCATGCTGGGCAGTCACAAAGAGTTCTACCTACACTGGGTGAGCACTCCCAGCTTTTGGCCCTAGTGCTGCCGACAGCTGTATCGTTAGAATCATTCACAATGGAGACAACTGGATTTTAAATGTGGGTTTTCCTTTGTTGGTAATTACCCACAGGTAAAGTCAATTCAAAGGCTTTCACAAGCCCTTTTTCTGAAGCAGGCCTCTATGGCTTTCTGCAAGCAAAGCAACAATATTTCTGGCCAGGCACTGTTTGTGTCCAAAACCACAAGAGGATTAAATTGGAAAAATTTGGAAAATGGCCTTCTCTGTGTGCATGAGCCTTGAGCTGGGAAGAAAGATGTTGCTGGTGATTTTAGTTCTGATTCTGCAGGGTGCAAAGCACCATAGCAACTAATTCAGGTCACTCAGACCTTCTTAAGGCACGCTGGTTGTAAGCAGGTGTCAGGACACTAGTGGATCTCCCAAGAGCTGTGGGTATGTCACTTCGAACCTTTGCTGAGACAACCATCCCAAAACCATCCTCACAGTTTTGAGTAGCCATAAGGACTCACTAGAACACCCCACAACTCGGTGTAAATGCCAGAGGCTTTAGGAGAAGCCACATTAGTGCGTAATGTACCAAGATCCACAGTACTCCACCTGCAAAAGATATCTGCTCCTGGCCCAGTGCCTGGTGAGGTTTGAGACCCGGAGTGCGAGGGCACGTAGCTTTGTAGCTTATCTTCCAAGTCATACCACGTGCGAGTTCTCCTCCTGTTTGATTTTTTAAAATTGCTAATATCTCCGTTTGTTCCTATGCTCAGGACAGAGTTTAGTGTTGCCTTATCAGTGTCCCTCGAAATGAGCTCTGCCCAGGACAGCACGTTTTAAATCCAGAAGTGATTTCCTCACACAGTCCTGTTACACCGGTTCTTTTTCCTTCTGTTACGTTCGCTGACTGATACGCTCTCTTTCCTCAGTGCCGCTGTTGCAGCCTTGTTTGGTATTTACATCCTTTTCCTGTTTGTTGGGTCACTACAACACCACCGATTCCCTCATCGAGGTGTCTCCCAAGGGTATAACATCTTGCTTCAAGTCAAAAACCTTCCGCCTAACAAGGCTGGACAGATTTACTCCAGAGCCTGCAGCTCATCAGCCACATAAACCTTCCAAGGAAGCAAAGCAAGCTCCTTTCGGGTAGGTCCAGCCTGGCAGACGTGGGACAGTGATCCTGCAGTGTCCCCACTATGTCACCTGGTCTGATGGGGCCAGTTATTGCCACAGGGTCACAGGAACTGGCTCAGGGGTGAAGTGTCCCAGGGCATTGCCTTGGAGGGGAGTGTGGGTTGGTAACACCCTGGAGCAGCGTATCAGAGGTACCTTTATCAGATGATCCCTCAGACGTTTACAAACAGTAATTAAACACTGCACCACCCTTATGATGGAGGGGTAATTTCTTATCCCCATTGCGCAGAGCAAGAAGCCAGAGCACATATGACCTGGAAAAAGATCCTTCATGTCCCGGGAAGAGGTTTTATGCGTTAGGCCACGCTTCTTTTTGCATTGCCACTGCCTTAACTCAGCCCCAGAGGAACACGCCGGGCACAGAGAGCCAAATCTGGGAACTGCGGGGCAGGAACGGTGGGGGATGCTCGTGGCTGCGCAGCAGCTCAAGGAACCTGATGATTAAAACACTGCCATCTCCTCAGCCCCAGCTAAAGCTGGGAATTAGAGCTGGAAAGGGGCTTGTGAAAGTCTCAGGTACTTAATTCAAGCCACAGCTGCCATCCCGTGTATCCATCCTACCACTTGTTTCTAAGAGATTAAAAGGCACGAAAGGAAACTCCCTTCTTCCTCCTCCCCCTTGGTATCCTTATGAGAAGACAAATAAATCTGCCTATCAGCAAATTGTCCAAGTAAATTTATTGTCACTATGCACTGACGTTGCCTGGCCTAAGATTAAGATCAACAATAAATTCCTGACCATGGAAAAGAATGAGAACACAAGAGAGCCCATGGCTCTCCTTACCCAACAGGTGTATCTTTACTACATCTCTCAGCAGTTGTATCTCATAACAGGTGTTTTGCAAAAAGAGTGGGAAGCCGTAGGCCGGGAGGGAAGCAATGCCAAGTGGCATTTGATAAGGACAGAGGGCTAGAGGAAAGGGCAAATTAAATGTGAGAAGATCACCGGTCTATATTATCAAAAAACACAAAAACACTCCACACCCAAGTGCTGGGGTTAGAGGAGAGAGCTCCCAGCTGGAGTTGTTCCGCACGGCTGCCTTGGGCTGTCCTGGTCTCAGCACTATTGCGCTCTGGAGTAGCTGGGCAGTCGGTCTCTGCAGAGGCTGCACCACAACTCCTGGTATTTTACAATAAACAGAGGGGCTGCCTATGGCGTCGCAACTGGACCCTTTTTTCCCCCCACATCACTTCCCAAAGATTTTGGCTTAGGAGGATAAGGCATCCACCTCCCCAGGGCACTTAACAGAAACCACAGCTTTTATTTCTAGGCATAAAACTTCATCAGTTTGGGATGAGTTCCTCAAATCTCTGTTTCTTCCTGACAGACAGAAATTCTGCTTGACTCTCTGCTCCAGCCATCCCACTGAGTAAAGACCCTCCTTCGCCTGGGCTTCGCACGGGGCACGTAGGACCTTTTGCGAGTGGGGCACAGTAGGTTTACGATAAGCATCAAGTATCTAAGTTCTTATAAAATCAGAGCATGTGCCTCCTGACACCTTTAGACGGTCTAATATGGCTGAATGGTCTCCGAAGGGGCACACAGCAGCAATGTGGCAGAAGCAGCGCTGGAGTCTCGGCTGCCAGCTCTTTATTTAACTTGTTCACCTATAGTTTACAATATTATTTTTTAAGGCAAGATTGAGAAAAGCGTGTTTGCAATGTAAAGGCCATTAAAGCATCACTGACTGTCAGTGCGTTTGACAAACAGGTTCTGTGAGTTCTGGTGCGTGTGTAAAACTATCACATCATTCTGGCTGTTGAGACAACAGACATTTCACCTGCAATGTGTTTCTGTTCGATTGGAAAAGAGGAGCACTTGCAGGGAGAGAGGAGAATTAAAGAAAAAAAGCCTTGTATAGCAGAACAAGCCTCCGTGCCCCAGCTGAGAGCGGCATTACAGAGCATCTCAGCACTGTCTCCTTGGCTTTATATCTCTGGCTGCCCTGTTCTCCGCAGCATTCACTGCAGTTCTGTCCTGCTGAGCTGGTCCTGAGCTGGAGGCAGAGCTGAGCTGAGCTCAGCCTGCGTGGATCATGTCCCTCAGTGCCCGCTGCCTAATTGTTGCTGGGCACAAGTAACATTATTTTTTCAGTTAGTCACACTGCTATTTCTTGCCCTGTTTATTTCTTCTAAGGTTCTTAAGTCCTTCTGGGAGGTGACTGAAGGGCTGGAGAAGCAGACAATAGCAATACTGCAATAATTTCTAGCGTTTGAGCTTACCCAGCTGCAGATTTTGTACCAGCAAGAGCACACGCTGGTGCCATCAGCCTCTCCAGAGCCCTTGCGGCAGCACAAATGGGGTAATGGGCTTTTCGGGAGCTGCAGCCGGATCACATCCCAGGCTTGTAACGTACTGCGGCAACACGCAGCTCCCCGAGAGCTGTTGTGCTGACTAAGCCGGGACAAGATCCCCAGCCAAGGTAAATCACCCTCAGTTCAAGGAACAGAGCTGGGCCAGTTTATTCATGCTGAAGATCTGGCCCAGAATTGTTAAGGAGGGTTACCAAAATTAATTAAAGAGGAAGTGAATGCGCTAGACACAGCTTCTGCAGATGGCAGAGAAATGCCATCTTTCATTTTCCTCAGTCTTTTTGGCCAATTATATTAGAAACTCGTGCAATACATGTCAGTGCATAGAAGGGACAAGGGGACACCATCGTCACAGACAGAGCCATCCATGTAGTCTTTGCTCTGTTACTAGGAAAAAAACCTCACATCTCTTCTCCAGCTTGAAAAGAGGGGAAGAAAATTCCATTGGATCAGAACTCGCAGCCGTGAGATCAGAGGTGACTTTGTCTCTGATCCTCTCCGATACCCAACGCAGCACCAGGGCACCTCAAACACAACGTGTGGGTGTCCCAACAAAACACGGGATGCTGTTGTTCCCCATACAGCGATGGAGAACCACACCACACATCGAGATCCTCAGCTGCTTGGCTGATGATGCAAGGAGTGAATAAGCATGAATAAAGACATAGAAACTGGGTGTTATTTGCAGGAGAGAGGAGCGGAGCCCTCCACCCAGCACCGGGGATACCAGAGCTCTTGCACAACTCAGCTCACATGCTGCCATGGTTCTCTTTTTTAATGCATTTCTCTTTTTTTTAATACATCTCTGGCATTGCAGGCGCTTGTTCGCCCAAAGCACCCGGGAAATGTTCCGGCACCTACAGCTGTGGTGGGAAGCGGCTCCCAGCGCTGTGAGCACCAGAACCTGGACACCAGAGCGGGGTCGTCAAATAGGACTTGTGCAAAGCACACACTAAATCATGGTGAGCAGCCCCGTCCCCAGCCCACTGCGGCTGATGGCTCAGCAGCTAATTAGTGGTGCTTCGTAGCGTATATCGGAAGATGGTAATTAGCTAAAGTTGATCGAAAGCTTCCAGTTGCGTAGATGTTGAATTATTACTAGAATTAATGCAAGGTGCAAAAAAACCTTCCTCTTGGTGCTTTCAGCTGATGAACGAAATAGAAAACGGGGGCTGAGCATGCCCATAGGTGTTACCCAGGCAGCGAGTCCCTACCAGGGGAGAAATAGATGAGAAGGGCAGCGCGGGCAAATCCTGCAGCTCTGCCGCTCGCTGGCTCGGAGAACAGACAGGGGTTTGTGCACGGTGCGAGGCGCAGCTGAACCACGACCCCCACACACAGCACGTGTCACCTCCCCAATGCGGGGGTCCCTGTGCCCACACCCCCCGCAGCCCACCGGGACATTTTACAAGTTCACGGACTTGAGCGTTTCTGACCCGAGTCAGCACAAACCAGCTGCCGACCGACCCGAGCAGACGCCGCTCCAGAGGAAGCTGCTCGCGTCCGTCAGCGCGAGCCCTTTTGCAAAACCACAAGTGGGTTCATACTTTCACACGACCTTTGTTCGCTCCGAGGTGAATCGCCTTCATCACTCGTATCTCAATCTTCAAAAGGAACTGGTGGGCTCCGGGCAAAGAGTCAAGAATGCTCTCACGTATTTGGGAGCTCTGCTTTACGCAACCTCTACAGCAACTCGCCTTTGCTGGAAGGGATGAGCGATACTGAGCCAGTCAGCAAAACACCCACCCTCGGCAGGGCTGGCAGGGGGCGGCGACTCGTCTGCTGCTGTGAATCAACCAGCGTTTCGTTGCACACAGCGGAGTTACCGTGATTTAAATCAAACCTGACAAAGCCAAGATCACCCAGAACCTGCGCAGAAAATGTACCTTGTTCTCTGCTCCCGTCCCACGAGCAGAAAGCGGGGGAAAGTCATTTGCACCCAGCAGATGCGCACAGCTCCAGCCAGGGCGGTGCTCACCCTACAAAACTTCAGGTGGATTTGTAGCCAGTGTGAAAGAGACCACTGTAAAATCCAGCAAAATCTGTCCCTGTCCTTCTGGGAGCCTCAGGTTACCAGTGACGTGACTTTGGCTATTGTAAATTAGGAGTAACGCTACTAGAATCAGTGGAGTTAGACTAGTGTAACTGGGAATTAGACGGGTAGTGCTGTGTTTACACTCATAGGAAGTTACCCCAGAAATCAAATTTTTAGAGTTGTTGAGGGTCCAGGCGTCACCAAGAGCCTCTAACATCACATGCACAAAAACCCCCCCTGGTTACCTGCAGCCCTCCCAAACACGCCCCGCACTCGCCTGCCGCTTCGGGCTGATGCAGGGATCTGCGGATCTCACGGCCACCGGCGCCAAGCATTGGGGGATTGCTGGTGTGCCTGGTTTTAACTGGAGCTGATGTTCTGCTGCAGCAAGACGGAGGGCACGGCCTCGCAGAACTAACAGTGAATCAGAGAAATCCTGCTGAGGAAGGAGTTTATGATATGAAGGAGTGCAGAGTGCTGGGAGAGATCTTCAAACACTGATAAGCCTTCAAACTTATCTGAGCCTCATCTCAGGGGCCCTCCTCTTCGTGATAACAACACTTAAGTAATCCGCAATTCACCAGCCTGATGCGTTTCAACATTTCAAAACCCCCTTCCCAGCGGGAGCAGAGCTGCTCTCTCTTCCCCAGCCGTGGGACTCAGGTGCATCTCTCCAACATGGACAGGAAAAGAAGAGCACGAAGAACGAGGAGCAGCAAAATTCCCAGTTTTCACTGGTCAGAGGATTAATAAGAAAAGGCAGCGCTGCCCTTGGTGTCTTTTACCTAACTGCAGACAATTTTAGCACAGGGGTGACTGAGAGGTGGCAGGAGTGAGGATTTAAGCAGGAGGCACACAGGTAACACCTGGTAACGCCACCTGGCCAAAAAGATCGAGGCTGAGCTGCTCCTCCTGGGAACAGAAGTAAACCACGGCATTTCTTTTTGTCTTGCTTGAAATGTCGCTAACTCTGTATAATGTAATCCCTCCACCACAGGGATGCGCCCAGAACTGCTCAGTAACCTCCACCTGCCTGCAGCGAACGGCACCAAACCGGGAGGGAGAGCCCGGCGTGCAGGAAGGGAGGGTTTGGGAGGCTGGGCGCTGATCTGCGCACGGGGGGAAGCAGCAGCTGCAGACGTGAGTAGATCCGCACCAGTTTGGTGCCTCTTGCCCCATTATGGGGATGGTTCAGACAAACAAATTCCTCATGCTGTCAAACAGCGCACGGTGCAAAACCAACCTCGAGTCTTTTCTGCGCCCCCGAGGTCACCTCCTCCCTTCCCAGCTCCAACCTCCAGAGCTGGGTGCAAACAGTTCACTTTTCATCTTTCAACCTTTATTACTACAGAATATCCAAAACAACAAAACAACACAGTTACAAAAGGAGTTCACGGAGAAATGTGAAGCAGCCTGTGTTTGAAATGCTCTGTGTCACCGTACTCTGTCAAATATAAAACAATGCATATTTATACATATATAAAATATAAAAGGAACAATACATCAGAAATGTATAAACAAGGGCTATGGAGGCCTTCGTGGTATTTACAATGAGTGCGGGGGGCACGGGAGCGGGCAGCGTCCGATCCGCGGCGAGGTTTCAACGCTGCTGTGAAAGTCCCTGCGGGCAGAGCGAGGCGCAGAGCTGCGCTCAGCCCTGCTGGAAATGGTTTGAAGGTTCTGCATGACTGGTGCTTGGGAGGACGCCAAGGCCCGGGGTTGGATCCGTCACGGGCCAAGCAGCGAGCAGGGGCGGCTCCTGCCCCTGCCCAGGCTCTGACAGCCGTGTCAGCGCAGCTTGGCGTTCCCAGCTGTGAAACAGAAGGTCAGGCCCGTCGCCAGAAGGGAATAAAATAAAATAAAAAATAATAATAATAATAATAATAAACTCAACAGAGAGAAGTTCCACGTTCACATCAGTAACAGATCTTCCAAGCAGTCTCCGGCCTGGCACCGGGAGGCCCAGGCCCTCCCCAGCGGCAGTGATTTCAAGTAAAGGCAAGAAGTCAAGTCACTAGGCTGAGCTCTGTTGGGTCAAGCTTGCCGGCTTTGAGAGAAGTCCCAGTAAGTGCTGCCTGCGGCTCTTTATAGCTCCTTGAGGATGATCTGGAACTTGTCCTCTGCTTCCACCACGTCCAGGAGAAAGGCCATGTGGTTGCTGTAGTGCTGGATGATGTTGTTGTCCATGTTCACCAGGATCCTACGGGAGAGGGAGAAGCACGGGCTGAGACACAGCACAGGGAAAGGTCTGCAGAGCAGCTCAGTCGGGAGGGCCGGACACCTCCCTGCACACTCGAGGTTCCCAGTTGTGAACTGGGCACACCAGCACTGACACAGCCCCGTGGCAGGGGCGGCCCTCTCCCAGGTGTCTCTGTGCAAAATTGCCATTAAGAATCGCCGTTAGTGCCCTGTTAACGATCAGCGTCGCGTTATCAGGGCCGGGAGCCCCAGCCCTGGGCAGGGACAGGACAGCACTGCAGTGTCCACCTTCCCCAGCTGGAGGAGCTCGGCCATGATTAATTAATTAAAGCCTCGAGACAACACAAAAGAACATCCTGCAGAGCTTTTTCGCAATTCTGCCCTCAACATGCCTAGGCCCAGCGTTTGCTACACAGGCAAATTAATCTGGATTACGGCAGGGTGTGAATTTAGAGCAGGATTGCTCACTCCTCACTCGGGTGCGTTTAGGGGTGCGTTATTCAGAACAAGATGAGGCTGCTCTGAGAGTAGATGGAAGTGGTTTGGATGAGGACACACAGACCCGCAGGCTGAGCCGGGGCCAATTCCTCCCCATGCTCCAGGGCACAACTCCGACCCCACTGCAGATCCCACAGCTGCTCTGACCTGGGATCAGTTACACGGAGACACGGGGAGAAGGAAACGCTTAAACATTCAATTTAAACCCGAGGCTGCAGTTCTGTGCCAGGCAAGAGCCCCTCGTTACTGTAATGGAAGTAACGGGGCAGCTTTGCTTCGCCCCACTGCGCTCCCATAAATCAGATGGGAAATTTGTCACTGTTTTGGAGGAAACAAGGAGAATAAATTATCCTTCTTTGCAGAAAGCACATCCCCTCCAGGTTCCTTCTGGGGTCATTAATGGGGCAACAGCACTAATTGCACAATGCTGCACAAGCCAAAATTAAAAACAAGAAAAGGCTGAGGATCTAACAAAACTCAGCTTAGCAGGCACGAACACGGGGCCCTGGTGTCCCTCTGGGGAACACCTCAGAGGTCACTGCAGCCACAGCGGGTTGCAGCGACTGGTTCCTGCTCGTTTGGTCACAGCTCGTCACAGCCCTGGCCCATTGTCCCCACACTTGAGAGGTGAAGGTGGCAGCTCTGTCCTGGTGCCTGCTCTGTTCTGGTGTCCGGGGCTCTTTTCGGTGAATCACAAACCTCCACGGCTGCATCTCACCCCCTGGCACCGGCCGGGAGCGGTGCTGGGGCTGCCTGGGGACAAGGGGCCCCAGGTCCCCAAACCCAGTGTCCCTTGGAGTCTGGGGTGGCCCCAGAGAGACAGCAGGGACACCCAGGGGTGGGTTGTCACCAAAACCCTTGCAACAGGGCTATCCCAGCGCAGGAAGGCAGAGATGCCACCCGTGCCTCTTGCTGCCGTGCTTCCAGCTGATTTCTCAACACAAAAGACTCAAGGGAGTGTTGATGAGGAATCTCAGCACTGCGTTGTTTTTCTAGACCAAACCTCACCAAGATATAAAATTACTTCATATTGCTCTTGAGTCAGCCCGAGCCTGAGTCCATGCGGGTGAGCTCATCCCGCGGAGCTGACGCTGAGAGCAGGTCAGCCTGCGGTAAACCAGGTAGGACCACGGAGCTCCACGGCCTCACACCAGGGGGAGGTCTGCCCCTCAAGCTGTAATTACCGAGAGAGGGTTGTTCATGGTGGAGCAATAGGATAGAATTATTCAAAGGAAAATTAAATCAAGGGGAGCAGAAAACAGTGTCCGGCCCTGACATCCAGCAGACTGGAGAAAGTCTTGTATGGCCCCCACGCTTCAGCAATAACCTGTGGCATCAGCCATGTCCAGCTGCCATTAAATCAGGTGTCAAATTTATTTCCTTTTTAATCTAATTTCCAGGTGTTGCCTTTTCATTAGATGCCTCTTTGCTCCTCCGTTTTGGGGAAGAGATAGAAAAGACGTCTGCCTCTTTTCCCTCCCAATCATTATTAAACAAGATTCACTACTTATCAGGTCAAGCGATGAACAAAAGCAAAGCAAAGCAGAGCAGAGGTGGCTTCTCCCTGCAGTGCTGCCATTTCCCAGTCTGCCTGCAAATGCATCTGTGCTTGGGTCTCTTTTGCCACGCTGAGCTGGTCCCAGCGGAGCTGTTGGCTGGTGACAGCCTGGTGACCGGCGGTGGCCACATCAGAAGCCACCACCACAGCTGACACACCTGAGTTTTGGCTCAGCCCTGAAGCTGTAACACTAAACTGACCCCCCTGACCGTCCTTCGCAGTTGTTCTTCTCGAGAGGCCGCCAGTGTTGCTCTTTGGGGTGAAAATTCCCGTTTCTGAGCGTCGTGGGCGAGCAGCACGTGGTGGCACCGAGGGCCCTAAGTTCAGAAACAGGCAGAAGAGCCTCCTGACCAACTTGGATACCTCACTAGGACCCATCATCTTAAACTTAGGACGGTGCTTTGGAGAAGCAAACATTTGTACCTCTCCGATGGCACCGAGATAAGTTCTCCATAACCTCCGCCTTTCAGACTGAGACACAAAGAATCACCCATTAAACCGCCCAAACAATTCCTCCTTCATCCAACTTCCTTTCCTTGGGAGACTTTACACTCCAAACAAATATAATACAAACGAGCATTATCCCAAATCTTTAAAGCCCAGAAAGATTTGAGTTTTATATGCTCCAAATAGCACAGATTCCCATGGCTTTAGTTTTTATTATCTTGTTAAAACGCTCCTTCAGCCTATGGCAGGGTACCGAGGGGAACGGGGTTTCAGAGGCACAGCAGAACAGCAGATGAGAGATTAACTTACCCTCTTTTGCATTTTTTGTAGACTTTATAAATGCTTTCTTCAGGAAGCCCATATTTTTCTGAAATCTGTGAGAGAAAACATGGCAATTCTTTGTACTTGTAAAATGAAATTCTTCTGATAAAAATCAAAGATAACACGGAGCCAGGGGTATTCAGCAGCAAAGGATTCCCCCTCCCTTTTACTCAAGAAAAAAGGGCTGGAGCAACGTTCTGACCAGGACAACTGGAACACGTCCGTGTCCTGCAGCCTGTGGCTTGGCCCTGGTTCTCTTTCTGATGGCCACGCTGGGAACCTTAGGGAATAATCCTCATTTTCTCTCATTCTCTGGCCTGTTTAGGGGCTGATGCTTCAACCCGCTGGGCACCGAGAGCCTGAGCTCCTCCTTTGCTGATCTACCCGAAGGTGAAACTACAGAAAGTGCGTTTGATTGCGGATGCATCTGACTGCAGCTGAGGTTTGAGCTGATCCGCAGAGCTCTCCTAGGCAGGTACAGCCTTAGGACAACAGTTTTGTAGCTTTTTCACAAGCATTTTCTCTACATTTTTTGACTCTTTGTGGCGAGGGATGGGGGAGGGAGAAGATGGCAAAGAATCCTCTACGCTGTCATTTTTCAAACTCTCTGTTTTTAAAAGTTTGTAAAACCAACAGAGCTTAAAGTGCGGCCATAAAGCCACCCCAAATCTGGGGGGTTTATTGTTTGTTTCCTTCCCAGCGATCTCCCAGGAGAGGGGGTTATCAGAGATGCTGCTGATAATCATCACAGAAATATGTCTGTGCGCTCCTCAAACACAACACAGGGAATTCCAGCGGGAGGCCAGAATTGCTTCAGATTGCACATGCACAGCCTTGAGAATGGAAAGGGTGTTTTACAATGGAAAATATGAATGTGTTGTCACAAGAGAAGACTCATGATCTGAACCAAGCATCTTGCCATAAGGTGTGTTCTTCCCGCTGCAGCACTAACACGCAGCCCGCGCCAGGAGCTGCGGGGAGAATTCACCTGCTGCTCACAATTTCCATTTCCATTCTCAAGAGAAAGCAGACGGGAGATCTAAATGGTCTTATATCCAGCTTCTCATATACCAAATCCCATTGCCCTTTTCTCTGCAGTTTGTTCACATGTCGCAGGTTTTGGTAACACTTACAGCTGTCCTGAGGCCTTGGAGATCTGGTGTCTTCAACATGAGAGCATCAAACACCTCCTCCGACTCCCTCCGCACGTACAACAAGACTGCAAGAGAGAAACGCAGCGCTGAGCCAGGGCTCCTTACGGTGTGTTCCCAGTGCTGTGGCCTCGTGTAATTCAAGGTCTGGGGTTAATTGAATCAAAGGAGATGCTACATTCCAGAAGAATTCCCATCCCAGGGGTTACCTCTCTGCGGATCTTCTTCCTTGGTTTGCTTTGGAGGTATCGGGTCAAACTCGTCTGTGAAGGAGGCACCGCTCCGCTTCACGGGCAGCCTGAGCGAAATGGATACGATCATCTCAGAGGACAGAACGATAGCAGCGAACAAGTCAATTCCAGCAATCGAACTTCTGATTGAACAACCAATTACACCGACGAACATCGAGCAATGAAATACCGGGTTTGTAATCATGGCAGCAGTCTCTACCAGAGCTGCAGGTTCCCGGCCAACGCACACGGGGACCGCGGTGAGCGCGGGCAGCGCCTCTGGTGTCACCTCACACACCAACACCCTCTGCACCTCGTCACTGTTTCGCTATTGGTATCACTAGACAGCGGATCAAGCCCAGGGTAAACACTGGTTCTCCCCACTCTAGACACATCACAAGTGTGATTTCAACTTAATTCTGGTTTATTTTACAGCAGTATCTGCTTCTGGTTGCTTAAAGCCTTCAGTAATAGTTCTGTGATCTTTTTTTCCCCTCTTTCAAACAATCAGAACAGCAGGACAGCCACGGACTGCACTCACATTGGAGTGGCTCAGTGAGAGGGAAAGAAATGTGTCTGTTTCTGCATCCCCTGAGTCCATTCTAGGCCTGAGTTTAACACGTATTTTGACTCTTGAAGGCATCAGGGAGAGCCTGCGCTGTGCCGTTTTGCACCTGTGGATATCCACTGCCTGCAGATATCACACAAATGACACACCCAAAGAAACAGAGCAGCTGACGGATGGGAAACACAAACCGCTGGGCCCTTACCTGTTTGCAGAGTTGGGAACAGCAGGAGGGAGCACCTGGAATGGAAACATGGATCTTTTAGTTTGCACAGTATCGTTGTGTGCCAGTGAATCTGGGGGAAGTCGACGTGGGAACATTGAAACATGATTTCCCTCCTCCCAGCCTGTCACTTTTCCTACACAATTAACCCCAAACGTCTGTATGTGTTTCTTAGATTAAATGAATCCTGCTATAAAGAACCTATCTCGATTCTCCTCCTCTGCCCAGAAGAGACCTGCACACATGCCTGGCTAGAGCGGGTCACATCTCATAACCCGCCTGGGATCCAGGACCAGGGTTCTCAGTGAATTCTTGGGGTGTAAACCAGATTCTTCTGGTCCCCGGGTTTGACGCTGATGCATCAGCAGAGCAGCCCCTGCACCAGGATGTCCCAGCACGGCCACAGAGGCTGTTGTCCCCCTTATTGACACATTGAGACAGTTGTGTTTTGAGACAACACTGATGAGCTCTGAAGGACGCTGGGTGGAGGTCTCCTCAGGCCCAAGGGGCAGAGGACAAGTGAGATGTTCCCCACACATGGGGACTGATACGGTCACATTTTTCTATAGTTTACTTTCTGCTGATATTTTTGCTACCGCTCTAGTCCTCTGTGGAAGCTGCAGATGACACCTGTAAACCACAGGGATATCTGGCTGGAAGGAACCCGGAAAGGTTATCGTGCCCATCACTGTTGCACGACGAGGCCACTCCTCACAGCTACGTCTTCACGTTCACCACATTTCCGCAGGAGAATTGTGGTTTGTTTTTCTTTACATAACACAAGTCGCGTTTGGGGGACCGATCAGTTTGGAAATGACGGGGCTGACAGAAGAAGGCAAGAGGTTGGTTGTTTTTTGAAGGGACTCACCGTGCCACACCTCTGCAGGTTTGAGAAGTGGACGTTGGGGATGAACAGGACCGGTTGGGTTTCGAGGTCGGTCTCTGGCCTCAGGAAGGTGATTTCATTCCCTCTGAAGCCAGAGAGCAAACAGCCTTTCAGACCTACGGATGGAAAGTCCAGTTCATCTCAGTTCGGTTGGCAGTTTAAGAGGCAACTACACACAGAGAGGGGAAAGTGTCTGCCCGAGGTTTCCCAACAGAAATATTAGTAAATAGACAGAACTCTGCAGAACCAGGTCTTGAGGGCTTGTGCTGTGCTGTGTCCTCAAGGGACGGCTCCCTGCTGAGACCCCAGCGCAAGCCAGGGAGGTTGGTTGTTAATAAAAGGCTTTGAGAGTCTTGGTAGGAGACCAGAGGAGGACCTGCCTGACAAGCTGCTGCTGAACGGTTCTGATTTCATCAGGCTTGGAAATACCCGGGGCCAGATCTCGTGGAAGTTAACGGACAAACCTCCACGGATTTCAACACGCTTGGGATCAGGTAACAAACACCAGCACTGACCGTTGTTATTGGAGTCCAGGCATTTTCCTTTCCTTCTGAACTGTTTCCTTTCATCGTCCCGCATTTTCCTCTCTGCTCCCTGTGGGGAAAATTAAGGGAAAAATTAGGACATGGGCAGTTCTAATGTGGGCAAGAGAGGATTTACTGGCCATCTCCGGGAGATAAATAAGCTCATGGAGGTAAAGGCAGCCTTGTTTCAAACATGCTCATCTCAGAGACCTTCTACAGGCCACCCAGAACATTCTGATACTTATAAATCTAAACACAAATGCTTTTAAAAATGAAAAATGCAGAAAAAGAGCTTTGAGAGATTTTTCCGTGGGAAGATACCTGAGGCTAGGGAAGAACCCTTAAGGAGATTCTCATCTCTTCTGCTAGTTAAAAACTTGTCAAAACCAAGAGTTTATTATGAGGCACAATGGCACGTAGGGCTGATTCGGTGAAAACTCTCTAATGATTCAGTTCTCCAAAGGCCCCAGCAGTGCGGACACGTCCCCGCTGTCCTGCCTCGCTCAGCTGAGGGACATAACCATCTCTGCTCCTCAGCCATGACCTCTCAGCTGTTCTAGACCCTCACAACCTTTCTGTTTGCTCTCCTGGAATCACTGGCCACCAGTTTAAAGTTTCCGCCGGACAACCTGGTGGAAAAGCAGCGCTCTACCTTATCGCAGAAGATCTTGATCTGGCAGACGGCGCGGTGCACCAGCTGGCTGCTCCCGTTGCCGTAGTCGTAGGTGTCGATCTGGAGGTTGAGCGGGACGCCTTTCACTCCCTTCTGGGAGGAGAAGTCGGTGCTCAGACAATTCACCCCAATAAACACCTGCGAACGGGAGCAGATTGATACAGCTTGTTAGTGCTGAAATATTGTTCTCCAACAGCAATGAGAGCCGTGGGTAGGAACAAAAGCAGCTACGGAGACACCCGTCCAAAACTCCCCGTGTCAGCCAAGCACCTGAGCGCTGGGTTTCCCACCTTAGCGCAGCTGATGTCCTTCCCAACCACGGGCTCCCCGCACCTCTGCAGCTCTTTCTTTAATCTGTCTGCTCCCATCAGCTTGGGTAAGCTCAGACCAGATGCAAAGGCTGCCTGGGGATGTTCCTGCTGCTATTTCTGATCTTTCATTTGAATGAGGGACCCTCAGACAGCAACGCCCTGGAGGAAGGGAGGGGGCTGGAGCACAGCTTCAGGAATTGCAAATCATCGCCGCTGGTTACATAAATATTCATCACATACTGATCTCCTTTATCTCTAGGATGGAGTTGCCTCCAGTGGGAACTTTTGAAGAAAAGCTGAGCATAGATATAATCCACGTCGTATTTCCAAATTACCAACTCATTTGTGTGACCTTGAAATTTCCCCTGGACTCTAGAAACAGATTTGCAGTGGGAGAAGCTCCCACAGCTCCCTCAGCAGGGCTTTGGCTGAGGATTTCAGCCCCGAAACCTAACGTCAGGTCTAGTCAGTGCCTATATAGACAGAAGAAAACCACTTAACTGCGGTGTGAAGTTTAATTGCAAGAAGAGAAGTAACAGGTGCTCCAGACGACCCAAATACCTGACCCTTCCTGTCGCGCTCCCAGCCCTCGCAGCCTCTCAAGTCTCACCCTGACCTGCCCCGGGCCAGCGCAGGTACCGAGTTTCTGCTAAGAGTTAAATCCAGTTTTGCTGAGGTGCCCCTGAGGGCTTGCCACATACCTGACATATTTCCATTTCTGACAACTTTGCCTTGAAGACATTTGTTAACCTCTTGGGTTGTAAAAGACCAAGGTCGCCTTTGGGCTAAAAGAAGAGCTTTTTGAGATCTCAAAGCAAACCAGCATTTTCCCAAGAACCAGCTTCAGAGAGATGGGGTATTTATGCTTTTTTTCTTAGTTACTGCATCTTTTTTTATATCCTCCTTTCAATCCACACCAGATACAAAGTGTTAATGACAGACTCTGAAGACATGCAGAAGAGACAGCAGAACTAGAAAGATGTTGCTAAAAGCTTTACATTTAAGGTCAAAAGGGATCTCGTGACCTGCTTGGCTCCCTTCCACATCACACAGAAGGGTGGTCAGTCATTTCTGCATCCAAATGCTGCCTTGAAAGGAGGGTCTTTGT
Organism: Pampusana beccarii; assembly: GCA_013399365.1. Classification (NCBI taxonomy): domain Eukaryota; kingdom Metazoa; phylum Chordata; class Aves; order Columbiformes; family Columbidae; genus Pampusana; species Pampusana beccarii. The sequence goes on from VWYH01003039.1 coordinate 1,035,537, forward strand.
TCTCTAAGCTGTGGTTTATTTAAATAGGCTTCACCTACATGTGAGCAGAGCCCCGATCGAGGCTGCTGCTGCGAAAGGCTTTCTTCAGAGTTATCCATCAGCACTAAAACAACATCTCTGAGCCCGTCTCGGGTGTACCCAGCGTGTTTATTAGCTAATGGCAATGCTTAAACACACAGAGGAGCACGGTGTCCTTCCTCGCTGTCCTGCCAGACAAACACTACCTGGGGCCACTGGAATGGAATTGTTTGGACTGGAAACTCTCCCTGGCTTTCAGCGGAGAAGTGGGGGGTGCCTGGGCCCGCAGAAAGGAGGCTCCAGTTTTGCTGCAGACCAAACCTTCCCATTTCCCTTCCACAAGCTGTTTGTACCTTTGCTTCTTCGTGGACGTTCCACACGAAGGACAGCGCGTTGTAGGCCAGCTCCTCGATGTTCTGCACTGTGTTGAAGTTTTCTTTACAGTCAGCTGAAACGCAACGGAGAAGCAGTTTATACTCCGGCTGCAAACCTGGTTACGTCCCCTGGGCTTTCCACTCCCCAGAGTCTGCCCCTCGCCGACTCCAAGGCTAAAGTTTTGTGATTTATCAGAGGCCACTCTTGATAGCGCTGGGTAAACCTCAGTGTGCACACGTAAGGGACAGAACAGAAATTACTCAAGGATACTGGCCGGTGACTGCGGTTTGAGTAGCGATGTGCAAAGACAATGTAGATTGCTTCTACATTCAAACAACTGCGCGTCTCAGCCTGGTGCTCAGTGAGGTGCTGACACAACACAGACAAAACCTCCATCTGGCCCAGCAGAACAGGCTGTAAAGCCTGTGTGGTTGTGGTGGAGGAGGACAAGCAGTACCCAAAGCCATTCCTGGGCTCCAAGAGGCACTAAGTTACATCTGTAAGAGCCAAAATGGTTCAACAGTTTGTGTCTCTCTGACTGAGGCTCTTCTCTGATGTAACTTGGGCTCCTAGCGCATGTATCTACGCTTGGCAAACACCATCTTACACCCCAAAGTCCCCTCAGCCAGAGAGGATCTGAAGCCAGCAGATCCGCCTGCTCCTCCCGCTTTCCCCCAGGCCAGATCCTGGAGCTTCAACTGTGTTATTGGGTATTGGAAATGCAGTGAAATGGTGCTGGAAGTTACCAACCCCACCCGACCATCGCCCTCGCGCGGCCCCGCTCATACCGACGTCGATGACTCTCTGCTTGGCCGTGGGCTGGCGGGAGTGCCAGTGCTTCCAGAACTTGAGCTGCTCCGTCGGGACCTTTTCGTTGTCAAAAACGATCATCACAACGCTCTGCAACACAGCAAGGATACCCTGCGTCAGCGCACACGATGGCTGGCGCCCTCGCTGCCCTTTTCATCCAGTGCATCCATGGAATGGCCAAGGGCAGCTTAGCGTCACTATTTTATTGCTGGGGAAACTGAGGCAGGCAAGGCAAAGGACTTGAACAGTCATGCGGGCAGCGACAGAGCCAGGAGCAAAACCAAGCTGCTCTGTAGGCCCCCGATTTCCACTGCCTGCAAGGCAAACAAGGGTCCTGTGCTGGGGAGTGTTCGCAGTGCTGCAGCAAGTATGCGGCTGGGCCAGCCTAAATGCTCTTTCTCTAGATGTTCTGAGTTTCAGGAGTCCTCCAAGTCTCGAGATGCTCAAAGTCTAGCCCCTACACACCACTCAGGATTGGAGGACAAGGTTTCTTTGCTAGGAATCGAAGCTCAGCTTAGTCTTGGGTGGCTCTGAGACCTGGCCACACAACCCAGGAAGGAGACGGGGAACCTGTCTCCAGCTCAGAAGTCTTCCCACCGCGGCCTCTAGCCAGGATTCAGTTAGAGAGGCCTTTTGTGCATCCCTGACCTCACTGTGAAAGGTTTCACCCGTCAGGGAAGATGAAGGCTGTAGCTGTGCATCAGAGGATTAGCTTGCTACGAGTGAATCCATCCCATTCATCGCTTTAAGCCAACATGAGCCACAAAGCCATTACTTGGTTCGTGTTCAGCTCTGTTCCCAGGCCAGGACAATTGCTGGATGTCTGATTACAGCATGTGTCAGCAAAATTGTCAGCTTGTCTCTTACCTTCACTTTATTTGAGGACAAGTGTAAACATTTGCTGTCTCCAGCTGTCCGCAGCGTGATGGGGTAGAACTGTCCTTTGTTGAGGTAGGCCATGGGAGAGTCCCCAGATTTGATGTGAATGGCTTTGGGTGACCCCAGCGTGTATTCAAAGTCACTTGCATGGAACAAAGAGAGAACGATGAATAAGCACACGCTGCTGTTTCACTCCAAAAGCAAAACAAGGAGACTTGCGAGTCTCCATCCTTACAGGTGACAGACACGGGAGTCCCTCACACACCCCACAGATGTGGCTTTCCAGCACATACTGATCCTGCCCAGCACCCGGGGGAGCAGCACTGCCCAGATATCCTCATTTTACCCTTTGCTTTTGGCTTAAAAAAACGCTCGCACCTTCTTGTAACCAGTATTTTTCTGTGGATGGCTACAGAGCCATTGCACAATCAAAAGCCTAAACCAAACCAAACCAAAATAGGTACCTGCGATAAGACTTTTAAAACATCCTAAACTCAGATTCCTGTCTCTAAATTCACAGTCGTAGCTGGCTGACCCACACAGACTGTGTCCTAATGGGTCCTGGAGAAACAGGAGGATCTGCAGGACACTGACATCTGCTCGTTTACCCATGTGCTTAATAATGGACTTAAAACCCCAGCTTGTTGAACTCTCAGCCTGGTGGGGAGCAGCTTCAGTCTTTACAGAACAGATTTGTAATGTTGCACAGAGGAAGGTGTCACTGTCGACAAGCAAATTTAAAAGAAGAGCCTCATTTGCAAGAAGCCCCTGCTCTTGGGCATTCCCTGGTACCTCTGAACATTCAAACCGTGAGGTTACAGCTCAAGGTAGTTTCTTCTGTGAGGAATCTGCGCAAGCCACCGCCTGTACAGAAGCCTTCACACAGACCCTTCAAGCGCCTTGAAGATCATCGTATTCATATTTAGTCACCAACCCATCTCTTTTTCCTGCTCCACCTCCCCTGTGATGCCATCTCTGAAGATCGGCTTGGCAGCTCCTCTTATCTGGAGCCAGGAGAGCCAGAGAACTTCAGCGCACAAAACAAAGAGCAAAGAGCCTCTCGCTCACGAACGCGAGCTGCTGTCTGTGTGAAAATCCCCACGTCTGACAGCTGAGTCACGGATCAGGTGACTGGGGAGGCAAATAAAAAGTGGGAGGTGGAATAATGTTACCTACTCGGAGGTTTGATGCGGTATCTAGAGCAGGAAAGCTCTGGATGAGAGAGGGGTGGAAAGGAGGAGGAAATCTCTCTCATCTTTTAGGAATGACGAGAGGTGCGGTGACACCTTCTAAAACCAAGATTGACTAAACCCGAAGTGGGAACCTAAAGCTTATCACCCTCATCAACTGTCATCCTCATTTTCTTTGTCATTTACCCTATTCCAAGCAGCTTGTGGAAGGTGTAGCTGCCTGGATCTATCTGTAGTTTGACTCCTTTTCAGCAAAACATTTCAAATGCTAACCCCTGCTTCCTACTACAAATGCAAAAATTAATCACTGTTCTGTGTCTAAAAAGTCATGGAAACTTGTTCCTAAGACAATGGGGACACAACTTGTCTCCGCAAAAGCAGGAGATCTGTAAGTTTGCAATGATCATTGTCAAGACCGGCGTTGGGTGAGGAAAGGGACGCAGACGTTCCCCAGGGAAGGGCCCCAGCCAAGAGCACTGGAAACCCAGTTACCTCTTAACACCGTCCGTAGCGTAACTCTCAGGGCAAGGAGGCTCTGGCTGCGGTTTGAGGATCTCGCTGAAGAGCAGCGACTGTAGACAAATGGAAACAAACCAGTCAGAAGTAGAATCTTTCATTGCTTTCATCATCCACCTTCTCCCAGACATTACAACAGAGGCCACAGATAAAACACAGACCCTCATTTCAAAGCCATTATTCTACTTCCAAAACCAACGTAAAAACCCCAACAATTCCATGGGAATGGCATCAAGCTTCTAACGCAAAAGCAAAGTTCCCGCTGACTCCAGCACGAACAAACCCCAAACTAGAGATGTCCCCACACGGCACCCCGGGGCTGCACCCAACAGCGCTGACCTCCTGGGGATCCTCTTTGAAGGTGCTGTCCGGCTGCCACCTCTGCTGCGGCGGGGCCACGGGGATGGTCTCAAAGAGGGAATTCAACGAGCTGGTGTCATACACGTCCCCTGGAGGGACCATGTAGTTGTCTGGGGTGGCATCCAACTTGCTGGTGCCCGGTGGAAGCATGGCCGGCTTGTGAAGAGCAGGGACACCGTCCAGATTTAAGCCGTTCTTCTTCTGTGGCTCGCAATATTCTTGGGTCATGGAAACGTTTTCAGACAAGAGCTTCATGAGATGGGCTGAGCCATCAAAAGCCGCGATCTCTGGGTCGTACTCCATTCCATGGCAGTGCCTGGTGGAGAGAGGGTCGTGTCTCAAACCAGGGCAGAGGGTGGACAACCCCAGCCAGTTGCCACAGCAAGAAGCGAGTGCCTTGATGTGCTGCTGGGTGACCTCTCCTGGTCAATGCGGGAGATCTGAGAGGCCCGTGGGTGATCTCCACCCACACACACCTCTCAGTGCCATCAGCAAGAGCTGAGGTGCTCGGCAAATTGGGGGACGACCACACGGAATCAGAGGATACGGTTTAGACGTGCTTTGGGGCTGCGGATCCAGGGCTGACATCCATTATTTCTCTATTTTGGCTATCAAACACTCAGAGCAGCAGGGACGATAAAGATAACTGGTACGTGGTCTTTCCATCTTAGTCTTTTTAAGGCTCCTTGACACTGAAAGCTGATTCTATCTATCTATCTATCTATCTATCTATCTATCTATCTATCTATCTATTTATTTTTAATATGGAAAGCTGATTCTTGTACAAATTCAAAAACTCCAGGAGCTTAGGAAGCAAAACTCCCAGAGGACACAAGATCAGTGAAAAATTGTCAGGGTTACAGCAATGGAAGCAAGGTATATGGCCCAGACTTCAGAGCAGAAAATACTAAGTACGGGAGCTACCGAGTGATAAAGACGTACAAAAACGCACACGTCTCGCTCAGGGAAACCAGCCCTTGGTGCAGCATCCCAAGAGCTGGTCCCTCCTGCAGCGCTGACTCTGTGACCCTGCGGAGCACACCATACACCTCGGGTCCGTGCTGAAATTTCCATAGCTAATAAAAAACAGCAGTGGCCTTTCAGAGAGGAGAAAGCAGCTCAGCTCAGCTTACTGGTGAAGAAGGAATGAAGCATCGTTCAAGAGGCTTATTCTGTCAAGTAGGGAAAAAACAGACAAGCAGAAAAGGCTGCCAAAGTACAAACCACCCAGGAAGGGGAACTGAACTCATAGTGGCAAATGAGCCATTAATTTCATAGTTAATTATCTGAAAACCTCAAAGGACAAATGAGAGTCACTGGAAGAGAACCTTGGGAGACTGGGAGCGAGTGGAAGAGAAATCCATATCAGTTTAGTGAATGCAAGAGGACTTGGTCATTCCCAATGCTTAATCCCTTTCCAGTGTCACAAAGTAGGAAATAAAGACAAATTCTTCAGTTGCTGCAAATCAGTGCAGCTCCTCTGAACACAGCGAGACAGCTCCTCAGTTGTGTAAATGGGTGTAGCTCAATTTATACCTGCTTGGGATCTGGCCTAAAGAATTTTAATGTATGTCTCAGGGTTAATAACCTCCACTGTTGTTGGTAATAACACTGTGCTTTGATGTTATTTTATGCAAGCTAAGAGACCCATCATGCATGCAAGCAGCTGCAGGAGAATCAGACAGCTAGAGAGAGCGAAAACTGAAGCGAACCTCTTTCCTAGTTCATTCCGTCCCATCACACCAGAGGGAAGAATCCTCTTCTCCTTCGGGACCTAGAACAAGGCAGAACAAAGAGTTTGTTTATCGTTAGATTTTATTAATGGAAAACAGAGGCAAAATTAGCCTTGTCTGTGTAGGGAGTGAAGTCTCCCAGATAAAACACTGGGTGAACAATAAACACTGGGTGAGGATACAGAGACCTGGGCTCTCTTGCTGGTTCTGCCGTGGATTCCCAAGGTAACCTAAGGCAAACCACATCGTTTTGTTCTGGGAAAGACTTTCAAAAACACTCGAGTAAATGGGAACATCAGTCCTGTTGGTTTCAATTAGGGCTAAATCATATCTGTATTCCTTGAAGCCCCATCCTACAGCAACACTGAAAAAATAAAGGTAGCACCCAGCTATTCCAGCTCCACGTCCCTCAAAGCATTCCTGTTCCTTATATGAAAGTTGTCAGGTAAAAAAAAACCCACCAGGCTGAGACTCAAGACACCCAGGTTCAGTTTTTCACCCTGTTCTGGGTTCCTTCTACACTATAATGGTGTTTTGTGCCTCAGTTTACCATCTGTGTGCTGGGGATAACAGTGGCACTTTATGCCACTGTTATGAGCTTCATGGTATTAAAAAATCCCAGAGAGTTGAGGCGAAGGGGACTCTCCGGAGGTGGCTGAGCACATATTGCAACTTCACGCTTCTCCTCGGGGACAACCACCCCCTGAGACATCCAGCCCCATGAGAACGTACCATGTAGTAGTCGTAGAGGAGGCTGAGGGCGGCCACGCTGTCGTCGTCTCCGTTCACCCTCATCATGGCTTTGGTGGCTGCGGTCAAGGGGTTCTCCAGGTAGGTTTTCCAGGCTTCATCTTCATTGGTGTAGGGGAATTTCTGGAGGTTCATGGTGTCATTCTTCATCAGACGCACGGATCTAAAACTGAGCCAGACAGAGGAGATGGAATGAAGGATCCTCATTTCCCACAGCAATTCCCATGCCTCCCACGGGCATGGCTGGCAAGGAGAAGGGATGCTCCTCTGCTCCCTGACTCCCAGAGTCTTCGGAATTACCCATTTTTCTGCCTGTAGCTATGGACAAAATGAGACCAAAGTCTGTCTGGCGGGGCCGTGCAGCGTGACAGCTGTACCTCTGCTTCCCTCCTCCTGCCCGGGGATGCAAACCACCAAAAAATCATCTGCAACGGCTCTTTCCTCAGCAAGGACACGCTGCCACCAGGCAGATCCTGCACCGGCAGCGTGCGATGCCAGTCAGTAACTTCAGTGTAACGCGATCGGGAGACTTTGCAAAATTTTGCCTTGAATTTGGAGCTAAAGGCCAGCACAGCCCACAAGTGTAAATGAGCACTCAGTGTCCAGAGAACTCCATCTACCCAGGTGAAATCAAACCCCGTCATTTTTCTGTGCTGTAGCTCACGGTTATCACATTTAGTCCCGCGCTTAACTTATTTTCAATCATTTGTATATGATTTTACTTAAAGGGAAGTAGAGAGGCAGATCACAACACCCTCCCTTCCACTAACAAGAATTCCTGACAAAGGTGAGGCCCATGGGACTACGTGAGCTGAGAAGCAACATACCGAAATAACACCCTGCCTGTCCTCTCTTCTGGCACTTTCTCCAGGTCTCTCCATCTTCTGTTAATAAACTGTCAGACACTTAATTACCCAAACATTGGTCATCTTTCCTTTTCCTCCAGCAAATCCTACCAGCGGCCAGCACAGGAGCGGGGATGAATCAGTGGCCGCGCTCCTGCCACGTCCTTTGGCCACGTGGGGATGGTGTCACCACATCAGCTCATCAGAAAACACAAGCTTTGTGGATAAAAACTAATTTTTCATCAAAATGGAAACTTCCTAGAAGGGCAGGTTGGTTTTTTTGCTAGTGGAAAAAGTTTAAAAAGTACATTAGAAGAAAGATTTCTTTAAATGTCCAAAGTTGCCTAGAGCAGAACTCTTTTTTTTTTAATGGAAAGGCAAAGAATATCTCCAGAAATTTAGATAATTAATGCTACATTTTAATTACTTTTTTTTTAAGGAATATATAGTTTCCATTAAGCTACTCTCCATATGTTTATTATAAGTCCTGGGCTAGACTTCTAAGTGAATCACTCAGAGAACAGCAAGGAATCTGGCATCTTGCAAACTCCCAGTTATTGCTGGCTTTCGGATGGGGTGGAAGATGCTGGTCCCCGCTCCCTGGCAGCTCAGCCGAGGTGGTTTCACCCTGCACAGGCACCGATCTCCCCGAGCAGGGAACACAGATACAAACCCTGCAGGGATGGTTCTGCTGACGCTGCCGGATCAAACTCAAGAGCTCCTTGGCTGAGCAGAGCAGCAGCCCCATAACAGCACAGTCTGTCCCAGAGCAGAACCACGGCCACCAAGGGCCGCCTTTGCTGTCCTCGTCACCTTTTTATTAAATAATATGGTGCTTCCACACAGAATCCCCGAGCTGAGGTTGGTTTGGAAAGCAGGTGCCTCCACATTATGGTTCAGGTCACCAGCAGCTCCATCACACGCCGGTAAAAGAGATGCTGAGCTCGCTCGTCTTCCCCCTCGCACGTCGGGACGATGCGCTAACACCGGTTCCACCCCGCGCATGAAACTTCACCAGGTGTTCGGAGAGTTTCGTTGTCTTTAGCGTTTCTCACGCAGCCCTCCCTTCGGTGCGCCGCTGTCTCCAAGGCGAGCAATCGGCATGACTCAGATTTCGCCGCTGTCGACTTGGCGATGGGCTGTTCAGTCCTGTCCGGACAGGAATCCTCACCCGTTCTCAATCCGATCTTCTCAAGGAAGAATAGGCAGCAACAGAGCTCGCTCTCAGGGTGAGCCTCAGCTCCTATCACTCGTAATCAACATAGATAAACACATCATGGCAAGATGTAGCAACAAAGCATTCAGGAGCTTTAAAAAGCACAGATATAACAGGGAAAAATACTTTAGAGCTTTCTTCTCCCTCAGCTGAAGCGTGACTGTTCTGCCTGCCTTGTCACTTTGGCACAGCACAACCACTGCACGCACGAGCAGCTGATGTTTTAGCGTTTTATCACCCGGTCTGCAAAACGCAGGCAGAGGGAGGTTGAGGGGGGGAGCTTGAGATCTCCAGCACTTGCAGCTGTGTCCAGTTTATGAAGAATACGGTTTGCACTGGTCCCAGTGAGCTTGCACTGATTAACCCGACAAAGGTGACCTGATGGGGATTGCACATTTATTCCGTCTTGTTTCTTTTGCAGAGTTTATATGATCCCTAATAGTCACTGAAATACACTGGAGCGAAGCCAGGTGAATGGGCTCAGATACAACTCGGCAGGTGGATGCGATGCAGACTCCATCCCTCTTCCAAGAGCTCTGCTCTGCTCCTATTCCAGAAGAACAGGGCTAAGCCATATCTGAAGAAAGAGGGTGATTTGGGGAAATCAGCAGATACGATGACATGTTCCGAGGCACCTTTTTGACATCAGATGCATTTCAGTCCATGCAGCTTACAGCACACCGGCGTGTTTGCTTCTACAGCCGCCTTCCAACTCCGCGTTAGCAATCTCTGTGAAGTGGAGGTGCAGGAAAGAGACACCCAAATCCAGATCCAAACACACGTGAACTTCACTTTCATCACCCCCTGCGGTGCCCTTTCCATGCGGCTCTGCCGTGTTTGTCCTCTGCAAACTCTCCGCTTTCTGTTTGGCAAAACAAACGTTCCTTTTTCCAGGCAGACGCCTCGGTGCGGCGGCTCAAAGCGAGGATGGGTTGGTGAAACACAAACACGTGGGACCAGCCGTTGCCATCCTGGTGCGCCCAGACCCACCTCGCTGGAGCCTCGGCGTCTTGTACAAAGCAGCGCAGGATTTTGGGAAGGGAGCAGTCTATTTGTTTCCAAACAGTTTAGAATTTGACACAAGGTGATACCGGCCCCCTTTCCCTGCTTCATCCCACCCCATCTCTGTTTCCCCTATTTATCTGCTCCATCTAGTCTAACAGTGGCCTCCTGATGATGAATAAACACTCCGGGCTACGCTGAAACAGGAGAAGATGCCCAAAGGGTCTAGGTGGGGAGATCAGCCAAGCAGGAAAGAAACGCTTGTATTCCTGTGGCCTTTTGTTGGGTTTCAGTGGGTGGTTTTGCCGGCCTTTAAGCTTTGTGTTGCTCGTCTTTGTTCTCTCCCCTATAACTGATTAAGCCTCCAACCTAAATATTAGCCAGGCCAGATGCTGGTGGCTACAGAGAAACATCACATTGTTAGAGGAGCAGGGAATCCCTGGCAATGCACAGCAGGAATTCAAAGGCACAGAACAGAGACCTGCGGGACCTCGGAGACACCCCAGGCAGCTCACGGGGTTTCATGAGCTTTGTGCATCACGCTTACCTCCCTGCTGAAATCACCCTGATGCTCCCCAAGAGCCTCTTATCAGTGGTACGGGGAAGGATCAACTCCACACCGGAGAGAGCAGGGCTGAGAAAGGGCAGGATTTACCGTGATGGCTTTTGGGGTAGAGATCTGAAACCAGGCCCCTTTGCCAAGGAAGAACAGCATCCCACAAAGCGGCTTCATTCCGAAATCCAAACTCCTCAGCTAAATTCTGATTTCACCCTATCTTTGCAAATTTAACAAACAAGCACATGCGAAGTCAGCGTAGTGCCGCAGGCCTGTTCGCAGAGTCAGGGCAAAATCCAGACAAAGGCAGAACCAGGAAAATAAAAACCGCACAAAAAGAAACATAACACACGGGCTACTAATGAAAAATGTCGCCTAGATGCCAAGTACAACACAGCGTCGATCCACAGGTGTCAAAGGAGAGCGCTAATCTCACGGACCCTGACCTGTACCGTCTACCGGACTGAAATATTTTCTCTGGCAGCTGGATAACAATGTGGCCTCTGTCCCTGGATTTCTTCGGGGGCATTTTCAGCAGCGTGAGCCGCCGCAGGGCAGCGCGGTGCATTAACTCAGCCCCGTGTTTCCCTGCTGTTTCACCCACCGACAGCGCACGATCCTCTCGTTTTCCTGGAAGCACGTGCCTGGATGGCACAACCACGAGACAAGCGAAACCCTCGTCCTCAGCCAGAGAGTCTGCGCACAACCGGGCACCTCCCCGTGTTCAATAAGTGCGGAGCGGAAATGTGCGGCGGCTGCGATGGAGAGAAAAGGGACCATCACGAGCATCTCTGAGAAATGGCTCCAGTTTCCCGAAAGGCTCTGAGCGTCCTCAGTGCCGATGTGTGCCCGTGGTGCTCTCAGCTTTATTACAGCGGGAGGAGAAACTGAGGCACAGGGGTTGCCATTGAAATGACTTCTCCAAGGCTGCTCAGTGAAGATGGGAGAATAGAACTAGAGCTGAAGCTCCGCTGCAAACCTCACCAGAATGGCACTGGTTCCTGCTTTTCCAGCCTGAAGGGCTCCCGGAGTGGGATCAGTGCTGAGTGACGTTTGGGGGACACCAGCTGGTATTGTGTTTTACCTGATAACATCACCCTCGAGGTATCCACCCACACAACCATATTGCACAAATGATTCCTGCTTCAGTGCCTTCTCTGCCTAACATAACAAATTACAGCACCGAATTAGTTTGCAGCTCAGGAATGGCGGCTGATTTTTTCCGGCAGCACTTGATGAGGTCGGACGCTTCGGTTTTGAGGTGTCCTGAGTTCGAGGGTGATGTGACTCCAGAAGCAGGACACAAAAACCAGGCCCTCAACAGAGCCTCTGAGCATCACCTGGCACTGCTGAAATCTCCGTCTAAAATGCCACTCGCTTTCTTATTTTCAGTGCAGACAGATAAGGAAACCTTCTGTACACATGTATTCTAGAACACAAACCTTCATCTCCACCAACACGTAACACACACACTGCATTGAAGCTCCCAGTGTTTTGAACACCACGAGAAATATTACACGTGGTGAGAAGAGCTTCGTAACGCTGAGGGTTTGGGTGCTTTCAGTGACCTTTTTTGTTTTCGGTTCTTATGGATTTTTCCTCTCAGCTTCCACATCCAGATACCTAGCTATTAGCTGTCTTATTTTTTAATTCACATGTATTCACTGGCACCAAAAGCTGTGGCTTTAAAAAAAAAATAAAATTTAAAAATGAGTTTTACAAGACTTGGATTTAAAAAAAAAACCCCAACAATGGCAGCAATAAAGGGATACGCAATCTTTTGCGACAAACAAGTGCTCTTCAAGGAATCTGGTTTTAATCTAGTAATCAATCATTATGAGTTATTAGTACAGTAGCAGGGCCTAGAGGCCCTGACTGAGAACAGAGCCCAGTTTTACTCGGGTTTCTATGCCAAACAAATACAATCCATCCCGCTCCAGTAGAACCCTATTAATCAACGCATTTTGGAGAGCGAGCATCACAGCTCCAACAGCAAAGACAGGATGACGAAAAGAACCAAAACGGTGACAGAGCGGGTGGGTGGCAGCCGGGAACCCAGGCCCTTGGGATGGGGACACCGGCTCTTTTCCCCCGAACATTGTGGTTCCGAACACTCCGGGGACAAGGAGGGTTCGGATCAGAGCTGCCCTCGCCCATCCCGCAACCACAGCAACAAAACACCCAAAGGAAGAACAACAAACAAGCCGGCACATTTTCTTATCTTCCAAGCCTTTGAAACTTGGAGTCCCAGCCAGAATATCATCATACGCTACAGAATCAATTCCACTGATTAACGTATTTTTCAGCTGTTGCCTTTATCACCCTCGAGCACACACGGCTCGGGGATCCGATCAGGGCCCGTCAGCTGAAGCGCTTGCAGGTGCAATGTGAATGCAAGAGCATTTTCAGATGAATACTTCACAACGATGAACAATTCAAACACCAGACTGACAAACACAAGTCGATCCTCACCAGCATAACTGCCTTTATTCTACAATTTTCTCTGGAATTATACCGATGCACCAATCAGTTGAAAATGTGACCCAAACCATCAAAGCAGAGATACTATGTAAATGTTGATTTATCTCTGCTTTGAGTCTAGAGTTTATTCAGAGGGCTTTTACTCCTTTGTTGTGAGTTGCATAGCAGTTATTTGATTGTTGTTTCTTTAATTTACAAATCTCTCTTTCTCTTTACATAACTCAAAAAACAAAAAATAAACCCCACGTCTCCCTTGAAAGCGTACCTTGCTTCACCATGGTTATCCCTTGTGTGCTTTGCTGCCAGGATTTTAGAAAAGGGCTTTAACTTTTCATTCACCAGGAGCATAACTCAAGTTTTAATAACACACCTTATGCATGACAAAAATTTGCTTCTGGCGATCATGGTTTCGACCACAAAACCACAACTGGGAGTAACTCCTGGTTAACTCTTTCAAGCCCACGCATTGCAGAGTTAGACATAAGTTCAATTAGGAAGACTATGGAAATTATCAGTTAGAATATTTTATAATAGGCAAAACATCTCGTTCTCTCATGCCACGCTAGCCTCTTCCCGTGCTTTCTGTGAAATTAAAGTGGCGAAGGGAGAGGAGAGACTGTTCTCCCTGTCACTTTGGGTGGCAGCTCCCTTAAAACCAGCCACATCTGGGCACACGTTCGCAGCTCAGCTCAGCTCGTCCTCCCTGTGCTCGGCTTGTCCTGGGGGTTGCGTACGGAACACAGACACACAGACAGACACACAGACAGGCGCTGCTGCCCTTATCAGATCCCCTAAGCGCTGCTCCGAGAGCCCTTTCCTTACACTGAGCTTTACAAAGCTACACCCTGTGTGACTCTGGGTGAGCAACCAGAGGTTAACAGCTCCTGCAGCAGCCCCTTTGCCCAGATGTTGGGTTTTAGCAGCTCTTCAGGAGGTTCCTCCCCCCTGTGACACCTTTTCCCCTCTCAGCAAACCCAAAAGCTGCCTGAAGTTCCGGCCTTTGGTACCAGGGAGTTCCCAGCTGCCTTATCTCCTGTCTCTGCTCCCTGTCAGCCCCGGGGAGCTCTCAGCTGAGGTTCCCCAGGCCCATCGTGCTCCTATATGGTTTCTCCAGGAGCTGCCGCCGTCCCTGCTCCTCAACAAGGCACCAGCCCCCTGGAGCTGTCACAGCCGCTCTCTGCACTCCCAAAGGATTTTTTCCCCCAGCTAATGAACCAAAGGGAAATTTTCAGAGAGATCCGTGTCCCTGGGTTCAATCCACGGAGTGTCACGGAGCCCCTTCCCCCTGGAGGGAAGGAACCAGAGCCCCTGAGATCTGTCCCAGATGCAGAGCAGACACCAACCTCTGCGCTTTGATCCTTGTCTTGGAGATCAGAATCACAAAAGGGATCCTGCCCCCATCAATTCCCCTTTCTCATGTGCAAGGCACAGGGGTTAACAGCCCGTTAGGACAGAAGAGTCAAGCAACCATGTAATTCATCAGGTAACATAATGCCCCAGTCCTTAATTAGTAATACATCAATCTAATTCTGCAGTGCACTGTGTACACACACAAACACTCCAGCATTTTGAGAGTAAACTACACGGCACAACCCTTACATTTAAAAAGCATCAAGTAAAAATTACCCAAAGAGCTCAGAAAGGGAAAATTTAAGTCACAGATTCTTAATCAATCCAAGCATATAGATCCCAGTATTTACATAAAATAATAATTAGTGCTGCACCTTTTCAGGGTTCTTCATTATTAAGAGATTAGCTGTCACAACACCTCTGTAGGCTTCTAAACACGTACAGGGATGTGCTTTTCATTCTAAATATACCTTCTGAAGCACCGTCTCTGTACACAGATGTATACATGGACATATACCTCTTGATAGATTTTATCATACACATTTATTTCATATAAGCTATGTACCTAGATAGGTTTTCAGGACTGGACTGACAGCATTCACCACCACTGCTGAATGTTCCTCCGGCCTTTACTACACCGTGTCATCTCAATAGGACACTTGTCTGCTTTTATTTCAGCGGTGCGAGACATGGAATGATGTGCAGATCCACACCAGCAGGAGCCAAAGTCCAAAAGATTTGGACACTCAAGACCAGAAGCAAGAGTTATAGAGGATCAAAAAAATGTCAAGTGTTGGGGGAAAAAATCAATCATAATTACTTGATCGAATCATAATGTTAATCCATTTACTTAAAAACAGACAAACAACCCCCCCCCCCAACAAAACCAACAACAAAAAAGCAAACCATACAACAACCCCCACCCCCAAAAAAAACAGAAACTCGTCCAAAATGAGTAAATACTTGGGAAGGTATTTTCTAACCAAAAAAAGCCTAAAGCATAGAATCACTGTAGCCTGTGTTAGATTTTGTTGGATAGAAGCAGAACAGGCTTGTCTCTAGACAGAAGCCCTATGTGTGACATTTTAGTCTGGGGAAAAAAAAAAAAGAAAAAAAAAGAAAAAAAAAGGATCCTGATTTTAAATAACTCTTAAATAATAACAATTTAAAAAGTGATTCCTCCTAAGAGCAGCAACAGGTCAGTGAGAAACAGAAAGTCTAAAAAACGCTCCCATCAGTTCTTCTACTTCCACTTACAAACAGCTGGACAGGGAATTAACCCAAGGATTCTAATTCAGATCTAAAGCACTTAAAGAAGCCTCAGAAGAAACACTCAACCTTCACAGAGTGGGTAAATAGAAAAAAAAACACCCTCTACTTACTCAAGCTCATTCGACATATTTCCCCAATCCTCGCAGCCGGTAAATTCGGATGACTTCTCTCTTCTAGTACCTGCTCGAGACAGACATTGCCTGTGAAGTGTTTGATTTATGTTGAGGTTTTGCGCGCAGGTATTTTGCTGACAGGTCGGTGAGGCGGCGCGGGGATTGGCTGCCCGGACAGGTGCCCTGGGACAGGTACACCCAGACAGGTGCAGCCCGTAACCCTCTGCCTGCCGGGAGGGAGCGCAGAGCCAGGGTGGGTGGGGAAGGAGGGAAAAGCCCCGGGGGGAAAAAAGATAGGATAAAGGAGTGGAATCAGTTCTTCATCTCGGGGATAATTAGTTTCAGTTTGGTGGACGTGTTCCATACAGCGCGGTGCCAAATAGCTGTCATTTTTATGAATCTGGGGGTTGATTTGTCCTTTGCTGTTTCTTTATATATAAATATACAGACGAAAATACATACACGTATATAAAGGAACAAACTAGGGAAGAAGAAAAGCCTCTTAGTTTCCTCTCCTTCCTAAATGGTAATTGTACTGGCAGGCTAAGCCTTTCTTTCCTTTTCTCACCTTTCAGCTGCTCACTCCAGAAAGTCTCCACAGGTGTTCTGTTTCGTTGGGGTTTTTTAAATTTTCTCTTAAAAAAGTAACTTTAAACCCCTAACTTTAGATGCCAAGACATGCAGCAAATATACTGGCTGCAGTATATAATCTCTGCAGTTTATAATCTCTGCATTACAGGGGATACGTAAGGAAAGCGGGTCTGTGGGATAACCTTTTCCGTACCGTTCACGGATGCTGTCCTGCGTTTCACGGCGCAGACCAGAGCGTCGCTCCAGCGGGAAGCCCAGCCACACGCCGCTCGGGAACCGGCCGCAGAAACACCACCCAGGCAAGAGCTCTGGAGCAACCCACCTGTAAACGGGGAAAAGATTTATGCAATAGAACAAAACTCATCACGGATTCAAGCGCTCCTGTTGGATGGTTTCTGTCATCCGTGTTGCAACGAGGAGGCAAAGGATGGGCTCTGTGGGTGACTCACGTTGACTGGATTTGGAAGGCAGGAGAGGATTTTACGAGGCAAGTTGGTACAAGCCTTAAAACAAAGGGAAAAAAAAGCTTCCACCACTCGTTCTCAGCCCCTGCTGTTGTCTCACTCGCTGAATCTGTCCCACTCAATGCCCTGCACCAGCAGGTGAATCCAAAAAAGCTTCTGAGTCTTCTTCACATAACAGTAAGTCCAGCTCTCCCGACCCGGTGACAAATGGCCTTCCCGGCCCACTCGGGCAGGCGCTGGGCATGTCTGCACAGGCGATGTGAAGACAGAGAGTATGAATTTGGGCACAACACCCTTCAAACACATCTCTACAGCTCCTGGCTCAGAGCAGGGCCAGCTCGGAGTGCGGGATGAAGAATGCCCGCGGTGTATCTGCGTCGCTTGATAAGGACGTGCGGGGCTGAGCTTTGGCTGACCCAGGCAGCAGCTATCGCCCTCCTCCTGTGCAAACTCCCGCCTGCCAGGGAACGGACAAAGTCTGTTTTCAGGGAATGAAAACTCCAGGAGCAACACAAACTCCATTGGGGACCGCTGGAGAGCAGCAGCTGCCAGGACCTTGCACCGCAGAGGACAACAATACCCAGACATCAGCCGAATCAACGCATAGCAGAGACCACGGGGCATGAGGTACAAAAAAAGAAGAGGAAAGAACGCACATGTCCTATCCAGCCAAAGAAAGCACTAATCTTATGGAACGGTGGCACTAATTGATCAATATTCTGGTTATATCTCTAAATTAAGGAAACCTTCCCCAGTTCATGACGACCAGAGTCAGAGCGCTGGGCACTTGTCCTTTAGCGGGATCCAGGCAGAGAGAGTTTCACTGACTCTGGGAAGCGCAAAGAGCAGCAACATCCCCTTAGGGGATTTCCAAGTCTCTTCTAACCTTTCAGTGAGGCTTACCAGATTCCAGCGACAAAAGTGAAGGAGGAGAAAACAGCGAGGCAGAGCAGGCAGGGGAACGGCAGGCGCGGGATCCTGGCCTCCACGGGGAAAAGCCTGTGTCAAAAAAAGAGAGAGAAACATGTCTGGCGAAGCTGAGCCGCGAGGGGCTTTGCCTTAGTGAAATGAGCCCCGAGGTGCCACCACGGCCAGGCCAAATCCACCTCTGGATGGAAATGCTCAGGTTTTCAGACCTGGCCTGTTGCAGAACAACAGGGGTGACGTTGTCTGCTGCTCTGTGGTAGGGGACAGGAGCAAAACAAAGCCACCAGAGCCTTCTGGCTGCCTGGAGCTAAGCTCTGTAACCCGCTTGCTGCTGACAGAGCGTTGTTTCTGCCTTTGGGGGTTTAAGGTCACCCCTGCTGCACTTTTAGCTCAGGTGCCACAGCTCGGGTGCACGTGGGGACAGCCAGGGCCAGGTTGGGCTTCCCAGGCTCTCGGTGCTGCCAGGCGACGTGCCCTGTCCTGCTTCCGTGTGCCTGGAACCCGCCTGAGAAGCCACCACGTCCCTTGGGAAGCTGGGAAGGGCTGGCAGAAAGGACAAAAACACATTCTCCTTTGAACCAATTCACATGGAATCCAAAAGGACAGCTATGATGGTCTCTGTTAGTTTTACTAATCCTGTTTTTAAAGCATTAGGCTGATCCAAGCCCTTGTCTTATTCCTGCTAGGATCTCATTGCGATGGCGGAATGAGAGACTTCGCCGGTAGGAAGACGCGTGCTCATTCTCGCACGCTGTCTTATTTCTCATGCAATGAGCTCCGTGCCTACCCGCAGCGCCGAGGCGCTCTCCCAGCCTTTGGGAATCAGGGCGCCTCGGTAAAATCCCTCGCAGCAAAAAACAGCCCCTTTGTGTCACTATTTTGGGGCCCGCACACACGTCTGGCTTCTCTGCAGTGACACCAGCTCGAGTTTGCGCTCTCCAGCACCTTCTCAAGGCCAGATGAAAATGTTACTGGCGCCCTATCACCCATGGACGGGACCCTCGCGGCCTCCCTTGAGTCACCTTCATGCTATTGCCAGTTCAAGGGGGACCAGGACCCCCCAGCCCAGTGGGACGTGTCCCCGTGGGACGTGGGGACACGTGGCAAAGCCTGGACCACCCCTGCCCTGCCTCTTCCGTTCTCTTGGGCACCTCGTCTTTTTTGTGATAATGTGCGTTTTATGGCGCCTCAGAGGCCTCCAGGCCTGGACGCCTAGACAATCCCTTTGACTATGATTTCAGTATTTTTAATTATTATTTTCTT
Source organism: Pampusana beccarii (assembly GCA_013399365.1). Taxonomy (NCBI): domain Eukaryota; kingdom Metazoa; phylum Chordata; class Aves; order Columbiformes; family Columbidae; genus Pampusana; species Pampusana beccarii. The sequence continues at coordinate 1,054,248 of VWYH01003039.1, forward strand.
TTTTTTTTTCATTTATACTCCACCCTCCCAAGAGTATCTGGTGAGAGGGTGGGTTAGAAGAAAGAGACCAAGAGATACATTCTCCATGCACAAAACCCTCCCACTTCCCTTCCACTCCCCTGTTAAATATACCTTGGAACAAAAGCCCTTTATGGTGCTCTAAAAATAAAGCATGCAGCAGTCAAGACAAACTGCAAAGTTTAAAAGAGAGGGCCAAATTTTGCTCACAGCTACACCCTCTCTAAAGCAACAGGGTTGCACTTGTGTTTGGATTGTTAAACCCTCTCTAAACATCCAGGGACAGACTGTGATTAGCTGCGTTTCGTTAGCGAGAGATCAGCAGCTCCGGGATTGAGGACAATGTCACTGGTCGGCTCTCAGGTGCTGCTGCGGTGCCACCTCAACGTTCCTGCTTCTCCCTCCGCCACCGATTCGTGGTGTGACCTCAGATTTCACGCTCCCTGTTCCCAGTCTGGCTTCTTTTCTGTAGAACTTGTGAGAAACTTCAAAGCGAGGGCTTTAATCCCTTTAGGATACACGGCTTTTCCCACTGACAGCTGTCAAACATCCTTTCCAGCTGTCCTGGGATGTGCCGGGAATTTCAGCTGCCTTTGACCAAAGGTTATTAAAACACTTCAACAATTAATACGCAGTAAGAGGAAGCAGCCTGAAGCGGGTTAAAGTGAGCTGTTCTCCAAAGGGAGATGTGGCTGCTTCAGGTGCTTTTCTAGCAAAAAAATACAGCTTGTGCCATGGAAGTTTGTAGAAACCTTTGATATCCAGAGCAGACACTTTCCCAGTGAGATTCTCTCTGCCTCTTAGAGCCTTTTCCTTGGGAAGAAAGAACAAAAAGCTGAACTGGAACTTACTTGGGCCGCAAGTCTTTGGCAGGAGTGCCCTTTCGCTCTGTTTGTACAACACACAGCACAGCAGAGGCTACAAGTGTCACTCTGTAGCACTATTGTCGCAGTCATAATGAGGGGAAAAAAATAAATTTGGCCTTCTGAAGCAAATGAGAGAAACAAAGCCCTCACTGACCCTTTCCCAGAACACCTCTACCTGCAGGGTATGTGGGGAGCCAGCTGGATCCCAGTACCACTAAACAACACAACCCGATGCTTAAATGTCTTTTTAATAGAGTCAGGCCAGTTTGTTATTATCTGTTGTAGCCCACGGGGCTATAGGAAAATTCTTGTTGTCTTTATCTAGTTCTACCAGTTTTGACACAGTGACAAGTTTGGGTTGTAAACAACTGACCCAACTAACAGTCTTCAGGGCAGCCTCCTCCGGTTTAAACAAACAAACATGACCCACCGTCCCAGCTGGAAGAAGCTTCACTATTTTGGTGTGTGTGTGTTCTGAGCTGGGCCTGTCCTGTGCTCTCACTCTGGAGCTGGTTTTAGCTGATACCTGTGGATCCAAACCCAGCTAGAAGGAGCCCACATGCTGGTTTAGTCTGCAGAGGGAGGGAGCTGGCTGGAGATGTCGCAAGGATGTTCTCCGTTTCAGCCAGGTTTGCTGCCCAGGCAGCAAATGTGATGTTCAGCTACAAATATGTACAGTGAAGGAGTCAGGGGAAGGTTTTACAGAGGAAAACTGGGTCCTCTTCAAAAGGGCTTTCAGACTGGCTCCAAGTAAACTCTGTCTTCAAACCCCCGCGCTCAGCGATTCCTCGCTGAGAGAAACTTATTTTTAAACATGAAAACAGTGTTTAAAATGGAGCAGATGCAAAACATCAGGTATTGCTCCCAACCATTTCCCCCAGTGCTGCAGCCTGATCAAAGCTGCCTCCCTTCGGGAAGTTATCTGATGTCAGCTGGTGACGCTACAGCAGAGATGGGGTTGGTCTCAGATACCTCAGTTGACTCCGTTTGTCATTAATCAGCCCTTCATGAGCAGAGATATGGAAATGTCACCGGCAGAGGTGGCCCAAGCTGCTCAGAATAAATTACCTTTATCAGCCAGCGGGTTGGATCCCAGCGGCAGAGATCGGGCTCAGATTCAGACTCCAGCTGAAGCACAACGAGTGTTTGGATCCCGGTGTCTGCTCGGTTCAGGCAGCTGCAGAGACGCCAGTTCTGATTTAAATCGAAGCACGGCTCAGAAACGGGAGCTCATTCAGGAAATCCTAAGCAGCAAATAACAAAGGAAATATTCTGAATGAATATCGGTCTGGCCTGGTGGACTGTAATGAATCTGCTCAGGGAGTCCTGAAAGACACCTTTATGTGACAATGAGTTTCTGTAGCTAATTAGAAAAGCTCAGGCCAGAGATACTTATCTGTGTGTAACATCTGGAATTCATAACATCTCAGGTTTGCCAGCTTTCATGGTTTCATCACAAATCTGCTGATACTCGCTGTCGTTATTAGTTTATTTAGTTGCCTTTTTAAAGCTCGACTTCCTATAATCATACGATCGTGTGAAAGTTTTCTCGACATAAAAATCTGTCCTTCATGATTGTTGCAAAATGCCTGAAAACACAATCCTTGTAGGCTCAGGAATGAAGAGACAGAAATTAAAATAACTCCCTCCCACACCCCACAAAGTTAAGCAATTTTAAAGCCAATCCTACATCTACCAGGGACCTGGCTTGTGGTTTTTAGGCCAGCCCTGTGTTTGGCAGGACCACGGCTCATGACATATTAGCGCTAAGGCTGGTCACTATTGGAATCATCAAAGTACTCTGCAAAATTTTAATTATTTCTCACTTCTGTTCTACACCTGTCATTACTCATCTGAATCAGTCATGGGACGGTGGTACCGGGGGTGTTTTGGGGTGGCTGGAATTGGCACACGGCAGCAGTCGTCCTGCCTTTCTCTGTCTCAGCGCTTTGGCAGGAGCCGACTTTCCCACAACACCTTGAGCAGACAGCTGCTGGACCTGATTATTTATAGAGAAGAGGAAGAAGTTGGCTCCACCATCTTGATTTGACTCTAAAATTGTCCCCGGAGTTGGGATTCCGTGCTTAGATCCAAGGCCTGATGCGGAGACACCTTCCACTCCCGAAGCATTCAAATGAAAAGGCAAACGCGGAGGGAGGGGAGAAGGCTGGGCAGGGGCTGGGTGCATCAACTGTGGGAACTGCATCTCATTTCCACTGAGAAAACTGGAAACCCCTGCCAAAGGCCCTGCGTGAGTCACCGAGCCACGGCTGATATGTGCAGGGAACGCAGCGCAAACTTCTGAACAGCCTCATGTGGGAGAAGCAGACGGTACTTGGGGCTCTAGTTCTCAGCTCTTGACAGGTGGGGAGGGATTTCCCTTTGAAAATCTGCTGCAAACGGGCTCAGAGTTGGCCCTGCTCCCTCCCCAGGGGCTCCGGCTTTGTCATGCTAACACGCAGCCATCAAAGGGAAAAGGAGAGCCCCCTCCGCATTTTGTGGAGCCCACAGCGTGTGGGATGCTGCAGCAAACCCCAAACCTGGCAGTGCTGAAGCCTCCTGTAAAAATTACAGAGAAAGGGGAAACTGGAACTTCTGGGCTTTATCTTCTGGCGCAAGCACAGCTCAGGGGAGCTGCTGCAGGACGGCAGCGGTGGCTGGAAGCACGAGCGATGTCGGTGGCTCTGGCTCCTCTTTGGTGCTGCACATCCCTGCTGTGACCGCCAGCACAGCCTCACGGCAGCAAAAGCTTTATCAGGGACCTTCCAAGTCCACTCCAGCACCCTCTGAGCTCCGGAGTCCTCCAGCCAGCCCTGGCTGAAGCCGGGAGCCGGCACAGATAATCACGGGCAGGTATCAGCTTCACCTGCCAGAGCCCAGACCCCATCTCTTGCCGATACCTCTGTCAAAGAGACCCAAAGCTGGAAGGAACCCGGGCTCCGCTCTGATCTCTCCGGTTCAGAGCTACCTGGAGGAGCCCAGAAACTCCAACAGCATCACCTCTCCTAAACACCCTTCCCATGGCTCTGAAGTCTAGAAGAGAGAGAAAGAAACCCAGATATCCATCTGCTCCACCCTCTGGTAGTGGGCAAGCTCCCTCTGCTTCCTGGCTGGCACCTGTCTATCATATTTGATACCAAATAAAGGCCCACTTAATTCTGACTCACTCTGCCTGCTCATATTGCTTACTCCTTCTGGCCAGGCCATAATCCAACATCTATGGTGAAAAATCTTGCTATCTTAAATGAAACCTAAATTCTAATCATATCAGCGTATTGCCTTCTCAGGTAACGAATCTAACCAAACCTTGTAAGAACTTAATAGATTGTTTCTAGATTGCCCAGCATCTAGGTCAAACATATAAATCCACCAGCCTTCCTGCACAGTAAATGCAGTAGATACGTTTACTTTTCATCAGCCTCTGTAGGGCTAGAACTCCCTTCTCGGGGCAGGTTATTGGTGGGGGATTAACAGAAAGTTCACTGCAAGATACCAGTTATCCCGTGGAGTGGAAAAATATCAGGTAGTTTTGCAACATTTCAAGAGATGCACCAAGGACGCCTTGGGTGGCAGTCAGCACATCAGGGCTGCCGGCCCTTAGGGGCTTGGGGATTTTGCTTCCTCATAGAAAATGCCTCCTGCCAGAAGCACATACCGATTACAAAACAAACTGTTGCTTTAGCTTTTTTTAAAGAAATAACTCCATCTCCTTTTACTTCAAGATCTGAGAATCAGTGTCCCTTCTAAGCCGATGCTTTCATATTTTCCCCACAAATACTATACGGCACTCAAACACCAGGCACCGATGGCCGAGTTGGCCTCTTGAGTGACTCTGATTTACCTGCAAACCTCCGAGCAGCAACGGCCTCGCCGTTGATATTCAGGGAGGATCTGTAGGCACAGCTTGTCTCCAAGGCGCTGCAATGGAAAGCAAAGCGCTGCTGGCTGCACATGGGTGAGCCGAGCTTCGCCTCTCCCAACCTTTGTGCCCGTTCCAGTCGGGGGCCTGTTTGGGCACTGGGACCGATGCCACCCCCGGGGCTCTCATGGGATTTGCAGCCGTGATCGTACTGCGAGTAATTTTATGCGAGTCTTCAGGAAATTTGCCTACCCTGAGTGTCTCGTCACCCACGTAAACCACTAGTGGAGATGTGACTTATAGCAATGCATTTTTAACCCAGTTTGAAACAAGATCAAACAAATTATACTGCACCAGCATGAACTGTGTCTCTACTGGAGCCGGAACCGGCACTTGTGGCCAAACCCCAAGTACAGATGAGTCCTGAAAAGACACGAAAAGGAAACTACAATTCCATCTGAACCTGAGGATTTACATCCTTGACAGTGAGACTTTTTTCCTGGGGGCTCCTACAGTAGCTTTACGATTAATCACTGCCAGTGAAATGTGTGTGTGCTGCTCTGATTTTCAGCAGAGAATTAAATCATTTTAGGATGACCGAGAAAGCCCCAACCTGAGTCAGACCCAGGAGGAGCCAAGGTTCAGAACTCACTGCAGAGGCAAAGCTGAAGACTGGGTTCAGCTGAAGGATGCCAGGTGGTAAGAGAAAGCCTTGGTATAAGAATTTAAACGTATTTTACCCGTTCTTAAAGAAAAGGTCAGTCAAACGAGACATGAGGCTCCCACCTGGCCTATCTGCCTCTCCATTTGGATTCTTGCACCTGCAGGTGCTCACCAGGTTGGCAAGGGTTTACTCCTTGTTTTAGGTCTGCACTGCCTTTCCACGCTGGCTGATGGGATTAATTACATTAATGGGATTAATTAGCCTTCCCAAGGGAGATTTGGGATTGTTCTTTTCTTCCACGCAAGGAAAAACTGCCTTCTGCGGTGCGAGCTGGCACTGCAAGGGTATTTGGAGAGTGTCCCCCTGGACCTGAGGCTGACTTTTGGCTGACATTTCTGCAGAGCCCATCCCTGCGCTATCAGATCCTTTCCCCCTCTGATCTCCCGTGTCCTGCCGACCCCAGGCAGCTCCCCTGGCTAACAGGAACCCTGATCGAATTCTGGCCGTTCGCTGCCTGAGGTCAAGCTGTAAAACGAACAATCCAAAATTACCCCGAAAGGCAGATGTACTAATTAGAGAAACCTTGGGTGGCAGTTCTGAGTACGATGCTTTTAATAACTGCAGGGATGTTGAGAAGCAAATAAATTATATGATGAAAGTCTACCAGGCTGCAGAACTCAAGATATGTAATAAGCAAGACTGGCACCAAGGCTGAAATTTTGCCCCCTGGGCTTGGCATTTTGTCTGATTGCTTTTGCAGATGAGAAGGTATCTGGAGCTTCCGGTCCTGCCGACTACTTGGCAGAAAAGTTATTTCTCAACAACAAGCTGGGGAATCATCCTGGGAAGGCTGGAATTAGAGAGCTGGCACCCGCTGGCACTCAGGGAAGGGCAGCCAGGTTTCTGACCAAGGTTTCTCTCCCGAATTTTGGACTTCAAGTGGTCCTCACCCAGCACACACTGACGCTGAGCTCTTCTCCCACAACCCCACCTTTGTGGCTTGACCAACAGCTCGAGTAAATCTTGCAAATGAGGGTCCCCAATTACGGGAGGTTTATGGCCCCCGGATAGTTCACTTCGTCCCACAGGTCATCGCAGCTTTCCCCCGGGGTGGATCTTGTGGAAAGCAAACCCTCCTACACATCTGCACCCCACTTCAGACACCTGCACCAGTACAGACCATTGCTCCCAGTGACAAGGAGCAAGGCCGGCTGGAAACGTCTGCCCGTCCCCAACCCCTGGCTGCCCGAGACAGGAGGACACTGGTGTCTGACTCACACTCCATTTGCTCACAGGCTGCTACACGTCCCAAACAAGCCACACACAGTTATTTTCAATGGCAATTAAAAGACCAGCTCTTGTTTCAAGGGCTGGACAGTGAAATTGCAGGAAGAGCTGCCCTCGCCCAGCAACCATTATGTCAATGAATGCTGAGAGATGCTGACGCTCATCTCGGCTCCAATTCACTTTTAATTCTCCTGGCCTGAAACCCCATAGGAATAATATGGGGAGCTTGGAGCCATTGCATGGGGATTTGGGAGCAGCACCTGTTTTAGGAATAATCAGCCCAGCAGGAGGAAAGTTTCTCTTGGTTAGTCTCCAAGTATTTACATTTTTGCCCCTGTCTCAGCGTGATAATAGTGCACTTTGTCAATCTTGCACAAAACCTCGCTGGGCTCTTTGACTGGTTTGCCCTGACTTCTGCATGGCTCTATTATGATTTTTCAAAAGACCTCCCATAAGGGTTAAATGACCTCACATTAGGGCTAATTTGGGGCTAGCTTTCCTATTCAGCACATAACAAAGCAATTGGTGTTTACCCAAGTCCCATAAAGTGACAGGGACCACACACAACCTCAGCGCACTCAGCCTGGACAGACAGAACTCCACCCTGGCTCTTCCTTAAGTGTTGCCATTCTGTAAGAGAGAAAGAGGAAAAAACAGGCGAGGCTGATAGAAAATCGCCACGCAGCCTGAATTAAGCAGCCAACAGTCAACCCGAAGCAGCTCCCTCGCTGTCCCCAGCGAGACGCTGCCGTCCCTTCCGTTCCCCTACGTGACCTAATTGCAACCTGCTGAGTCACAGCCCCACAGAACACTGGGCTGTCTCATTCCTCAGCTGCTTTTCTCCTCCACAGGCTCCTTGTGAATTTAACTCATTAATTTGATGGCAGTAAATCACCCTGCGCAGCTAATAAATTAAATGCCTCGTTGTCCCCGCTCCTGGGAGTGGAGAGGTTGGGTGGAAGGAGAGCGGCGCACGGGCTGGCTGAACGGCGACGGCTGCGTGAGCATCGGCACAAAGGGAACCGCCGGTCCCATCCCCATCCCGTCCACCTCTCCATGATTAATGACGGTGTAAAGTAGGGCAGGCTGAAAATAACAACAAACCGTGATTGATGTTCTAGACACGGATCTTCAGCTACAGCGAATCGGTGTCACGGCTGGAGCGGGGTGGCAGATTTTACGCCAGCTGTGCTTGTGCTGCTGTGAGGCAACGAGACCCAGCAACACCGGCCAAGGGTTCATCCAGTGCATCGTTCCACTTCATCAGAGGCTGATCTGAAGCACAAGAGCCTTTATTTAGCCATATACTTGCCCCCTTCCCCTTGCAATTAAAGAAGGTCAAAAAAAAAAAAGAGGGAACACAAACATGTTATTGGCCGAGTGAGTAAACATTTCGGGTTCTGTCGCAATCGCTAATGATAGTACAAGGGGTGTGTGAACTTCCTGCACACCGTCCTGCAGTTCATTCTGAATTCACCAATGCAATTAAGGTGTCTTTTATGCAAGAGCTAAAATTCGCCTAGATTGATTTAACGAGTATAATTTCCTCTTTGGAACTGCTAGAAATTAATCATCACTTCTCCAAGCTCCATCTGGAATTCACCCCGTCAGCACCCGCACAGCTCTGCTGCTGACTACACTCCTGTTGACTTTGTGCAAGTATTTCCTATACTTAGAATGGGAAATATTTCAAATATGCAGCAAAGTCAACTATCCCAGCACAGGGTGCACCGATTTCTTTCTGTAGTGCCAACCATCACACAGAAAACAACCCCAATCCTCTTCTTGCTCGTACCAGTTTTCATCAAGACAACCATGCCAACTTAATTGGATTGATCCTAATTTGCAGCAAGTGAAAGTGGCACAAGAAACTGAGCGAATATTTTAAAGAGAAACGAAATAAATACACCTAACCAGTTACATCTCTAAGAAGCTGCATTTGCACATTAAAATATCAATTTGTGCATGCAAATGGGGTAAGTAGCCACCTAATTCGCTATTTTCGTGGCCAGCTGCCCGATTTGGGTGCACAGCTGAGAGCCGAGAGCAGCGAACGCCTCTGGGAATGTGCCAGTGACAGAATTGTCGGGCCTCCAAGAAATCTGTTCTTTCTTGCCTATTTCAAACTCACCGAAAATCCATAAACGCAGTCATCAAAGAAAAAACAAGGACAACTTCACAGCACACGGGGACACTGCTTAAGTGACTAGCAGCGAAAAGAATAGAATGCTCTAGAAAGAAAACTGTTTTGTTTATTAAAACAATTAACACAGCTTAAAAGGAAGAGCAGCGAAGTAGGTGTGAATGAACTGCCCTTCTCAACACTGAGGTGTGGCTGCTGCAGAGGTTTTCCCAGCATTTGGATGTCTTTTGATGTAAACCACAGAAACTGAACTATATGAATTAAAATCAGAGCTCCTTAAAATTCACTAGTTCCAGGATTATTCTTGGGAGCTGACCCATCCCTAGAATACCCCACAGGTGTACAGTCACAAAGGAACTCACATGAAAGTTGGGGCAAGTCTTTGTTGGCTTCTTCCACCCCGGTGTTGACCCATTTCTAGCCATCAGTAGTTTTCAACATTTGTTGGACAAGACTCTCTACAAATTTTCCATTCTTCTGTATATAATCTGTTTAAACCAACTGACAAAGAGCTTGTTTTTCTCAGTTGCCGTCTGCAGACCCACTAGAAGTCATGCAAATCCCCTAGGAGTCTGTGGTGAAAAAGAATTGATCCCCAGCCCTTTATTGCTTCTCCAGCACACATCACACCCTTTCCTCAGCCTCTTGGGAAGAGCCAGGACTTACTCTAGCACATTTTTTCTCTGGACAATAACAGCCTTGCCACAGAGAGCTGCATATGGGAAGTACCCTACAGGGACCATCTGATTAAAGATTCCAGCATGGGAGATGTACCAACTCATTTGATTCTGTCTATCGATAACTGGGGAAAACAGACTCAAAGCTGAAGTGTCTTACCCCAAAAATGCAGCGTGGGACAGCAGCAGAGCCAAGATAACAAGCACTACTGATTCCTGCCACGCTGCTTTCAGATTTTGTTTGGGACTAGGAAAAAAACCTCCTAAAGTCTTCCTTCTGCTAAGTTCCTGCCTCTCTTCAGAGCAAGGACAGCTGGAAATCAAACAAAAACATCTCCTCTTAGAAGACCTCCATCCAGTTTTGCAAATAAACAGATAAGCAGCCACCCAGTGGGGGAAGAAGATAACAACTAGCCGGGCTCCGAGATGCAGAAAGGTGTGTGAAAAAAGAAAGGCGTTTCAAGGACGACAAGATGCATGTGTAGGAGATGGAATTACAGACAGTCCTAATAAGGAAAAGGAGAGTTTGAACTTCCTGTGAAAAAGAAAAACCACAAACAAAACTGGGAGATTCTCAGAGTCACAGAGAAAGGAGCAGGGAGAGGAGAGGCGGGGTAAAACTGCACTGAGTAGGAAACTGCCCCAGAAAACTTCGAGCTTTAAAAGTCTTCCCTTTTATCTAGAGAGCTTTGGGGTAAGAATGGAGCAAGGCGGAGTAATAAGCATAGGTACTAATTGCATGGAGCATCTCCATGAAGTTTTAGATTAAAGACTCCAGCACCTCGGGGGGTGAAGGAATCCGTTGATCTCGGAGACACGATGTGGGGCAGGCAGCTGCAGCCTTTGTTACGAACCTGCCTCCCTTCCCCATCTGATCATGTAAATGAGAGCTGCAAATGCTAGAGTTTACAGCATGCACCATCTGAGCTGGGATATCTGGAGAGACAGGAATGGATTTATTTACATGTTCTGAGTTATCTCTGCAAGTGATCTAACAGGGGCCCCTTCACATCTGGAGAGTCCTGATGAAAGTAACAACATTGTACCCAGGTATTTCTGTTTGTGCTTGTGGCGCTGGAGACAAAAAGGCCAGATTCTCCATCTGGTTTACGCCCCCTTAGCACTCGCAGTTGTTATAGTCCACTCCTACGAAGCATGGCCTGTCCTTGACAATGAAAATGGGTTTTCCAGGGGAAGAACCAGGGCCAGATTCAGTCTGATTTGCCAGCTCTGCTTCAGCTTGGCCTCAGATCTGCCCCAGATGCTGTCCCAGCGTGGCCGATGGTCCCAACTCCCCTTGTGAAGCTGCACAGCAGCAATAACTTCTTCAAGAGGCATGTTCCTGCCACAGCAGAGGGTTGGGATGGTGGGAGAGCGGAGGTCAGGCCAGATTAGTCCTATCCTGGCAATCCAAATCCCGGTGAAGCCCTCCCCATATCCCCACCACCAGGGCCTAGGGGAAAATAACTTCACCCGAGTGTGGGTGAACCTGTGCTTGGCAGCAAGGACGGGCCCAGGTAACTGATCCTGCTCAGAGCCAAGAGGAGAGCAGGCAGGACAGCAACCCCTTCACGCTCCTTTGCCAGCAGGAAGGGGGGAAACAATAAGAAGCGAAGCCTCAGGTGTTGGAGGAGCAGAAATAGTTTTCCTCCACAGAAACCAGGCCCACTTGGCGTAACACCCGCTGCTCCGTGCCCGCGCTGCCGTTCCCAGGGACACCCGAGCAGAGGAAAAGCAGCCGCAGCCCTCGGATGCAGCAGCTGCTGGGCTCTGTGCCCGAAATGTTTAAGCACCTTCTCTTGCCGCAGGACGAGGGAAGCCCAGGATGGCGGAATTCACCGTTCTTCACATGCTTCCGTGCCTCCTGTGTGGCTGACACCATGTCTGCATCGCTGAGATATTTTGGTTTTGAAGAGTAGATGCTCATATGTTAATAGTCTTCCTTCCTGCCAGGAAAGGAAGCAAACCCAGTCAGTCCCTCAGTGCTATTGCCAGAAGAGGAGTAGGGAAAAAGGAGAAAAAAAAGCATAAAGTAAAGCAGCCCATGAATCAGACTGTGGAGCTATTTGTAAAAGGTGTGTAATTGCCGTCCTCCCGTTATCAGCCCGAGCTCACGCAGGCCCCACAATCACCTGCAGCTGGGATTGCTGTGGAGCTGCTGCCTTCATGCACCCAGTGCCTTTAATCAGCGTTGGGCCCCTTCCCACCCTGGTGCTGCCCTGCAGACCCAGCGCTCTGTGCAGGAATGGAAGTGGTTATTGCTGAGGGCCGCGGCTTTGTCGTGGAGCCGCGGCGAGAGCTGTGCGGTAGTTACAGTCCCTGCTGCTATTAAATCTAGAATCTCAGGAGACGGATGGGAACCAAATCTAAACCTCTGAATCTCTTCTTTCTCTATAGCATCATATTGCTTTCCCTTTTGTGTAGGTTGCTCCAGCAAAATACCTACTACAGGACAGCTTGTGCCATTCCCGGCCACGTCTGCTACAGTGTCAGTGTTGGCTTAGAGGACATACCGTGTTGTGTGGAAGCAAACTGTGCTTTCCATTTTTACCAGAGTAGCCGCTCTTGGACATCTCTGCAGAAATGCAGGGAAAAGCGGGTTCTGAAATAAAGGACAGCACATGGTGGGCTCCTCAAAAGAAAGAGCTGCGTCCAGTGCTCAGCAGAGCGAAGGAATTCACAGCCCCAGGAAAGCGACCGAGACAAACAACGTCGACTGGGTTTCAAACTTGAGTTGGAACATTTTATGGCTGCAAATAGCACTGGCAGTCATATAACCCAAGGGAAAAAAATAGAGGTAATGAAACCTCCTGCTTCAGGGCATGAGCTGGTGGCCTCTAGGGACAAGGGAGGAATTTTTCCTGCCATTCACAGCATTGCTCAAGCAGCTGGGGGCATTCTGTGGGGGTTTCACCATCCATCGAAATATCAGACATCAACGGCTGATGGTAAAAAAAAAGATACCACACTGGACAAGCCACGGCTTGATTTGGTAAGGATATCTAATAAATAAGCCAGGCAGCACGGCCATGAAATGAAAGGGACATCAGATGAGGGTCCAGCCCTGGGGTCCTAACGCAGCAACAGGGATGCTCTCCAAGGACCAGAGACAAACACATCACACGCAAAGGCAAAGAGAAAAACGCAGGCCAAAGCACGGTGTTTGGACCCTGAGCTGGGGCAGACTGCCAGCGGCTTTCATCGGGACACACTTTTTGGTTTATTCTAAAAAAATGGATAAGAATGAGCCCCAAAATGATTCTGGAAGAACTCCTCCAGTAACCTCTTTCCTGCCTAGTACTTCAGCTTTCAAAATTTACCTATGGAGGAAGTTTTCCTGCCTCAGTTTTCATGTCTGCTTCAAGTGAATTATCACGTCCAGATAAAATCTCGTTTTTGTGAGGTCTGGGGCATTGCTATGCACACGTGTGCATGCGTGTGCATGTGTGCTCGCTGGAGATACCTGCAAGGAATCTGTTCCTCGGTGGAAAAATGACGGTCTGTGCAGTCCTGACGTGGCACAAACCTCAGCTTCCAGGAAATCTTATTCTCAGACCTAAGCTGGCTCAGAGCCACTCTGTCATATTACTCCCAGCACCCCCATCATAATGAGATTAAAAACCCAGACATGAGGACTTAAGAGTCTAGCAAATGGGCACAAAAGCATCTTCTGCCCCGTGACGCTTCTGGTAGCTCTAAAGATGCTCAGAATCAAGGGATTAGGTGGTTTATAGGTCCGAAGTTTGGCAGATTTCCCTCCAGGGCCCCCGGCCGTTTGCTCTGTGGGTCATCATTCCTGTCAGGCTTGTTCAGATTGTCTCTGCCTTTCCTCTCGGTGGATTAAAGGGTGGTTGAGGGGTTATTTTCTCCTGCTTTGTTGCTTGGAGATGGGGCTGCAGAGGGGAATGAATTACACCAGATAAATACATTAAACTGTCACTCTGAGAATTAACTGGAAAGCCCTGGCCCTCTAGGAGAACAGTACAAACGGCAGGAGAAGAAAGTGCCACGGAAGGCATCTCTACTGGCATTCCCATGGACGGATCACCACGGATGTAATGTTTCTTCCCAGTAATTAATTTCAGTGTATTATTAATTGTAATAACCGTCAATTTCTAATGAATACACCGGGCCTCACCAAAATCCTGGCACTTAGCTGTCACAATTAAAGTAACTGTCATATTCCCTGATCAGCGGGCTCAGTCCTTCCATCTCCTCCCATTCAGATCAGAGCCCAAAGCACCTCATGGCCAGGAAAAAAATGCAGGTGATTGTAGCATTATCCCAGAACTCAGGGTCCCTGCTGCAGATTTTCCACAGGACTTTGAGGAAAACTCTCTTTACCTCCATCTCATCCAGTGGTAACACCAGTCCTCTACTGCACTCATTTATTTGGAGGGAAGCGTGTTAAAAATGCAGGGACGATTGAGATATTCAGGTAATAGGACTCACAACAAACTGCTCAGAAAAAACCCAGCATCCTTGGGGATTCTGCTAGAAACATCTGCAAAAAGGGGTTCTAGGTGTTGAGGTAGTTTGAGTCGGTACAATTTACACGTCATATCTGGGGACAATTACACGAGGTAAGAGCTTAATCCAGACTCAGAGCGACAGCAACACGAGTGTTTGTCATTTCCTCTGCACAGCTTCACCAGTTAGGAACACAACGCCGATTGCTACATGTGCCATTAACCTCGTACCTCACATCACGAGCACACTATAATCAAACAGAAAGAAACAAGTATTAATTACAGCGTGAATACCTTAGTCACTATCCTGATCAAAACAAAATCCAAGAATTTTATCATTAAACATCAAATGAGAAGCAATAAAACTATGTGGATGTAGTGATGGCACATGCCGTCGTAGCTGAACCCACTTTGGGACAGGGACTGAATCAGGAGCTGGTCCAGCACCCAACGCAGGGGTCCTGAGATTGCAGACACTACAACAGCAATTAAGTTTCTCATTAAGATACACGCACCTTATTATCAAGTGGTAATAGTTACCATTGCTATAGCAAGATGCACAACGGCAAGTCAGTAAACGTCTCGATTAATTGTTTTCTTCCCTTTCACCATATTCCTTATAAGAAGGTATTCTGAGGAGGGCATCAAGAGCCAAAACACTGAAAACGAACAGTAATTTTGAGGTCAGAGTTAAGGACATGAAATCCTGGCTTTGTGAAGCTGAGTGGAGAACCCTCAACGATAGCAGGATTTCCCTTGTGTTCAGTGAAGGTGAGATTTGCAGCAAGGGGCATTATCCCTGACCGCTCCTGCTTGCTTAAGCAAGGCAAAGATTCACAGTGAGAGGCTTTATCACTTATAAACCAGCTGCTACACCCGAAAAAACAGAGACACCTTTGGGCACTCAAACACGCAACTAGATCTGACTCAAAAGCAACAAATTTCAAGCTACGTTCAGACCAAAAAATTGTCTTTGAGTCCAAGGAAATAATGCTGATCAGTTAGACAAACTGAAAGTAGAAAGTGCTTGATATTTGTGCTAGGTTTTTGCTTGTTAGCACAAGTTAATGTGATGTTAATGAGGCTCATGGGCTTCTAGGCTGAAAAAACTTGGTGTTTGGTTGGGTCAGGGATGGACAGATGAGGTTCCTGATTGCTCGTGCCTGGCCATGTAAATACAGCCTGAGATGCGAGCAGTTATTTACTTAGTCACTTCCGTGCTCTGACACGACCAGGGTTTACAAACCATGACAGCAGGTATCATCTTAGCACCTTGCAATGTTTTTATAACGAAAAGATTTGGTTCTGGACTATGACCCAATGAAATGGTTCAGAGCAACAGGTGAATCTCCGGATCTCTCGCTGTTGTAACCTCCATCCTCCCCTCCGAGTCTCCTCCCCTGTGTTTACTGCAATTCCTCCCTTGCATTAGATTTAAGATCCTGCAAGCGGGGCCCCATCCAACCTTTGTTCACCCTGCGAGACATAAACAACTATTTGCATTCAGGGGGAGACTTATTGACCCAGGACTCAGAGTGGGGGGGGATCAAGTTTAGAACCATTTACATACATGTAAATTTTTTGCCATTTGCTGTGCAAAAATATCCTCTGAGATACAGGAAAATATGGTTCTGAGTCAGAATTGATGCTATCTTTCCAGTTAAGATTAGAGTCTAAATTGTGCAATCCAGCTTAACTCACAGTATCAGTTGCTATGCAAAAGATAATGTTTCATACAGAGGTGTGGCCTTTCCGACGATTGCAACAAACACAGACCACAGCTGGCCTGTCACTTAGATCCAATACAATAGGAAAGCGCAGCCAATTTTTCAGGTTTGATTCTGAAAGAAACTGATTATTCCTCACAACATGCAGACTGACCTCAAATCACGGTGAAATTAATGGGATTGAAAGCTTTTGAATGCCTGTGAAGAAACTGTCCCTGAAGACAAAACCAGAAAAGGTGAAAGCACTTTAAAAAAAAAAAAGAAAAAAGAAAAAAAAGCTTTTTTCCCACAGGAAACTTCCATCACTATTGTATTTTCCCTAAGGACATTTCTGTATCTGTCACTAAAAATTACTGCTGTCAGCGGTAATGCATCAGCACAAACCGGAGGGCTGGGCTTTGGTGGTCTGAAAAGGGATATAAACCACAGTTGTTTTTAACCACCAACTCACCTTAGCTCCAGTGAACTTATTTATTATGCAATAAATCCAATTTTGTCTGGAGGAAAAATGGTGTTGGAAAGAAAAATGGTGTGTTGTTCTCACAAGCGCATGCCTGCTGCCTAATCAGGGCTAAGAGAGACATTTCACTCACGTAAGGCTGAGCAGCTGCCAAAACCGAGGTAGGAGAAAGGTCCGTGGTGGGGAAACAAACGCAGCTGAAAGCCAAACCCCCTTCAAACCCCTGAAACGACAAAACCGTCTTCAGTCCAAGCCCCTAACCAAATGCCTTACAATTTCAGTGGCAAAAGGAACAAGCCTACAACAGATTTCCTCCATAATGCGAAATAACACCCTAGAAAATGACACCGCCAATAAAAAGCTAATGAAAAGGTCCGCTGGGAACAGTTTTGCCCTCCAGATAACTTGTCCCTCCTGATCCTAATGAATTCGCTCGCAATTCTGACACGCTGTCATTACAGTGGCACTCAACACCCCAGAAATCTCAGTGCGAGGTGCTGTTCAAAGAGATGGTCTTTGTCCCGAGGAACATGACGTAACTCTTAAAAAGGCAATAAGAGAGGCTGCTAATTATTCATTGTTTGCACTGGGAATAAAAAAGGTTTATACGGAGCTAACATATGGGTAAGTGTAAGTATCATTAGTAGTAATTATAGTATGATCCTCCTCTGTTATATCTGAGGCAGACTTCATTTCATAAGTACGGCTTTGTCTGCTAAAAACCCTCTTTCACAACAGAGAGCCCATTGCGAGGCGATGGCTGATTCCACAGACCCGGCCCCTCTGCTCAACCATGGAGCGGGATCCTTTGGGCTCACACTAGAGGAAAGCTAGAGCACATTGGTGCTGCATTTTTTTTTCCTCAAATATGTTTACCAAGGGCTTTGCATGGAAAGATTTAATACCAGAAATGCGTGGGCTGTCAAATCATCCAAGGAAAGGGACAGTGGAAAGGGACCCTCTGCTTTTTGTGCAGCTGAAATGCCATCTTGCTTCAAACCAGCATTCGAAAGGGGGGCAGAGATGTGAGGAAAAGGTCTCTGCCGCAATGGTTGTTGCTGGGTGAGGGCAGGATTAAATAGGGTGAAGAGGGCGTGGACTGGAGATAGGGAAGGGGATCTCTCCTGATGCAAGAAGCACCTTTGTGCAATGGCACAGCCCAGACTGGAGCTCGCGCTGCGGCCGCGTCCACCCCGGTGCAGGTTCCCCACTGTCCCCTGCCCCTGAGGGTTTCCTTGCCATCTCTAAAGGCAGAAGAACCATGGGTGCATTTTAATCCCCGTTGAGCAAATGCGATGGTAAAAGCACCCAGAGCTGGACGCGCTCGTCGCCGAACCCACACAGGCACACAGGGCGGGTCTGTTTGGCTCTTCGGGGCCCCAGAAACCAACAAACAGCAGCGGGGAGAGAACTTACCGCGGCCGTATCCTCATCACGCCCACGCTCCCATGAGTGGCCTTTTTCTGCCTAATGAAGTGAGGATTAATTAGAGGAGGTAATGGGCTTCTACGGATGGACGGCGTTGTCAAGCACTGCTTATTGCTGTTTGTTGATTCAGCCAGGTATTTTGCAATCCCTCACGTTGTTTTGCAGCGACTACAGGAAACAGGGAAAAAAGACACTCAGCTTTACCAAGTTGAAGGCAGCTATGCAGAGCCTTTAGAAATTATGGTTGATGCTGGATAGTTCTGAGCAATAGCAAACATATCATCAGTACTCAAACAATCCCATTTATCTCCAGAAGGCAGCTAATCTGTAACACATGGGATGGGAAACAACAACAAAAGATTTTCTATTTTTGTTCAAAAAGAAGAGGAAAATTCAAAGGGAGTCTGGTACTTATTTTAAACAAGAAGTTATTTTCCCTTTAAATTTTCTTACTGACACCCTGTTTATGTAATGTTTCCCCAACAGTGCTCAGAGATGGTGTGGTGACTTGCCCAAAAACAGAACGGGGAAGGAAACCCAATGGTTTTTGGTTTTCTCCTTGACCCATGCAGGAGACAGCGCAACCCAGAGCCTGCCTTTTCTTTGCCCTTTGCCACGTCCGAGCTTTTGCAGCCATCAAAACACAGCGTGCAATGGTACCAGCCCTTAAGTAATGGTCAGTGGCCACATGAGGCATTGGCCAAGCAGCCCGTGCTGTTCCGTGCTCTCCAGACAATTCTGCTTTGGGCTGGGCCATAAACTAACAGAAAAAAAAGGGTCTGCAAAAGCTTTCCTTGCAGAACCACTTGGCAAAGGACCAGGTTACTCTGCCGGGGTTGAAATAACTCTTATCTCCCCGGCCAACCCACCTGGATGTCAGCACTCAGCGCTCCTGCCGTGTAACTCGGCCCAGAGAGTATGAACAAACACGAGCAGGTTTAAACTGCCACGTTTCTGTATTTGGGTTAAGCAGAGATCAGGGCAGAGATCCAGTGTTGTCTTCGTGTGTATAAGCCTACCACAAAAAAATCATTAAAGCACTGAATCCTGATTTTTCTCCTTAGTTCCTTTCAGGAAAGGTTTGAGCTTCACCCTTGAGGCTCCTTTAAACCCCCCCCCTGGATTTTCTCTGCCTGTCCAGCAGGACAGGTGACATTAGATTTCGTTTCATTTCCTCAAGATGTGACATTTTTGTTGGCTCATGTATGGGAAAGGTTTCTCACGCCTTTCAGAAGATCCTCACATGCATGAGCACCCCACGGATCAGACAAAGCTTTTGCCCTTCCCAAGAGAGACATTTTGAAGAAAATGCCCTATGAGTGGGACACGAGGCTTCCTAAGGAGTTACTGTGGAAAGGGCAGAAATTTTGGCCCATTTGCTACAAGATCCCACGGGACCTCTGTCAAAAAGAAGAGCAGGGTGTGAGTAGCTGTGTCCTGTCCCACAGGGACACGGGTGGTGGCAGCGGTGCCAGCGCGGTGACGTCCCAGCTCAGACAGTGCCTGAGTCAGCCGGGACAGCGGCTGTTCCTAAAGGACAGGGCTGGGAAAGCCCTGCCTGCCCTAAGGAACCAGGAAAAACGATTTCCACTCACGAAGGATGCGACAGCAGCTCCTGCACGCCTTCAAACAGGCTGAGCAGGGCTCCTGAAATGTTGCTCCACTCTCTCCACGGGACGCAGAGGCCAGAGGAACTGTCCCTTTCCTTTCGCGGTGAAGGAGGATTTGCTGTTTTGAGGTGTTTCCTAATGGTCTCACCAACAGCCTCCTCTGCTCGGTGCTTCCTCACGCCTCGCCAGTGTAGCTGAAGGCTCTGAAAACGCTGGAGGTCTAGAGGAGTCCTCTCGGATTGATGCTGGAACTCCTAGAGCTTGATAACGTGGTGGAAATTCAGGGAAATCAATTTGAGTTCACGAACGGTAATAACTTAGGGCAGTAACATGGCAATGAACCCTCCTGCAGATGCTGTGGTTTAGAATCAAAGAGCCTTAACTGACTCGGCTGATCTGAACTTCGTATTAAATGACAGTAAATCCAAAGAGGGCCCCTTTAATTCTAACTGAGTCTGTATGGACTTCACCGGACCGAAGGCAATGCCTGCACCGGTGTTCCTCAAGCCTGGTTATAAAGATTACGTGTTACCACACCTGCCTCGCCTGGTAGTTAAACACTAGACACAGCCTGCACCTTCCCGCACAGAAAAATCTGTATAAGAAATGTATATTTTTAATGCAAACACATTCTTCAGAGCACAAAGGCACCTGGTGAAGACATTTCCTCATTGCTGGGTGCCCGTGCCCAACTGCCATTAGCACTAAAGAGAAGGAACAAGAGCCTGGGAAGACCCATCCTCTTGGGTGGAGGTTTATCGGAGTGCCAGGTCATCAGAGGAGATTTTAGGGTGATTCTCAGGGATTAAGACCTCCCATTTCAAATCACCGACACTTGACATTTCCCGTTCAGCTGGGAACTTGTAAAATCACTGCAGAAAGTGACACCAGGACATGTTAGTACCCAAAGAACCAGAGATATGAGCAAGTCCCCTCTCAGTGCCCATGCTCCCAGTTAATTGAACTCTTGAGCAATTTTTTTGTCTCTGACCATTCCCAAATTGGTTTCTTACAACATCAAAACTGACTACTGACTTTCTTTCAACTTATCTGATAGAGTTAAAAGCAAACACCCTGGCAATGCCACTGCATCACAAGAGAGGCTTTGATCATCTAAAACTGCCAACGCACCTTGAAGCGTGTTAAACATCCATGACTTGGCTGATTGCATCTGCCTGTTGCCATTAAATGTACCTGCACGGGAGCCACCTGCAGAAGAAGGGACAGCAGGAGGGACAAACGACCTGGGGTTTGGGTTACTGGATACTCCTTGAGGTTTTTCATAGGAGGAACTTTCAGCAGTTTGTGTTTAGCTTGTCACCCAGCTCAGGTAAGCACAGGTTGGGTGACAGGGCATCGCTGAACTGACCTTTCCCCCGTGGCTGTGAGTGGAGAAACTTTCCAGAAGGTAAAAACCTTCCACAGAGCTCAGGGGCTTGGGGTGCTCGTGTAAACTCAAGGGATGAGGTTCAGCTCCTTGGACAGCAGGTGCTACCAGCCACGACCCAGCTGGACACTGTGGGACTCGTCCCTCCCACCCCGCATCAGCGCAAAGCCCTCCGGGTTGAAAACAGCTCTAACGCTGCTCGGCTCAAGAACCAGAGCACGGATTTTAGACTCAGCTTTTACAGACTCAGACTAGGGGAGCAGATAGAGACAAATGCTGGAGTGGAAGACACACTGCTGATGAGATGCTATGACACTTCGACACAAGCTGTGTGAAGAGATCTCAGAAACCTCCTTTTTGGTAAAATAAAAAAAGTAACCCATTTCCATTAGCCTTTTATTTCCTGCTGGTTCAGGACTGTTCCCAGTCCTCCTCTGGAGCACAAAACACCAAAGGCACCTCATCCCCTGCCCTCTGGGAATGTGATTCTGGCTTTATAGGTTATCTGGAGTGGGGTGGAGGAGGAAGCAGGGGAGAGAACGATGGGGTGCCGCGCAGATGATTCTCATTAATTTTGGAAGGAGTTATAAAAAGTAAGCTTTAAAGTCTATCCTAAATATAAGGATTCAGCTGATTGAGAACTCATCTGCTTCTATCTCTCGGGTAATCGTGAATACACTTCTGCTGTGTCACTTCAAAGGCTCAGCACAGCTGGGAGAGTTCTCATCAAAGCTTCTGCATGTCTGGGGGAGGTTTCCCCCCCCATGAATATACATCACTGGAGGCTCCTTCTCCCAACCGTTCCCATGCCTCTCTCTGATTGATCCTCATTTCATTCAGATGAGCTCTTCCTCTCTGGATGGCTAAAGGGCAAGAGACAGCTCTCTCCAAAGCTTTCCCACTCGCCTGGATGCCTCTCCGAAGATTTTCCTCTCATCAGAGTGGGGGAGGGAGGGAGCTGTTCAGACAAGAGATTGAGCCTTTAAATTAACTTCTTGTCATCTGAGGGCTGGGTCTGATAGTAGCTGGGGTGGGAAGCACATTCTGCCGGTATCGGGACTCTGGCCAGATCCTCATCTGGTGTAAATGTGTGCCAGCGGACTGATCTCAGCAGTCATGTCATCCAGACTACAAGCCCTAAAACACTCCGCTCTCGCGAGGCATCACCCCGTGTGTCTGTCCTGCGGAGTACGTGAGCTGCCCAGACAAGGAACGCTCGCTAAAATTGCTCAATTCCCCTCTTTTTCAGTGGGAAGGGAGGGCCGGGCCACTCAGTGGAATTTCAAACACTCAACCACCCTCAGCCAGGTTGGGATTTCACAAGAACCCAGACCCTGTGTGCACCCAGCACGTGCAAAGCGCTGGTGGAAATCTGGGCCCCTCTCCCTTCGGATGGGAGCTCAGCCCTCCTGGAAATGCTGGGCCCAGTGCCACTGAGTTAGAGCACGTCTCCTGGCTGCTGGCCAGAGCCTGAACCTCAGCTCAGCTCTTCTACCCTCCACCCTCTAATTGCGTATTCCCGAGGGCCAAAATGACCCCAGCGATTGGCAGGTCAGGACGCAGCCGAAGCGACTGGATGTGCACTCTCTTAAACCAACCGGTGTGTATGGTGTGTGAATGATAATGTGTTGCTGATGATGATTTTAAAAAAAAAAATGTTATGAATCTCCGATGCAGTGACCCACAGAAAAAAGATGGCTGTGGAGATTATCAATGTCTGTGCTGGTCCAGAGAGATGTTCCCCGGTTCCAGTGAGACCCCTCAGCAAACGGGGACCCTCTCGGAGAGCAGCAGAGCTGCAAAGTCACCCACCAGCAAGTGCCACGAGTTCGTGTCCTTACAGCCTCCTGAGCATCCTCAGCTCAGAGCCCACAAAGCCACACCTTGGACCTTTGCTGGGGAGATCAAACCGGGTCCCCAAGGATGTGTCACCCTCAAGGGGACTGTTCCAACACCACAATGTCTGTTGGCACCTATATATCCTGTCCTCCGTGCTCAGTTCCAGGCCGTCACCCTCCCCTTTGGAGCAGGAACCCACTGGGAGATGCATTCGAAGCTGGGTCAGTTGTGGGGGTGCTGCCTGGGACTGGGAATGGCTCTTCCCCCCAGACGATGGGATTTTCCCGCACCAGTCCCCTGCATGGTTAATTAGACCTTGAATGGTTTATCACTTCTTTCACCGGGGTGTGTGTCTGGATTTACTTCGACACAAGCCCCTTTCTGAATTGCAAGTTGGCAACAATAAAAGGGAGAAGTCTTTAATTAGTTATCCGGCTAATTAACTTTTACGGCACTGTATAGCTTTGGCATCCAAATACTGCAATGCAAAACATCGCAAACATTCAAACAAAGCCTACCCACCCCACCAGGAAGCTGCTGGCACCAGCGGTTGCGGGGGAACAGCATCTTGCAGCCTTGGCCGGGGAGCGTGGAAATGCACCTTGTGCTGTGCTGCGCTTCCCAGTCTCCCTCACATCCTTTTCTGCAGGTAACTCACCTTCTGCTGCTGCTGATGTTCAAATTACCGATACAGAGCATACACGGCTTCCCCATGTCATACTCCTTCCCAGCACACGCGTTCACTCTGCCACTGGGAGAAATACATGTAAGATAAAATTTATTTCTTGCTTGAAAGGGTTATGTAGAAATCCCTGCCACGCAGGGGAGAGTTTCCCAGTCAGGGCCAGGGTACCAGCATCCCTCAAAAGCCCTCACATCAGGCAGGGTGACATCATATCACACAGTATGGAAATGCTCTCAAAGAGGCTTAAGCGCTGGAGCCTGTGGGATGACCCCCGAGAGCACAGTTTGGCTCAGATTGTACAACAGACAGGTTGCTGGAATTAAGTCTCTCTCTCTGTTGGAACATGCAGGGTCCCCACCGCTTTTCCCACGCTGATCGGTGAGAGCTGGGGGTTTCGGGAGGCACGGTGCCCCCGGGACGTTCCCGTGTTGTTATATCTGCACCTTGTGGGCTAGCACATGTTTTACTCTGTGTGCACTGGAGTTTCGCCGTTACTGCGTGTCCAGGCAAGCTCCCTAACTGCTTTCAGCATGAATAAAAAGGCACTGTAAAGGGGAAGGGACAGGTTTCAGGAAAAGCAAGAGAAGCGGCACAAAACGGGCCACGGGCTCGAGTCCCCCAGCTGATCAGCACCATCCCACACCTCTGCCCCACTGCCCAGGACGGCACGGAGGGAAGGGAGAGTCTGTCTGATCTCAGGCTGGGATCCAAATCATGTCTACTTTGTTGTCATCTGGACTTTAACCGAGATCTATTGGACTGTTGTATTTAATTTCTTTGCGGTAGAAAAGGATTCTGCTCGCTGGCAGTCCCAAGTCAACCCAGTAAAACCAGGGGTGACACTTTGCCCCTGTCCTGTACCGGTCCGTGAGGGATCCAGGGAATCGGCTGAACTGCCAGCTGACAGAATCGGTGCCTTTGCCCAAGAGGGAAGCTGTTTCCAGTAACGTTACGCAGCCAGCTGCCCAGGGAGGGTTGCTATGGGAGGATTTCGGTAAAGCAGCGCCGTGTTTGCACACCACAGCGTTGCACACAAAAAGCAGGTCACGGGGAAGGCAAAAATGAAGTCAGCTCAGAGATGCAGCGTGAGTAACCACTGCTACAAAAGGGGGCAAGGCCTTCTCAGCATCCCGTAAACACGGAGGGAAGAGACTCCTCTCCACATTCGTTTGCTGTGAGCAAGTAAATCTGTTGGAAAGATCTCACTCCGTGAGCAAAGGGCTTGTGCCTTTTTCAGCAGGGGATTCTCTTTGCTGAGGGAAGAAAAAAATCCTCCGCAGATTTGCACTTGCTAAATGGTAAAGCAGCAAGGGACGGCGCAGCCAGCCCGCCTGACTGCAACATTAACGGTAATGAGGCTAACGAGGGAGGAGAGTCCTCTGACCTGTGACTACACGCTGCTTGTGCAGCTCTGAAACAGCTGTGAAACGCTACGCTCTCCTTAGGCAGCTCCTAAAGCCCTGACTAACCACCCTTAATCCCTGTCAGAGCACAATGGTCTGATGAAACGCTGACACGGGTACAACCCTGAACACAAAGGCTGGCGTACAGGGCCCAGGTATCTTTACAGGATTACTGTGTTCTCCTTTAAATCACGACTCCGTGTATCAGCTGTATCAGCTCCAGTTGCTGTGTGCAGGCAAAGCCCCGAGCTCCTTGAAAAACCCTGCCCCAGAAGAAAAAATAAAGGACATGAAATGATTCATAGCACTTGTATGGGGAACATTTTATGTTTTCGTTTTTGCTTTTGCTTTTCATTTTAAGTCTTTTCAGACTCAGTTTGAAAAACAAATCAAGCCCATTCTCTTCTCTTCCTCCTGGTGACAGGTTGCCCAGATGCCTGTCTGGGTCAAGGGGACACTGCTCTATTTTATTTTACCGTCTCGCATCGCCCACCTCTGCAGACTTTTTAACCTCTTAATTCCCAATAGCATTTTGTTCTTTTTTCATCCCATCATTTCCCCATCTTTGGCTTCCTAAATACTCCAAAATAATTTCCGTCAAATCCAAACGCTCAGCAGCCTGTATGTCAAGCTCATTTCTAAGCACAAAGAAGGAAATACTTCCCCTCCCAAGCTGCAGAAGATCAAGTGCCTTCAGTACCAGGTCAGAGCTAAGCCTTCAACAAAAAGATCCTCCAGGGACAGGCAAGAAGGTTCAAGTTCACCAAACCAGTTCACTAAAGCTAGGATCAGGCTCGCTGCTACAGCAACTCGGTGTTGACAGTCACAGGCTGTCACTTTGCAAACCTCCTCCCCTCGCAGCCTCTGCCTCGCACCCCGTGCCAAAGCCAGGCCTGCAGCTGCTCAAGGGGCGGTGGCTGTTTCCACACTCCGCGTTCCTGGATGGTACAAACGCCGTTGTCACACAACTCGTCCTACAGACCTACATAAAGCAGGGAGAAAGGAGGGAGAGTTGGGCAGAAGAACTGCCGGAGTATCGGTGTTGTCCAAGGGAGAGCAATCCCTGCACCTCAGGTTCAAACTGGTCCCCCCAATGTGAGAAACGTGGGACAAGGGAGGAAATTTCCGAAACTGCTGACTTGAGTTGTTCACAATTTTTCTGTCCCTCCCCTAAGCGCAGGTTTCCTTGAAAAACAGCACGTTCTCCACAAAACTCACAAGTGGTTTCTTGGGAAAGCTTTGGAACTGGGTGAAGTCTCCCTTTCAGTTTCAGACGACGGTTTTTGTTTAGTTTGGGGCTAGTGAGCATTTTCTCTTCAGACACTGCCACTGCTCATTCAATTTTCCAAACAGGTGGTGAAAAATGTTGAAGGAAAAATCCCTCTCCTGCCCTTGGGGTTTTACTTTGCCCAGCTCTGAAGACAGGCCCATACCGCACGCTTTTACCACCACAGTTACATCAGCTCCACCACCTCCATAAACGAAGACGTTAAGCCAAGAAAAGCAATTTCACACTGGTGAAGACTGCGCCTCTGCTAGGAAGCTCTACCCATAGCTTCCTAAGTCTAAAAACTTTATTTTTTGACTGCCAAGCTTTGGGCTCGCGTCTCTAAACCGCTGCGGGGAAGTCAGTAGTTTTTTCTGTGCCTCAGCCCCCGTTTTCACAATATCTGTGTACACGTTCGTGTTGGGAGGGATACGGGGCTACGTTCTGGAGGAACCATGAGGGATGCTACGTGGGGTGCGGGCGCCTCGGGAGCCGTGAGCAAGAAGCTCAGCTTGGGGAGCAGGACAGAGAGCAGGTGTCACCACAACCAGCAGCAGCATCACACCCCGAGCGAAGCAGAGAAGTTAATTAAACAGCAGGAAAGGAAAAGATCGTTTAAAGAGCTGAGTCGGAATGACTAAAGGTCTTAGTCACTCATTTAGCGAGATCTCAGGCAAAATGATTTAAAAATAATTTTTATCTAGATCACGTTCCTTTAAGAAATTTCTCAAATCATCCAGTGAGAATCACGGGGAAACGTCACTCTTATTCCCCGAGATTTTCAGTGTTCAGCATGTTTGTGACAACTGTCATCTCTCCCCGCCTGCAATGTTCTCTTGGGCTGGGCGGCCTCACCCAGCGCAGGACTATGATCGCTGCTAAAGAATTATTTATGTTCTGCAAAAATTGAAAATTTACCTCCTCAAAAAACGTTGAGCTGGAATTCTCCAGTGTTTCAATAGAAACATTCTCCAAAAACACCTTGTTTCATTAAGGGACAAAAAAACTCTTCACATTTCAGAACGAAACAAAAATCAACCGCAGAAGACTCCATGTGGAGGCTGTTTCCAAAGGCTACTTCACATTTTAGGAAACACTGCAAACATTCAGCCAATCCTTCACGCAATATGGTGGTGACAGAAATGTAAGGGCGCATCGGAAATGTTAAGCACGCTGCACTTAGGATCAGTGATTTGGTTTCCCGTTGTGCCATTCAGCCCAGAAACGTCACCCATGGGGTTTTTCTCAGCGATCTGTGGTTCTCCCAAGCTCACAGCACACACGGCTCTGCCAGAACAGCTACGTGTGTGGGTGAGAGCAACAGGAGGAGCTGGGATGACAGTACTTTCTATGGCCTGTTGCCTCCAAAGGTTTCATGAGATCAACTGAGAGCCCGACGTGTGCCCTCCTCACGAGATGAAGGCCGTGTTTCCTGCAGTGCCGCTCCTCAGGAAAGGAAGGCATCAGTCAGTCTGACTCAAGAAAGGTTGCAGGGTTTGCCCTCGCGGTCTGAATCACCTGTTGCACGCAGAGAGGCAAGAGGTGGCAAATCGAGAGAGTTGCCCGAGCATCATTGTTGTTACAGCGAAGGGCCACCTACGGATGAGGCATCGCGCTAAGGGGGGACAACCCCGTCCCGAAGCGTTTGTGCTCCGTGTGAGTCAAACAGTGGGCGAACATGGGCACGGCGGTGTGATTTCCTCGGTGACGGAGAGACACTGGTGGCGTTATCAAACTGGGTCCTCTGCTGCAGCAAACGTCTCTGCCTGCAAACATAAAGTCATCACAGGCCAAGAGCCCCCACCGCAGGCTCCCAGCACAGGTAAGGAGTCTTTCTCCTGCTGGCACCCATCCCTCACCCACCTGGGCATCCAACACCGGGGACAAAGGCCAGAGGGACAGGAGAGCAAAACGTCACTGTGTATGATGCCAACTCGGTGCCCAAAAGCAGAGGATGCTGTTGGAAATACTCACACCAGCCACTGCGCAGGAGGGTGCGAGGAGATGCAGAGGGCGGGAGGAGTTTTAGTGAAGCTTGCCGGGTTTTTGAACAGGTCTAGATGAGAGCCTGTCGCTCGGAGGAACACGGGGATTTTGTTTGACAGGCAGCGACACCTCGCGGCACCGGCCTCCCCCCTCCAACCTCACCCCAGTTTGCTGCCAACAGTTCACTGGTTTTTCCTGGGACAGGTTCTCAGTCCCGCTAAAATCGGGGGGAGTTTCGCCACAGAGTCTCAGCGCAGCCCAGATTTCAGGGCAGGTGTTTCACAGGAAACGATGATGGTGGTGAGATTCACCTCTTGCAAACGCTTCCTAAAAATCACACGTCATCGTTAAGAGAAGCTGCCTGAGGGCTCTTAGCGAGACCTTAATGAGACTGGCCCTAGGATTGCCTCCTGTTTTGTTCAGGTTGCTATGGGAAGCGTAAGAGCTGTGTATTGGTACCAGTTCTGTGGTTTTGATGCTAAAGGGGAACAGACCAACGACCCACGAGACCTGTAGCTTTGTCTTTTTCCTTATAAAGGATTATAGTTCTTTTTGCATGAGAAAGCGAAACTTCATAGAAATTAAACAGAGGGAGGAAAATAGCCAAGGAACAAGAAAAGTACTGGCGACAGAAGCCCGTGGTAAGAAGAAATGGAGATTTTTGGAGAAAGTTGTCATTGAAGAACCTTGTAACTGTGTCTCCCCCTACGGTTACAATCGTACCACGTTCAGGGAAACAAGACATTTGGTACCTTCCTGGCAAACGTACAAGCTCTGCCGGCACAAAGCTCAGCTCCATCAGCTCTTCTCTCACTCAGTACCCAGAACGTGACAGTCGCAGGTAGAGCGATGAACCATCTGCTGGCCTTGGTGAGTTTTCCACCTGGGGAAGACCCAGAAATTCCCCTTTTCTCTATGCCGGCGTTATCTTCGTGTAGTAACCTCATTGACCCATTTCCTTTCCTCTTGGCACAGGCCTGGTGGCAACTGTGACGGGACGGGCAGGAGAGCAGCTGTGCCAACCACACAGCACAACTGATTGTGCTGGTTTTTCCCCTTTTCTGTGCACAGGATGCGGTGACACAGCTATTCCAGGCACACGCACCTGGGCACATGGTGGCACGGCTCACAGCTGAACCAGAATGTTTCCTGCTGTGTTTCTGACACACACACAACAAAACTGCGGTCTCCATGACTCCGCTTTGCTCTAGGAAGGTGTGTGAGGCTGTAACATACACCAAGAACTCAGGAACTGAGCTTTGCTCCAGGAGAGCTCTGGAGTTAAAAGGTACCATGTGATGAAAACAGAAATACATCAAGAGTTTCAGAGCTGTAAATGTCAAGGCCAACAGCCAATGTGTCCATAGATGTGGCAGCACAGGGGCCAAGAACCATCCGTGTGTTGGCACAGTCCTGGAAACTGGGCCTGATCTTGGCTGATATTTTTAGATTAGTAATAAATAATTGATAAGTAGTAGCTATGATATAAGGAAATTGCAGCACTGGCACTCAACAAAAGCACAGGATTTATCAGGAGGATCCAAGTCCTTTCATTCGCCCACACTGTGTACAGGGCAGATCCCTCTCTCATTCTGCACTTTACTTCCCCCACCTGTAAAGTGGGGCAATTCCTTCACTTCTGAAAAACACTCTTAACCTAGTAACATAAATAAAGAGAAAATCCTTGGTCTCTTGTAAGCACAAGGCTATCATAATATCACATACTCCTGATCGATCACTGGTTTTTATTATTGCTAAGTTTTTATTAGATAGCTCATGCGGTAAAACCTTATTTGATTTCTATTAATATTTCACAGCCACACAGGTAAATTCCAAAGGTCAATTTTTGAATGAGGTGCCTCTCAAGATAAAGCTCGCACTGTTTTACTGTGTTCCTTTTGCGCGTGGCCTGGGACAGAGACAAGTTACATTACACTGGAGGGCGCAGTGCTGCAATCTTTGGGACATTTTTGCTTTCATCAAGAGCACTCAGCTCTCCCATCTGCTCCTTCCCCCATCCGACGTGCAGCGCTTTATTTGGGCCGTACCAGGAAGCGAGACCGTGCGCGTGTGCGCAGCTCAGGACCTGCACGCTCCTCCGTAATTCATACGACTCAACACGAAAAAACCCAACATGACGAAAAGGTAGCAAGAAAAGAAATACTTTACAAGCGGAAAAGTTGTGCTTCGGCATGTGTACCTGGAGAGTGGGAGTCCTGACGGCACTGTGCTTCCTGCAGCCGGCCACAGGTACGGTAAAGCTGTCTCTGTCGCTTTTCATTTTGCTGTGCTGTGTGGCTTTGCCTGTAGGAGGAAAAGACACACAGAGGTAAATTTTAAGCAGTTTAAATGGGAATGATTCGCATGAAGTGATATATTCCACTGCAAAGAAGTGGCAATTTGAAATGTCTATAGAATGTGTGTTGTTGAAGGCTGGCAATGTACATATTTACCTACCAGAAACAGTAAGTGCCAGGTAAAGCTGCGTGCTGTACCGTGGTGGGATCTGAGTCCGCAGAACTGGGACGGGATGAGCAGGGGAGGTGGGAGCGCAGGGAGACCGGCTGTGAAATCCACTGAGACCACGCTGGAAGCCACAACGCATCCTGGAAATGGTGGTTCACACAAATGTAGGTCCAAACCAAAAGCTGTTAACATGAAGATGTTTTACAAGAGATGAGGAAAACATGCAACACCACAGACACACCTGCTTCCATAGCTAATTTCCAGCTTTAGATGAACTGAGCTGCTCTGCCCCAAATTTTGAAACCACCTTGGTCAAAACCAGGTGATATTTCCTATCTCCAGAGATATTTTCAATCATTCACGTGATTTTCCCATTCAATCAGGTCGTGTTCAACTCCCCCCTCCTCAAGATGTTACTCTGCTGTCGAAAGATTTTGACCTGATTTTGACATGGGCGCCGGGAGAAGGTTCCCCACCAGATGTGACATACACTGTGAGGTACGAAAGGTAAGAGCTTGATGGCAAGCGTGGCACAGGGCAAACATCTGGGCGCGTATATTAATCCAGATCATTACCACTAAAACCAAACTCTGAGCAAGATTCACTACCCATCCCCCAAAACACTTCCTTCTCTTGCTCCATAAATTCTAATAAAACAGTGTGTTTAATATTACCGTGTTCTCGTTTCTCCTTTTAGCCAGGACCTCACGGACAAATGGAAAAAGGTTCCTCATTGCAAAAACATTCGCCGTACCTCTTGCAATCTGACTTGTGTGCTTCCAAACCTCTTCGTTAAAGCCCGGGCTCGAGTAAAAGCTGTTTCTGGACGGCTCCAGTCGCCGTGGGTACAGTCGCAGTTCAAGGAATACCATCTGGATGGTGAGTGTCTGGTGGGTTACAGCAGCGGTGGCACAAGCAAACGAGCAGATCACACACCAAGGAAACAGTAACGAGCGGCTTTATGAACGACAGGGATCTGAGTGAGCGCAAAGAACAATAAGCCGTAATTATTTGAAAATAAAGTTTGTAGCAAGTGTCAGAATTCGTTCTTCGGTGCTCTAGGTGAGCAAATTGGCTTCAAGCTTTCCACATTCCAGTGGGGGTATGTTAGACAAAACCAAGGTATTTCTTTGCCTTCCTCCTTCCTTCACGTCTATCACAAGATAACGGAACACAGAAAAGCAGAATTTCTGCGAAGCTGCGGCACAAACAAGCATTATTCTTATGTCTGGTCACTCAATTACAGTGGAACTGGCTCCCCCAGTGCTAAACGTGAACATCAAGGAGAACTTGATCCACGTGAACGCCTCCTTCCCTTTGGCCGCCTGCGTGGAGAGTTTCTCCTGGACGTATGACTTGAACCTTTGGGAAGCCGGATCTGAAGACAAGGTCAGTAAAAGCGGCACTTCTTAAATGAAATGGGGGAATTAAAACCCTGTTAAACTGGGGCTTAAAATTTCCAGGCAGGGAGGGATGAGATCCAGAGTCTGGAGCAAATGAAATGACCAAACCGGAGTTAAACCAAAGCCAGAGCATCCTTATTTTATTGGTAGTTCCCTTTCTTCTTCTATTTCTATTTTGATCAGGAAGATGTGATGCGGAGGTTACAGTATAGTCAGTGTAACAGGGCAATATCTGAGGTTTCAAACAACCCGTTTGGGTACAGTTAGCAGCATGCGGGGCAGCACAGAGCACGGCACCAGCTGGAAATCCCACCCTAGAATCCAGAAGCCCTCAGAGGTTCTTGCTACAAGCAGCAGCAAGACACAAAGTGCCTCTCCATGCACCTTCCAGCCACCGCAGCCACGCGATGATGAAAACCATGGGTTAAAAAGGCAGAGAAACAACCCAAATAACGCAAGAATCGTCTTCCCAACCCTCTGTTCTTTTTGTTTCTAAACAGAAGACATACGAAAGAAAATTTAGGACGGAGACAGTGACTATTGACACCACTGCGCTGAGAGGCAACTACTGTTTGAGTGCCAGATCTTCCTACGAAAGCATTGAATTCAAGCACAGCCCGTTCTCTCAACCAGTGTGTGTCCTGTTAAACCACAAAGGTAAGGGAGAAAAGGATGTGGTGAGACATCGAATGGGATTAGGGCAAGCCAAAGATTTCCACCAAAACCAGCTTTTCAACCAAAAAAAATGGGCTTCCTGTTTAACGGACTGGTTGGATTTTGTAGGGAAAGTTTCTGCCTTCCGTAGCAACACTTTTATTAAAAAAATCCAACCTTGAAATATATTCTGAAAATCCGGAAATATTGTACTTGGGTTATGCTTACAATAAAATGTTGGTAAGATGTAAATTTATCCTGAAAATTATATTAATAAAGCCTCATTTTCTACCTGCTCCAAGTAAAGCACTGGCTGGTATCAACACTAATTTCTGTCTGTGACTCTGACTTAGCGTCTGATCTCAGGCAAGTCTGTTGTCCTTTCTCCGCATTTGTAAAATAAGGATCTGGAGCCTAACGTTTCCTGAGATTTCTGAAAGCTGAGTATAAAAGCCCATTATTAGCACAAAACATACCCCAAACAGGAGATTATTTTTGCCTTTTTCTTTTTCAGCCGTGGAATGGAGGTTCCCATTTCCTGCCACGATCCCTGTCTTTGTCCTCACGGTGTTTCTCACAACCGCCTTCATCGGCTGCTGGCTCAAACAAGATGCGGAGCAGAAGATGATTCCTCGCGCTCTGGTACGGCCCAAACGCTGCGTCCCCTCCTGACTCAGTCCTGATGATTTTCAGAGGGTAACTGGGGTGCAATGGGGCAGTTTTGTGCTTCTCAGTTCTGCATTCAGAAGTCCCATGATAAATAAGCTTTCATTCCGGCATGTCCTATAGACAAACCTTTCTTTAAAAAGCATCGCTAACTCACCGATCTGTGGCTTGTTTCTTTTCCTTGGTAGGATTTCTCCCATTTAAAAGCTGGTGCAGCAGCCTTTCACTACGAGCCCAGCGAAAAGGAATTCTTCAGGGACTACCTTATCTGCACAGAGCAGCCAGTGTCCCAAAGGAAGACAAGCAAAACTTCAGCAAGAAACAACCTACCATGGATGGCTTCTTTCCTCTCATCATCATCATCATCAGAAGAGGAGGAGGAGGAGGACAGCAGTACTTTCATCCCATACACTGAAATGCCTCAGTTTCCAAAGAGACACCTCAACTGCGAACCATCCAGAAGAGCTCAGGATGAAAGTGGCTCAGACTCGGGATCTGGAGGTCTCTCTGTGGACAGTGAGTCTGTGCTTGACCTGAGCACCTTGGGCTTCTCCTTCTTTCCAATGAGGAAGAATGAGGTGGACACCTCCGGATCCCAAGGAATGGAGACAGCGTCCCTTTCTCGCAGCTCCTCTTTGGGAAGAATATCCCTCACCGATGTGAGATTCCCAGGTCCCAGGGAACACGAACAGCAAGACACAGACAGGGACGAATGCCTGGAAATTACCCCTCTTCAGACACCGGCAGAGGGGCCCTGTGCCAAACCTCCAGCCGAGGGCCACTACCTGCACAGGAATGCTCATTGTTTCACCAAGTATTACCAGAAATCAATGCTGGATCCGCAGGTCCGGATCGGAGAGATATCGCAGCTCGGGGAGGATCCCAGCACGCAGCAGCTCATTTCCTTTCAGACATCACAAGTGGCAGAAGACGAAGGGATCGCAAGCGACTGTGACAGCGATAATTCTACAGAAGGGACACCTCTCGCACCCACGGTGCTAAGTGACACATTTGAAACTTCAAATATGAAAGAAAAACATGATCAAAAGTTTAAATTCAAAGGCTACGAGCACGCACATTACATGGGGAGGAGCTAGAGTGCCCTAGCATTTCTGTGCTGGGCCTGGAAAACGCTAGAGAGCTCCAGATATCCACACAAGGATACCGAAACAAGGACAAATAACTGATTGTGGTGCTTTTTGTATTTATTCGCCTAGACAGTTTTTTCCACTGATGTCTGGTCTTTCAAGATATAGGACCTTCAGGTCATAAAAGGTGTATTTTTACTGCTAAGTGACTAACGCACGTTCACTGTCCCTCTGCACAGGGACAGCTGTGATAAGGTGTTAAGGTTGGGGTATGAGACACACAATTCAAACACGGCCAGGGGTGAGACACACGGTGACACCAGCGGTGTCACCCAGCAAACACGCAGCGCCCTGTGTCCACCTGCGACGCGAGAGCAAAGTCACTTTTCCATGCAAATTATGAAAGGCAAACCCACCTCTGAAACAGCAAAACCACAACCCGGAGCCCTGTGAAACCATCAGCCAGGTGCCAAAAACACAAGCATCGTGCCTGCGCGCTGGTTTCGAGCCAGGATGAACCGCTAACGTTACATTTGCTCCTCTGAAGCTACAAAACTGCGCCCCTGCTTGACTGGAAGTACCGCACAGAGACATTTAACAACCTTCGTTTTTGCGGGGTGAAAAGATCTCAACCCATATTTATCACCTTCTGTGATAAATGTGTGGCATGTCTGCTTATTTATTTATTTTTCTTCTTATACAAGTGTACTTATTGAAGCTGAAATTCTCCCTGCTGTGCAGAATGTTTGAGAGCTGCTTTGTGCAGACACAATAATATTTTTGTATATAACTCCACGTGTGTGTGTGTTTTTAGGTTTCCCAGAACTAAAAAGGGTGACTGCAGCTCATCCTGAAAAACATTACATTTTAAAACATGGCCTTCCCATTCCTAAATCTTTGGTTTGAGTGGAATCCTATGAAACTTCCCAGCCAGGTCACCCACTGGGTCCCTGAAAGACCAGGACTGTGACCATCTCTGAGCAAAGAATGAAACCAGAAGTCCCACAGCAAAAGGCACAGGAGACAAATCCTCCCTTGACTGGGCAATACTGACCTTTTCAGTGTGTTTTTAATTTGTGCTCTTCACATCTCATAGAAACATAGCCTCACAGTTTATTCCAGTAAAAGGACACGCAGAAAAGCAAAGCGTTAAACTAAAGGGAGGCACACAACAGAGAGTTGTCTCAGATGGGGGAAGGATGTAGGTGGAGGGTATTAAAGCTGACGTCTTCAGAGACTCAGAAGAACAATATTAGAAAGAGGTAGGGGGTGAGAGGAGGGGTTGGGAATTGCTTTGAAAGAGGAAAGCAAGACGGACTCATCAAGGTCCTCAATTAAAGTAAAAAGGGGAGGTGGGAGAAAAGATTCATTTTCCTTTTTTTTTTCCCTATCTGTTCTCTGCAAAGTGTCCCTAGGTACATCTACACCCTCCCGATCATTTAGAAAGATAACAGATCATCCAAATACAATCGCCACCCATTTTCTTGCGCAATCCAGGAAAACTCCCCAGGCTTTGAGTTACAGGAAGCTCAGAAGTTGCGCAACCTCTCCAGAACGATTTTGACACATCACAGCTCTGCAAACAGGGCCTGGCATCAGTTCTTTGTCTTGTCTGGCTTTTCTCGGGCTGGGAGCTGGGGAAAGGGTGAGTTGTGCTGCTGGGGCAGCATCCTCGTTCTTCCACCAACGCCTGAGACCTGCTTTTCAGTGCAAAAGGGTCAGGGACAGAGGTTTAGGGCAGATATTTCTGTTTAAAGCATTTCTGGGGCTGAAGCGATAATGGTTCTCAGAAGGACCGTCCAGTTGGGTTTGCTCTGCTGGAACCTCGGCTTTATGCAATGGTCCAGTTAGTCCTCAGCAAACCCGAGGACTGAGGGCAGGTCTTCCCCAGTTTGTGCAGTTTTGGCCATGGGGAAGGAATGAGGATGAGAAATCACCCAGCCTGTGCCAGGGAACAGCCGTACTACAAAAACCCAAAAGCAGGGGCTATGGGAGTTTCCTAAGCCTCAAACGCACGTTGTATGGGTGAAGTTTTCCCTGCTTAGGACCTCTTGGGTAAAATGAGCAGCATGCAGCTGTGCCAGCTCTTCAGGGGTTATCCACATCTGGTGGTTCTCAATCCGCATCTCCTGGAAACAAGCAATTGTTTTTCACTTTTGACCAAAGAAGGAAATGTCTCTCACTCTTTTGTGAAAAGCCTGAAAATGTAACTTAACAACAGCCTAAAAAACTAAGAAGGCTACGCAACAGGAACTGTATCTTTTTCTTGGTTAGATTTCATACGAGCTCCCAGTTCTTACCATACGGTGTTGACAGAACTCAGAACAGAGCCTTATATTGTCGGCAGCCACAAAAATTAACTGTAGGTCTCCAGCATCCCCTGTGAAAAGCCACGGGGCAGCACGTGCTCCTCCTCAGAGCTACGCGAAGCCGTTTGGCTCTCATCCATGCCCAGTGTGAACAATACAAGAGCTTAAAAACTACTGACTTGTCTGACTTTCATTTTAAGAAAGTATTCCACGTTATTTCTTAAGGAAATGCATGTCTTGCTTGCAGCGGTTATAAAGCCGAGTAGATGCACAGCACTAGGTTTGAATTTCTAGAGGTTTAACAAGGCAAAGTTACCCGACCAGAAAAACGAGCCCTAAAACTGAGAAAGCTCAGTGAGGGCTTTTGGGCAGGAAGTTTTTTATCGGCAAAATGGTGTTTGGCGCTATTTCAAAACCTGGGGATTTTCTCAGCCTCTGGCTTGCGCACCTTTGCCCAGGCAGGTGTGCAGGCTCCGCAGGGAGAGGTGCAATTGGAGTTACTCTCCTGTTCTCTCTCACACATGCGCGCAGATCCGTAGCTGGTGATCTCAGAGCCCAACGCAGGTGGGACAGGAGCTCTGCAGCCTGTTACCGGGTAACAAATCCAGCCTGGCCTCACAAACAAGAATTTAGCTCCTGTAAAAGGTGATTCACCTGCGCGCAGGATCGGCCGCCTGCTCTCCCAGCCCAGCTCGCGGAGTTATTCATGAAGCAATTTCTGATTGTCTTGGCTGTATTCGCAGCGGTCGGTAAGTCCTGATTTCTCCTCCTCTGTCACTGGTCGTGGTTGTTTCTGTTTGATCCTGTAGTGCGGATGGTAATTCAGTCGTGTTTATTGAAAGAGCTCTTGTCTGAGGGTGTTCAAAAGTCCTCTGTGTCGCTCTCTCCTTTCAATATTTTCAAAGGGCTGTTGGTGCGCTCAGTGCTTTAAGGATTAGTACAGACAAGAAAAGACTTCAAAGCATTTGCCTCTGGTATGCTACAACCCAAATCCTACAGGAGTAAAGGATACTCATTGACTTCAGGGGGCTTTGCATCAGCCCCTTGTGTCTTAAGCAGAGATGCAAATGAATACAAGAACAGCTCTGATTTTAAAAGAGGTACAAACAAATAATGTGTCCCTGAAATCCATTTAATCCAACTCCAGATGCAGCAAATTCACTCCTGGGTGAAACTTGTTATGTTTTCAAATGCCAGCTTTTCAGCAAGCAACCTTATTCATCTGCTTTTGTATCCGTGATCGTATTCTGTAGGGAAGGTGCCTTCAGAAAATTCTTTAACAGAGGGACCTTCACACTGTGAAATATCCTGGTTTTCTCTGCCCACACTTGACTGGGTTTACGTTACGCTGCTTTGCATAACTGTGTTTTAGTACGGAGAGATGTGGGAAGACGGAGATTTCCTACTTCTGATACGATCAGAGTATTGGTGACTCAGTTTTCACGGTGCCCAGACAGGGAAACCCACCCGCTTTGTACCGACTGCTGCGTTTCTGCCTCGCCAAGAAGATTGTGCCCAACCAAGTGCTGAGCTGCAGATGAGGTCAGGACAAAATCTGGACCAGACTTCAGCCCATTTCTGTGTTGCTTTCCTGCCAAAATGCCACACACAACAAGCCTGAGAGCCGGATCTATGTCTTTACACCTAATTCTCCCGCTGTACAGCACACTTGTTGGAACTGCTCACACTCGGTTCTCCTCCTTGGAGGCAGCTGGAGGGAGAGCTCAGAGCGAGGATCCGGGAACTGGTGTGGTTTAGTCCCTGATCTTGGCCAAGTCACCCCCATTCAGGTCCTCAGTTTTCCCATCTGTAAAACTGTGCTGCTTGGATTTCCTTATCACATCATTTATTCATGTGGGGGACTCACTGATTTGGAGTATCAACTTACAAGCACCGTAATGGGACTATTCATTTTCAGCAAGTGCAGGCTGAACCTCATGCAAGTTCAAGGCATTTACCGATACTGCAAACCAAGAGCCGAGTGATGTATAAATTATCTACCTTTGAGGATGTGTCTATAATTTGAATTCACAGAGCTCATCGATTCTGAAGGTTACTCCCCAAGTTAGAAGGTCTTGCCAATCAGCCTTGAGAAACTTTGGCGCTGTTTATTCTCACGACAGCAGAGAGCCCAAAGGAGACTGCTCTGCAGCGCCTGCTCAGAACGTTTGCTGCAGGTGGATTGGGTGCTGTTCTGCTCTGAGAGGCGGCTCAGACAGGTGATGTTTGTCAGGGCCAAGTGGGATTTCTGCGTCCCAAGGCCGAACGCCGTGCTCTGCGGGAAGAGGCACAGGGCGAGCAGGGAGCGCAGTTGTTTGTTTTCGCCCGGGCACACCCAGAGCAGAGTCCGGCATCAGCGCTTCGTGTGTCGCTCTGCACGGGCAGGCTCCATCCAGTAAAACACGGAGCGGGAGAGGCGAAGGGCAGCTGCGTCTTCAGTGATGTGAACTGGTCGCAGAACGTCACTTCCCTGAGTACGGGCAGAAAGCAGAGACATTCTGTTCTTTGATTCTGTGATTCATAGGTATGAATCTAGCCCTGAAAACCAGTTGTTTTCCAGCCATTTAACTGCTTTAAAAGAAACCTGGTAAGGAACTCCGAGATTCTCTTTCTGACTGCGAGTTTTTGAAGTCTTTCTGTAAAAATATCTGACTTACATTTCTTTGGGATGAGTCAACAATCTGCAAGCTGTACACAATGATGTGTGCGTGGTTTGAATTCCTGTTCTGTCCAAGCCCCTGCCTTGCAGCCCATCTCTAGCAAACTGGAACTGGGGCGCCTGATATTGCTGTTCACTGAAAGGCCGAGCAGCATTGGACCCATAGTCATCCCAGGGCTGGGATGCCAGAATATGCATTTAATACCAGTTTCTTTGCTCCCCTAGGCATTGTGACTGCAGAGAGGTCAGCATGTCTGAAACGCGCAGAATTTTCTTCTACAAACTTTGAGAACATCCTGACATGGGAAACTGAAGCAGATATTCCCCCTGGCACTGTATTTGATGTGCAGTATAAACAGTACGTGAAGTTTGCTTCTGTTTGGAGTTCTGTTGTTCCCAGGGCCACTGTTCGCAGAGAAAGAAGGGCCAAGAAAGAAAAGTAGATTTTGCTGTTTCTGTCGCTTTTTCTACTGTTATGGAAATGCTTCTGCTTAGACAAGAACTCAGTGAAGGACAGGATTGAACTGGTGCTCAGTTAAGCAAATACTTTCACACCTTGGGTTGCCAGCTTTACTCCATTACTGAGCTACTCTTTGCCTTCAGCAACTTCCTTCTCTCTATTCTGCACTTTCCTCACCTGTAAAACAGGTAAGAGCGATTGTCTTCCTCTGCTTCAGTCACTAGAGCTATAAGAATCAAACTAATGCTACAAAGTAGCTCTGTGGCCTTCAGGTAAATCTGCAAACTCTGCAGTGAACTTGTGTGCAATCATTCAGAGTCAGAGCTGGGCAACGAACCCCAGCCATTACACTCCCTGCCACTTGCTAATTGCAATAATGCTTTCAAAAACTACTAAGAGTTGGCAAAACAGCCTGTTTGGATCATTTCGGAGAAGGGTGGTATTGCATCTGTTGTACCAAAGAGACTAAAAGGGGGTTTTTTTTGTCCTAAGGTATGGAGAAAAATCCTGGCTTATCAAGCAGGAGTGCCAGAGTACCATGCAGCGTTTCTGCAACCTCACTCGTGAAACGGAAAACTTCACGGAGAATTACTACGCCAGGGTGAGGGCCAGCGGTGAGGGCTGCTCCTCCAGCTGGGTGCGCTCAGAAAGATTTGAACCCAGAAAAGAGAGTACGTATGGCTGCTGAAACCCGTCAAATCCCGCTCGCTGCGGACTCGTTCCAACCCTCACTGGTGTTTAGGACAGTACTGCTTCTAATTGCAGTGTCGCAAGACTCTGGGCTGGATAGGAAGGGGGTGAAGGCCTGAAGATGGGCAAGGGACATGCTGGGCAGCCTTAGAACAGTCAGTAACACAGTCACAGAAGCTACGAAATGTGAACTCCTGAAAACGAGGATAAGCAGCCAGACCAATGGATATTTAATGTTCCCAACCCCTCAGTGAGCTCCAATGCAAATACACAACACGGCCTTTGCCAATTCTCTCACTGGTTCTGTGACTAAAATTTTCCCACTGCACATTTGTCAATAATTCAAGGTGGAAATTTTCCCACTGCACATTTGTCAATGTTTCAAGGTGGCTGTGTGTATAAGATGATCTGATAAAGTATCAGCTTTAATCTCAACAGCTCACGCTTCCTGTTCTGTCTTTTCCAGCTGTTATTGGAGCACCAGCAGTGGAGTATATTCCTTATGCACGGTCCATAAAGTTCCTTATCCGGCCCCCCTATACCCCCCTGAGAGGTGAGGATGACCACCAGCTAACCGTAGAGGACATTTGTAGCAAATTTGGTGCTGTTGATTATCACTTAACAATATTCAACCAAAGGACACACCAAAAGGTAAAGCACAACCTCAGGCCCGCTGACTTTTGTGAGTCACACTTTGCATAAGATGGAGAAGGACATCAGAGCTTATACGTGACGGATGAGATTGCTGAGGTACAAGAGAAAGTTTCAGAGTCTTTGACTCTCAGATGAGAGGAACTTTAAGAATTCCTCTAAAATTATGGAAAGGAAGCTGGAGTTTCCCAGGGTAATGTATAAATAGTAAAATGTTAAACTGCTGGTGACTAAAAAAAAGAATTACTTAATTAGCTCAAGTCTTAAGGAAATGAAATGCAAAAATTAAATACAGTAATAGTAGGAAGCAAATTGTATCTTTAGAATTCCATATATGAAGAATTCTTATAGTCCTGTAACACCTTATTAGTAAAGAAAATTTCACGCTGAATTTTGCAATCTGATTTGAAGGAACTGTATGCATGTAATCTTCCTAAAACACAGAATTTGCCTTTATTTGAAATAGTGGACAAAGAACGAGCACAACAAAGAATTTGAAGTTTCCAACTTGGACCCAGACACGGAATACAACGGCACAGTGTACATAAACCTCCTCCAGAGAAGCAGCAAAGCCCAAGTGTTCTGGGTTAAAACGCCGGCAGGTGAGGCTGTTCACTCTGCTCATTTACCAGTCTGGGATACTGGCTATACAAGAGACTCGTTTTCAGCTCGTGTAAAACAACACAGGCTTGCTAAAGATATCAAAGCAACACTGACTTTCCTAATTTAAAAATCTAGTCCTACGAGACTAGACCTATAACATAATTTACCTAATCCCACGCAGTTTTTCTAGTCCAACTCTCTGAAGCTCCATTTACCATTTGTTCTCTTCCCCACTAACCAGACAAGACGTGGCTTCTCTACTGCTTTGTGGCACTTGCGTTCTGTGCCGGGCTGGTGTTTGCTGCAATTAGCTACGGGATCTATAAGTACGTCAAGCAACATAGCGCACAGCCTATGTCGTTGGTAAGTGCTCCTAAACCCCTGCAGCAAATCTTTAAAATGCTTGGAATTATGTGCGTGCACCTAAATAGCATTGTTAATTGAGAGGGATGAATGAGGAGATGAGCACTGTCTACGCAGTTTACACCTGGTCATCCTGCCACAGGTAGAGAAAATTTGTTAGAGGGAGTTGTAAAATAAGACAGCAAAGATAGCTGAAGATTTGAAGAATCTTGGTTATTCTATTAAAGGAAATAAACTGGGTGTATTGTCCCTAGAGGAGAGCAGGGCTCTATACTGATATGTTAGAACAGCTCCCAAAATGACAGATTTTAATTTCCAATTTTTAAGTGACCCACTGGCAATTTGATTTATATATTTTAGGACTGCACAGTTGCCCTGATGTATAATGAGAGGCATCTGTATTCCTTTGAAGGGTCATTCCCCAGGAAAAGAAAAAAAAAAGTTCTTTTGGCAACAGAGCAGATCCCTGTTGGTCATTACTGGCTTTGCTGATATTTCTCCAAAGAAAATTTTAAAGAACTTAAAGCAAACCTTCAAAGCCACAGCTTCTCGTTATTAATTCACGTTTGTCTATCTACTCCCACAGGACTTCAGAGGGATTTCGTCATTCCAGCCTCTTACGCTGACAGTGGAACACATTATAAAGCCCATTAATTTAACCAGACCTTCCCTTCTCATCCCT
The DNA here is from genome assembly GCA_013399365.1 of Pampusana beccarii. Taxonomy (NCBI): domain Eukaryota; kingdom Metazoa; phylum Chordata; class Aves; order Columbiformes; family Columbidae; genus Pampusana; species Pampusana beccarii. The sequence continues at coordinate 1,096,717 of VWYH01003039.1, forward strand.
GACGTGCAGTTACCACAGATCACCCAATACCTGGACACAGCGTTGGAGCCACCGTGGACTTTCCGTCCGCCACAAGCTGCCCATGAGCAGCAGAGGGATGTGTCCACACTCCAGTTTTCCACCCAGCCACCCTGCTTGGCAAGCACAGCTCCAGCAGGTTACGCTCCTCAAATCGTTGAGCAAAATGTCCCTGTTGCCCCGTCCAGCAAAATGCTGCCGCTGACCTACGGGGTGTGCGTCAAAGGCACGGATCATGTCGACGAGAAGAATTTGCAGCCAAAACAAATGCTAAAGGAAGTTTCTCCTGATAGTTTTGGTGGTGGAAAGCTCATAATGGAGATGCTGGGTGAGAACTGCAGCCACTGGAATTATAAAGAACAGAGGCCAAACTTGGCACCGTGGAGCAGCAGAGACACAAAAGAGTCCGATCTCTTACAGGGGAGCCCGGGGCAAACGCAGCAACTGCTGGTGCGGACTGATGGGGTGGAAGGTAAAGCGTACATACCCCAGCTGGCACCGCCTGTGCTGGCACACGGAGGATGCTACAGAAAACAGACAGAACTGCCGCTCTTGCTGTCTGCAGTCCACGCGGACACAGAGCGCGTTGCAGAGGAGGAATCGCTGTCGCCTCCACCAGCAGCCCTGCTCCTCTCAGTCCGTACGGGTAACGACCTCCCTGGGGAGAACAACATAGAGTGCTGGATGTTGCCAGATTCATTCTCACACTCTGCAAATAAGTTGCTGTTTCCAGAGACTCGTGGAACAGAAATGTCGACAGCAGCAAAGGGGCTAAGCTGCACAAAACTGAGTAACGTTGTGTCCCAAGACAGTGTCTCGGAGCGGGACATCGGCACTCCTCTCACTATGCTGTTCAAAGACTTGGACTTAAAAGTACTGTGGGATCAGGAGGAAAACACTGAGTTTTATTAGGATGACTTAATGATATTAAAATCCAGATTAGGTTTGTTTGCATGAAACAGTAGCCTGGCCGGCAAACAGCGTGACGCAAATAAACACAGCTAATCTTGGGTAGATGAAGATGGCACAGAGTCGTTCTATCGCAGAGACAGGTACCCTCACTGATAGAGTTACCAATTGGTATACTTTGCACTTAAATAATAGGCCTTTATTTCTTGCATATTCTTCAGATTTATTACGAACTGGACTACTTTAAAAGCTGAGTTAAGATTCAAGTTCAAATTCCAGGTTCAGTTTCCTGAAAATTTAGCAAAATTCACAACAGCAGCTCTTTACCAACACCAGAGATCCAGGTCCAAGCTATATCCATCTTCTAAAGAAATTCAGGTGCAGATGTATGCAAGCCTAAAAGAATTAATTGTATCAGGGTACAGTAAAATAAATATATATTGGTGCTCTACCCTTGGGTATATGATTCATGCAAAACAACAGTCTACTCCCATACAGTGGACTTTGCCTTTAAAGCAGTCATTGAAACTGTGCTAACAGCTCCTGCTTCTGTGAACCCGCACGTGCCCTGTGCTGTGCTCTTTGATGCCTGTAGAAAGACAAAGCTTTGGAATTAACCAAACCCAACGTCAACTAAGAGCCAAATTCCTTTAGCCCTGCACCTTCACCAAAACCAAGCTAAATGGTGGTTATTCGGAGGGCAGAGGAGGCAATTATTTTTCATGAAGACGAAAGCACAGTTCAGCCTGTTGAATTCCACTGGTGTGGCGAAAAAGTGCAAGTATCTGATGTCACCAGTTTTAGAGAATTGAAACCGGTTCTAGGAATAAGCGAGGCTTTGAATGGTATGGGGAAGTACTCGCTTGAGGAGCAGTGCCAGGGAAAGGCCGAGCAGAAACAAAACTCAGCTGTCCTCACCACGAGCACACTCAGGTGTTTGTTTTCTCAGCCCAGGGGAGCTGAGGCTAAAGGCTGAATTCCACTTGCTTTAGTGTGATTTTGCGAATAAACCGTAGCCTTATGAAGTCAAGGCGTCTGAAGATTCAACCCAGGATTAAAGGAATAGTCGGAGAAACTTCAGGGGCAAAGGTTCAGCTCTAGCTCCACCATCAATAGGAATAAAGCACTATGGCCACGTGGTATGAAAGCAAAAGGCTGAAATGGCAGCTGCGGTGAAGAGGTGCCACGGCACCGGGGTGAAAGGCGTGTGCACGGGCTGGGCAGCACCCAGAAGGATGTTTGCTGGCTTTACTTCATGCCATTCAGTATCAAAGGTTTGGTGGAATGTCGTTGGAGCTGTTTCATGTACTCTGTGTCCAATTATACCATCCAACCCAACACGCACAGAAGCGTCGCGGGTAGAGGAGCCACAGCAGCCCAGCTGTGCTGTTTCCAAGGGGTGCGAGACCCCCCAGGTCACACCCTGCCCCACTAATTCCCCCTAGGGAGGCTGCTTTTCAAGCCTATAATACCAATTCCCTTATTCAGAGTTGCCTGTGGGCTGCATATCTTGTGTCAACAACATTCCCCGTGCTACTACTCAGGGAATAATCAAATGCCACAATGTCAACATTTTGGCTCGTGTTGTGAAACATAACCCTCAGGCCGGGGTCAGTATGGGCAGCATAGCGTGGAAGAGAAAGGAGCCTTAGGGGAGCATTGAAGATGCTGCTAAAAAATACATTTCCTATTTGAAAGCCTTTTAAATCCCTCTGCAGACCCCCTGCCACAGGGTCCAGCCCTTAATAAATCTGTCGTTTTGATGCCCCAGGAGCAGAGATGGGAAGTGAGATGCAGAAAACCAGAGTTTTAGAATGTACGTAGGTCCCTAAAGAGGCAAAGTGTCCCACAGCTGGGATGTCGATCTCTTCTTCAGGCACTTTGAATAAATTGAAAGCTCCGTTGCCTCTGACTGCACTCCGAAGCTGCAAACAGCAGGAATGGTGTGAAAGGCTCACAACCCAGCTATTGCCCCATCCTGTCCTCATCTGTTCTACCCCTGACAGCAGGAACTGGAGTGAACTGGGAGTGCAGTGAAGGGAGCCACTACGAGCCACGTCCTTAGCAGCTGACCGACAGCAATATTCTCAGCTTCCTGCTCTCATCATGGCTAAGTCAATATTTATCTTTAAGGCCTTGGTATACTAAACAGGAGGAGATCGGTTCTTGTCTCATGAGTCACCTCTCAAATTTAACAGGGAGATCATCCTTTCTAAAGCTCTTTCTCTTTGGAAAAGCTTGAAAAGAGATGTTGACATGACGGAGCTTTGCTGTAGCTGTGCAAGGAAAGTGTTCATCCACCCCCACCACCATGTGCTGACCCTACTGCCTTCCGCTCCGTCGCTTTTGGTAATCAAATCGATAGCTTTGCTTGTTTTAAAATGCATCCCAGCAAACAGCTACAGTAGGATCTATTTATCTCCTCCTCGTTCTGTGTAAGCACAGAAACAGCAGGATTTCACCACTGTTTCATAGGTCTTCCCATCTGTATCTAACAACAAACAGTTCCTCATTATCGTGACTTTTCCAGATAATAGTTTTGATAGCTCTAGATAACGACAACTAGAAGCGCCTCATTGGCAGGCAGATGTCACGCCGATGACAGGGGAGCATTGCAGTCCCAGTTGTCGCTGGGATATCGGCAGAGCAGGTGGCGCCTGTAACCCTATAGCGCCGTATTCCTCTTTGTCTTCTTGGCTAAATCTGGGAGCTGCCACTTGGCCGCTCCCCACGGCAGCAGCCCCACGAACACATTGCTGCAGACTGAGGCTCACGTTCCACCTCGTTACTTGCTCGTTATTTTTTTCGGCGTTGAAAGACGCCCCGTTTGAAGACTATCAAAGATCACCGCTGATTTTTTAACGAGTCCTTTGAGTCCTCGCTCAAGGAACAAATGAAAAGCTCCAGATTCTGGAGACGGAATGAAGCAGAGTTGAGGGGCAGCTCTGAAAGTATTAGGGAGCCTGATAAAACAGACTTTGTATCTTAGCTCTGGCATCACGTTGGCGTAGCCGTGTCGCTGTAGCAATGGGAGGCAGGATGCAGCAGAACTGCAGCAGCTGGATCGCAGTGCTGGGCAGTGGCTTTACACTTATTGCTTCAGAGGATTTCAAACGTCCACGTGTACCTTCTTTCTCCTCAGACTGAGATAATGAGAGCTGAGAGACACGATTATAAGATATTTTTGGAAGAAAAAGGTGACAAAGGTGGTCAGCATCCATATGAGGAGAGCATAAGTTAAGACTCATCTCCTTAAAACTTGCAACAGAAGGTTGATATGACAAAGATGAATTAAATTATCAGTGTTAAGCAGAATAGATGATAATTACTCCTTACTTCTCACAATACAACATTCAGGAAAGCAGTCAGGTTGTCATGCAATTGTTGAAAACTCATGAAAGAAAAGTGTTCCTTTACTTCGGCAGCTCAGCTTATACCAAAACGTACTCAGCCACGCCTGCCCAGTACCTGTTTACTGCTGCTGATGTGCTGACTCTTCAACTAATAAAATGCAGCTGGAAAACATCTGGCTTGCAAACTGGTATTGCAGCCTCAGAGCTTCGCTACTTTCAAACCTTTGTTCCTCCTTCTGACACCACGAAAAATATCACCCAGTTCTCGCATTGCTGGGAAGGGTTTATCCTGAAAGCTGAAACTGCAAACCCATCTGAAATAAATGGAAAACCAGCCGTCTCTGTTCTTTTCCCCACCCCAGGCTCTTCAATCCCACCGTAGGCAGCGGGAGATGTAAACTCACCCGCTACTGCAGCAGCAAGGCTTGGTTTGCCTGTAATGAGGAAACTCTAATAGTCATACCCAACAAAACATGAGAGCTGCTATTAGCTCCCGATCTAATTATACACTGACATAATTTGGCTGGAGCTGGCATTCACTAAAGAGACGTCAAAGTAAACGATTTCACTCTATTATGCAGCGCTGGCCACGTTAATCCAGGGGAAATTCCTGGAGGAGATTAAAACATTCGTAATTCATTTTAGATGCTTTGTGAGCTCCTACCCTCAACAAACAGAGGTTAATCCAATACTCCGATGCCTGAATTTTGGAGGCACCTGTCTTTCCTTATATCAAAGGCAATAATTTGCCCCATCTGAAAAGGAGTCTGTGATCAGTTGCCATTGCAGCAAAGAGCTCCCAGCCGGGTCTCCCCATTGTCCCCGCGATGGCACGGGGATGCTATATTTAAGACTCCAGGATGGGCACTCAAACATGGGGAACATTCTTTTGGGGAGAGTCACTCTTAGTGTCATCACCAGGGGGAAGGAAGCGCTCCTTTGTCCTTTCTCTTTCACGAGGACAGGCTCTCACTGTGGGCTTCACAGGGTGAGTTGGGCTTATCTGTAAATAAACTACTGTTTATAGCCAGATTTTATAAGATCTTCATAGCAGCATCAGTTATATTGTGCGAGCACTTTATTTGAATTGCTCTTCAGAGATAGGCTGTGCTTCGCGATTGTCTCTGCTTTAAAGTGTCATTACTGCTTTTCCAGTGTTGTTCTTATGAAAATACTGCTTTACTTCATGTTTTCTCACAAGGCTCTATTCTGGTTTACTGGTCTGCTTAGGAAAAAAACACGTATACTTGGATTGAAAAGTTTTAGCAGATCAGAACTCTAAATCTTTACAATAAACACCAGATTATAAAGCATGGAAAAATTTCCAGGAAAAGTTAAAAAACATGATACAGCAAAACTTAACCTGAATCAGTAACTATTCAGGAAAATGGAAACAAAGGTCTGATAGCCTGTAGCCATTCTGCAGCTGAAACAACCCTGAAGTGAGTAGTATTCTATGAAATTACAAAGATATTTTTTCCATAAAGGTATCTTTTATTTTCTCTTTCTTCTATTTGCTGACATTTCTCTATTTCTTCTGAAGCTAACATCTACTGAGGAAATACTATTGTGATAATTCTGTATTTTCATTTGCATTTTGGGATATTTTGCATTTACCACGACAACTCTGCTTTTCCCTACAACTGTGTTTTTCTATGGACTGTTTTTAACAAATTTGTTAATATTAACAGAAAACTGTGCTATTAGTAAAACCTGAGGGGTTTGTATTCTTTATCATTTTAAGATTAGAAAACAGTAAAACTAAAATGCAGGTGCAAAATTTGCCAAGGGAAAATTTGAATGACGGAACATGAGCTGGGGAAAGATTTACAAGTATGTTTGAACAAATATTATCCAGCAACAATTACCCTTCCAAAGCTGTTTTTACAAAGTAACCTGAGCTCTTAGAGATTCAAAATCTCAACAGTTTAAGGACTATGCTGTACGTTTCTGAATCAGTTGCAGGATAGAATGAGCTAAAGAGGGATATACTGTTCAAATTTACTTTTGTTTAATACCCACTCGTCGGTGCATAAAGCAGCACAGTGTTAATTATCAGAGAGGCTGCAGCACCAGCCTCGATCTTGAGCAGTTAATGCAGGAGATGGGGGGGACCCCAGAGCTGGAGTTTGCTCCCGTGTTTCACCTGCAGGAGTGGGATCCCTCTGGGAAGGCTCCTCTGGACACTCTGGGGAAAATCCTCCTTTCTCCATGATTTAAGGGTCTGGATAAAACATTATCCTTCTGAAGTATTGAGCTGTAACTGTTCCTGTCAGCAGCCCAGATACGCACGTGGGAATACAGGCTGAACAAGCGCTTGGTTTCAGCAACAGCAACTGGTCAGATCCAGAAAATCCACCTGGATTTTCCAACTGCCCTGTTTGGTTCAGCAGCGTTGCCTTATCCAACCCCCAGCACATCCAGGCAGGAGAACTTGGTGCGATCACAACCTGGGTGGGAGGTCACGGGCTGTTTGGCATCACAGCTACCCCTGCAATATAGTTTCCAGACCAAAAATCGGCTTGTTTTCTAAACTTCTCCTCTGTATCTCACTATCTGATGTTCCATACCTTATTTTGTCCCTAATGTCCCTCCAATCTCCCTTTTCATGATGCTCCTCATTTGTCTGCAGGCTATATCGGGGTTCTGATCTCATGGAACTCCCTGGAAGAATATCCACCAGATTTAGAGCATAAGATCAGTCCTAGGAAAATAAATCTACCCACAAAATGCTGCCAACCTACTGTTCTGTTACAGCTTCAGCTGCCTTTAAAGACTTCTGAGTTTCCTCATCTGATTCCATTTTTCACAGAAGCATCACAAAACAAAGCCCTTTCACAGTGTGAATGCCAGAACGCAGCATTACGTGAAATTTATTTCACAGCCCTTGAATGCCAAAGCAGAGCAAGGTTAAAGAGATTCTGTTAAGGTGTCTTATTTGAAAGCCACTTGATGTTTTCTTCTATTCCAGCAAGAAAGTTCATTTTTGACTTCCCAGCATGGGAACCCGAACCTTGTTCCACCTCCGAGAGGAGGAGCAGAAGGAGGAGAGGCAGCAGAGCTTGCAGATGAGCTCCACAACTAGGAAGAAAAAGTTCAAAACCAGGTAAGCCACAGAATTAGGAAGAGGCCGAGCAAATGAGGTCCAGACAGGACTTTCTGCACTTGGTACTGAGCATTCCCAGACTTGTTAAGTTTTGAGTTTATGGAATTATGGAACTTTGGATTCTTTTACATGCGTCTGCCTCTGGAAGTGAGGAAGATGAGACTTTCAGCCTTTCTGAGCTGTCGATTGCAGCTGCCCTTGCCTTGACCTCCGAAATACCACAGTAAGTCAGAACTCACTATAACTCAAATACAACTGTTCTATGTAACACCGCCTTTGTATGCAGGGGTCACAACGCATTTCAACTCATTTTGTTGGAAGCAAAAAGAGCAGGTTCAATCAAAGGGTTCTTCCTGTCAAACAAAACCCACCAGACCTCAACTAAAATGCAGGAAATGAAATTGTATCACCTTAGTACCTGTGATAATAAGTAATATTGCCCTGCTCACAAGAGAAACCAGATTTCATAGGAATAAATGGAAAATACAAGCAAATTAATAAATTAATGTTAACAGATGGAACTTCCTCTGCTTGCAACGACATCTTGGCAATGATCCTGCTCTCCATCCTTCTGCGATGACTGAACCTCAGTCATTAGCAACATCTCTCCTCCCTTTAATCCTTCTCCCAGTTCCCTGCTGGGATTAAAAGTGGTCAAATAGCGGGTCCCCTTCTTGTGCCATTAAAATACTCTCTCTCATGCTGGGCCCTATGAGGCATAACTGCCTGACATTCATACCCGTAGTGCATGCAAGCTTAACACTTGTTCCGATTTAACCAAAACTATGTGCTTTAAAACAACTACAAAAAAGATCAAAACAAAATCAAAAACATTATCCTAACTTCTGCTGGCTTTTTTCCCCCCTCTGTTGCAGGGATTACAAGCTAAGAAGAGAAGCTGCCATCCTAGAGCTGGAACAGAGGGGACAAAAGAGAGTTCGGTTTGGGAATGAGATGGAAAAGCTGGAAAAGGAGGTTATTAGGAACTGCAGGCTGCTGCGTGTGAGGGCTGACCGGAAGGCCCTTCGCAGAAAGGTCAGACCAGACATCTCTGTTAGTAGAAAAAACACCAATAGGGTTAAAATTGTCAAGGCTAACTAGCATTCTGGAGAGGCTACTAAACCTAATCAGGTGTTAGGGCAACCTCAAAACCACTAGAAGTAAGGACAAGGCCCTTATGTTCCTGCCACTGAAGCATTATCAAGTGTCCCTTTTGTAAAAGAATTTGTGTAATTAGAACATAACTCCTTTTTATCATCTTTACTTAGTCTCTGCTTGTCACAGGCAGTGGAAAAGGCACGTGCGGAGAAGGAATACATCGAGCTGCGGTCGGGGCGAGCACCTATGTTCTGGGTCCCGCTCAGAGTACACGCGGTCTGGGAACGAATGGAAGTGACCCTGGCGTGTACGGTCCTGGCGTCCCCACCGCCGCACGTTACCTGGTACGTGGGACAACAGCGGTGACCCGCGCTGCCCATGCGGTTAACGGTCTGTGTGCGTCTCGGGAAGCAACCAGAGGAAAAACATCTGCGTCCTCCTAGAAAGAAGGAAGGGAGAGCTTCAGAAATCACAGAAAACACTTTCAATTCTCCGGTTCCACTGTTACAAGCAGTAAAGACATTAAATATAGAGCGGGCTGTGGAGGCAGCGGACAGCCCTGCGGGGCTCGTCTGGGGACAGGACTGATATTCACGTAGCCTTCCCTGGCTGCTGCCCTTCCTGCGGGTAAAGGCAGGACTGAAGTCTCAGGAACCAGAATCTATCGCCAGCACTAAATCCCTGCACACGTGCGCACTATCGAGGTCTGCCTACTTTGGACATCATGCAAGTTTTAGCATTAAACTGCTTTCACTTCTACAATTGGTAAAATACAAAGCAACTGTTTCATTTACTCAGCTTTATGCATCTACCAAACCACAGGAGAGGAAGCGTTACATACGGGGCCTGACTGCAGCATTCACCATTAATACAAAGGGACGGAAATAAATGAAAGATCAGCTCAAAAAACAATTTGCAAAGGGTACTTTGACCAGTTTGTTAAAGTGATTGACCATTCCTCCCATGGAAGGTTTGAAGTATGCAAACATCTGGATTACTAATGACTTTGTAGGCAGCTAAGTCACTGCTGACAGAGCTCCTGATGTCCCATGTCCTTCCAGAACAACCTCTCTGAATTATGCAAAGAGAATACGAACCTCCCCCAGATCCCAGCAAAAGACATCTGCTCCAGCTCCCTCACACAACCTGCAAAGCAGGGAGCGTAAACTGAGGAGGAAGCAACAAACCACCGCTGAGCTGCTGCAGGCAGCCTGCAAGGAGCCCACGCGGTGGGAGGGGATCCAGGTCAGCTCTGGCCATTGTGGGAGACCTGGAGAAGAGGGAATTGCGTCTGCTCCTCCGTTCTGTTGTGTTCGACAGGGTTAATTTTAAAATAAAGTGTCAGTTTTACCAGGCAATTTCTCCACCCTTTCCTAAGCAGCTTCTTTCCTTTGTGTTCATTAGGTATAAAAATGGAGTCCGTATTGACCCTCGCCTAGCGCCGGCAGGAAAATACAGGATAAAAAACAAGTTTGGGATGCTGACCCTGCACATCAGCAGGTAACGTATGTGCTCTTGTCCGAGTTGTTTTTTCAGTTGAACAAGACCTGTTCTGAAACTCACAGTTTGTGTATGCTAGACAGAAAAGAGAATTCTTCTGGAATCAGACCCTGCTTGACTCCAGTGTGTTGTGTCTGAGCTAAACCTTTGCCGTTAGGAAGGAATCCCAACAGCAGTTCGTGAGGTTCAAAAAATCTTTTTAAAAGATTAGAGCCTTACTTATTACTTGCTTACTTATTTTTGCTGTTGAATTTGTCATTCATGTGAGGTTTGAACAATAACTGAAACCTAAAAAGGAGGGGAAATTGTCTTTTTCCAGATGCTCCATGGAAGATTCTGCTGAATACAGTGTGGAAGTGAAGAATCAATACGGCGAGGCTTACTCATTTGCTACAGTGCTTGTCAGGAGTAAGTAGTCCTTTGGTTTTAAACTTTCAAATTCTTTAGATTCTTCAAAATATTTTCAATGCTATACATTATATCATAGGAACACACAAGCATGCCGGGAAAACAGAAAGACGTGAGCATTCTATTAATAGGAGGGGAGAATTTCAGTTATTACTGAGGGGAAAACACAACTGGGTAAAATAATCCTTCATTACTCTAACTAAAATATACATGGCTGATACAACAGCTTCTCTTTCTCCTTTACTTCTAGACTCAGGCAAAATCCTTTCGATTCCATAGGGGCACAGCTGCCCTTGCACTGTGCTTATATTACACTACATTTAGGTGCTTGTTTCTTCTGGACTCATATGAAACAGCCATACAGTTAAACACACAACTGACTTAGAGTTTGCTGCATTTCTAAAGATAAGTAAGAAATGGGTTAACAAGTACTGTGGCTTTCCAGGGCATCTCAGTGCAATATTGCATAGAACACCAGATTTCTCTCTCAGTCAGTAACTACTAAGAGCAAATACAAGACTTTCTTCTTTGGATCTGTGCTTTTCTTAAAATAACTGGTGCAGACTCCATAGATACACATTCTGCACAAGCCAAATCCAGACATATGGCAAAGGAACTTAGAAAGGGACTTAAAAAGGGAAATTATATCAAGCTTTAAGAAATACGCAGCACAGTCTCAAAGGATCATAGTCTAGCTGTTCACAGTTCATATATATATAGATAAAAATAACAATTTTGTCATAAAAAGCCTGAACAGAATAGACCTACAAAACTGTAGACAACTAAATGCTTCAGTGGGGCTGACAGACTCAGGGAGTAATTCCAATGGTAGCGGATGAACAGGAAGGGAACAGCTTTGCTTTGTACATCTTACTGGCCATGAAGAGATGGGTTTCTTTGACTAACTGAATCGCAAAGCCACCTTGAACTGTTTTTTCAGATAGAGGGGTCTTCTTTGGTCTAGATAGTATATTTATTGTTAGTGCTTTAATATATTCTTGGCTCTGTCATGGGTTATGTTATTACCATCCTTATTCATTGCATGCCAGATTTTGATCACATCTGAATACTGTTTGGGGATACATACGCACAGAGAAGAATGTGACTCCAGAATTGTAAGAGACATGTACTGTTTAGGATATCTTTCAGATCCTTCAATTAAACAATGTCAAAATTCAGCATATCTGGAAATGCGCAGCACACACCAATTCTAAAGCGACATGTATAATAACCCAGAAAACCTTCACTTGCAAGCCTTGCCAGATTCCTAAATTCCCTTTACCCTAAAGCAAAAATACAGAAAAAGTTACCAGCTGTGCAAGGCTTCTCTTCTACAAAGGTTCTTATGGTATGTCCAGAACTCAGGAGCTGGGCCCTTGCCATAAAGCAGAAGCAGCTGTCTGAAAAAAACCTCCATGGCAATAATCACATACTCCTCCCAATTCCCATCAGAATCTCTAAGATCAGAGCAGGCAGGATGATCGAACAAGAGCTGTGGTTTATCACAGAAAACCTTGGATGGGACTGCTCTCTTCACCTCTAAGTGCCCGATTAAACTGTCCTTCATCAGGCCTAATTGGTGTTTCAAACGGCTTGCTAACATTGTTCCTTGTGAGGGCGAGAGGCTCACGCTGTTCCTTCTCCCTTGACCCTGCCTAATGCCATCCCAGTAACATGATTCTTCCTTTTGCTATTTGCTTTTAACATTCTGAAAATAGAGACTACACCAAGGCCTTAATCCTGCCTGCACTGGAAACATTCCTGTCCCCCGGGCGGGCGATGGCATCTCCTCTGCTGGCCCCGCGCTGTCTGGAACGCCTGCGATGCCCCAGCAGGGCCTGCGATCCACGGTTCCTGCACCAGAATTCACATTCACGTTCCCCAAGACATCACCGAGGGACGTGGGATGAGGCTTTGCCTCTTGTGCTTTCCTATTTCTTTCCTCTTCAGCTATTAACACTCCGTCCTCACGTCTGCTTATGAGCGAGCTCTGCTACTGCGGAGCTTCATTCATTGCAAAAATCGGCACTATTTTATGTGCATTTCTTGTGGCTTATAAGAAAGTATCTCAGTTTCATCCTATATAAGTGCATCAGTTCTTAAGTTCCAGCTCCAAATCATGTCATTTTGTGCTATGATGCCAGCAGCAATCCCAGCCTGAGTCAGGTGAAGCACCTGGAAGGTTCACATTAAAAGCTGCTTTGAGGGAAAACCACAGTTTTTGAGCATCACTGTATGGTTTCAAGGGGAAGATAAACACCGGCATGAGATTTGCTGAATGTATTTTCTTCTTATCCTATAGAATATTACGGGAAGGAGTCAGGATTTGATTCAGAAATATACAGAAGTAAGTAAATGCTTGTTATCTCTATTCCTTTTATAGCCTGAAGCAACTCGATTCTTTTTTTCTGAGCTGTAGCTTTTCCTATTAGTCTGACTGCATGTGAAAAGTGCAAAGCTCAGGTACCACTCTAAACATATGATAATAAAAATGCTACAAGGAAGAAGGCTCTGGGAAGTCTTTATCATGCTGACTTTTACTCTTTTTTTATAGGATCCCTTAAGGCCAGAGAGGCAGATTTCGCTTTTCCACTGAAGCCCTTATTTTCAAGAGAAAAGGAGCCTTTCACCCTCTCCTGTTACTTCTCTTCTGATTTACTTGAACACCAACGAGACATTACCTGGTTCAGAGATGGTTTGTATGCAACAGATAAGTTTCTATACACATATCTATATACCATTTGAATTCAGAGCTGTGATCTAATGTTCACAGAAGAGAATCGGAATTCGGGATCCTTGAGCTGCTCTCAAGCTGCGGATGTCATTAGTTAATTTGTATGTTTTCCTCATTTGTAAAAGGATGACACCGCTAAAATGTTTTGGAGGCAATGACTTGGTTCTGAGTTCCTTTACTCCTCCTCCTGCTTCCCAGGTGAGTTGCTGCAGAGCTCTGAATGTCGGGAACTGAAGTACCAAGACCAGGAGGCTTCTCTGACGGTGTCATGCGCTTACAAAGAAGATGAGGGATTCTACACCATCCGCGTCCCCTCGCTGGATGGGTACAAAGAGCAGACCACTTATGTGTTTGTTAGAGGTATACGCGGGATTCTGTCTTACTTAGAACAAAAGCTGCTTTCCTAATACTTTGGCCCAAGGAAATTCACGACTTCGTTCACAAGAAAATGTCTCCCAATTCTGTGTATGGATACAATTATCAAAATGTCCAAATCTCATTTTCAGTAGTGATCTAGGTAGTGGAAAATACAACTTGTATTACTGGGATGTAGGCCCTTAAACACTGAAAATGAAGCTATTGAGTGAAAATTTTGATACAGAGAAGAAAAAAAACCAAACCACTTGGTGTTTCTCTAGATGCCGCAGCAGAAACAGCTGGTGCACCTGGAGCCCCACTCAACGTGAAATGCCACGATGTAAATAAAGACTGTTTGATGCTGTCTTGGGTAGCACCCAGTGACAACGGAGGCAGCCCCATCCTGGGATACTACATTGAAAGGTCTGTATGTTAATCATCTTTGAGCAAAAAAACCTCATTATTGTGTCATGGAAAAACCATGAGGGGACTCCATGGGCTGCGTTTCGTTTCAGGTGTGTTGCTGGGTCCGAGGATTGGGTCCCATGCAATGAGAAGCCTGTAAAAACCTGCAGATACCCCGTCGTGGGCCTTGCTGAAGGACAGACGTACCAGTTCCGAGTAAAAGCTGTCAATAAAAATGGCATCAGCCACCCTTCGAAAACCAGTGATCCCGTTACAACATACGATCCCAGCAAGGACAAGAGAGTGACAGGTTTGTACTAAAAGCAGGAAAATGTGCTCCTTAAACACAATGTGAGGCTGCAGGTAAAACTGAGTGCAGTTTGTCCAGATTCTCCTCATTCGCACAAGTATCTTCGCAACACCCTGCCATGCTTTGCCTTTGCTGAACCCGCCTTAATGCGATTCTGGACAGAAAAAATCAAAATACCAGTTATGACATTTCATTGTATGTGTGATGAAATGTATACAATTATCCATATAACGAAATGACACAATCACGGGCTCTTTTTTACAAGCATCTTCTCTTGGTGGATAACATTGCCCTGTTTGACGTTACAGTTATTCCATACGACGAAGGCAGGACGATAGAAATTTTCAAGGATGACCTGGAAGGTAAGTTTGAATTTATACTGAGCCATTCCCTCAAAGAGAAATGACTGTCACACAACAGTGGGATCTGTAACAACGCGACTCCAGACAAAACACACTTGGAAAAATATATGGTGAAATATCACAGTAAGGTCCATAAGGATCAGAATCTATCCTAAACGGCACAGTCTTTTCCAATAATTGTGGTTTGCCTGCATGTTCACAAAGGGTTTAAGTCTCCTCCTTTCTATTGAAGAATCTGACTTTATAGTGGGAAAACATATTCCATTTCGAAACAACTTTTTTTCCTGCCACGTTACAGCTATAACAGCCTATTCTGACTTCCCATAGGACATATTAAAATTCCCTTGCCACCCACCAATGTTCATGCAAGTGAGGTCAGAGAAGATTATGTGGCTTTGGCCTGGGATGAACCAGATCCAAGAGGCAGAGAGCCACTGCACTATTATGTGGAAAAGGTAAGAAAATAATATCACGTAGAAGGGAAATTGCAGAACAGAATAATTGATTTCTCAGCTGGCCTATAGCACAGCCCAGGCTGTTCACTGTGTCGGTAACTGGAGAAGTACAGCCCCAAAACGGGCTCGTTCAGCCCCTCTCCAGCTCCTCAGTTTACCTGAGCTGTGATCCTGACTCTGGACACCCACTCAAGCAGTAACGATTAACAAACAATAAACAAGTAAGGTTTACACCGCAGAACAGGAGGGGAGTTTTAGCAGGAAGACTCTCCCCGTTCTACGGACCCTTAAGTGTGGAAAAGCTGTGAAGAACTGCCCAATCATTCACTTTCCTGTTCCCCACTAATCATTTTGCTGGTTAATTAGTATCTTCTATCAATCTCCTTTCGCACATACTCCTTTCCCTCCTGCTGGACCATTTCTGTTGCAAAGGGGCCCTCTGTTGCCAAGGATGAAAAGCTTGGGTATATCAACAAGAAATACATCATTTACATTTTCGGTTTGCTTTTTGTTTGGATTTTTTTAAAAAAACTACTTTCCTGTAAAGACCAGCCTTGTTATTGCTCAGGAGGGTTTTAAGCTTGACTTACAACATGAGTTGTAAATCATCACCTTTTTTGTTACAGACAATTGTAGGCAGCAACTCCTGGCAAATGGTTAATCTGGATACGCCAGCTAATTCCCCAAGATTTGCACTCTTTGATCTCATTAAAGGAAAATCGTACTGTTTCCGCGTGCGATCTGTTAACAAGTATGGAATCAGTGAGCCATCCCTGCCCAGCGAGCCTGTAACTGCTGGAGCAACACTGGGTAATTATTTCATTAATACGCTCTACACTAATGATACGGAAAAGGAGGTGGACTATGAAAGTAACGTGCGGGTTCCCCCGTCCCCCCTTGCCTTTAAACTTCATGCTATATGATTACACAGCAGTTGCTTTGATGTCAGGAAATCTCTTAAAGCCTTAAATCCTTGTTTAATTACTTTGCAGTTGGTCAGTGCAGTGTAAATCTAGCCGAGCAACGATGGGGAATTAAATTTAATAAAATAAGAAACAGTTGAAGCCTGTATTTAATCCAAGCATGCATCCAGCACCATGTAAGAGAGAGGTTACCCAGGCCAGTGCTGGAAGGAACGGTGCAACCGCTGAAGCCACCTGTTTCTGGGGGTTTCACACAGAATAGCAGATTTGTTCTATTTTCTTCCCGGACTGAGCTGACGACACTAAGAGATGCAAAAGCTCATGCCCGTGTTTCCATCATGCAGAGAGATAAGCACTTTTTCTTTTTTTTTTCTTTTTTTTTTTTAATATTCCCCCCTATTAAAGCTGCCCTCGTGTCATTTTTTCTCAAGAGGGAAGCGGGTCCCATTTCATAGTGGAGTTACATGAGAGTTGCTATAAGAGTCTCATTTCTCCCCTGCTTCAGAGAAGGTTCAGTAGGTGTTACTCTGCAGAAATCAGTGGGCTGTAAGGGAGAGAAAGACGAGATATCGCAAACCCCCAAAATACAGCCTGCAGACTGGGACAATGTCCACGGTATTTTGCCAGGAACAAAGGTGAACGGAAAAGGCGAATAAATCAAACAGGCCAACTCATTTATAATATTTTCTTCTTCACAAATTTTAAACCTCCCTAATTTTCTCTGTTTTTTCTTTTCTCAGCTACTCTGCCTCCACCATCTCAGGTTTTAGCTTTCAGAGACACCAAGACATCTGTTGTTTTGCAATGGGATAAGTTAAAGGATGGTCTGGAGCCTCTTGGCTACTACATCTATTGTCGGGAGACAGGGACAGAAGAATGGCAAACTGTCAATAACAAGCCCGTGACATGTAACGAGTGAGTTCAGTTCTTACACTCGCTGAGAGAAGACAGGGTGCCAACGTAGATTCTTCTGTTCACGGCTGGAGTCGTATTTCAGATAAAAAAAGAACTTCACGGCACAGCCGGGCTTGCACACACAAACCCCACAGCCCCTTGTAGAATGAAGTGTTGCTCAGACTCTCAGTTTTGCATCCCAGGCTGGACTGACAGCAAAGTCTGGGTGTATCTCAGAGACTCTGGCTCTGTAGAAGGTACCAGCAGAACCACATTCCCACTTTTCGCTTGCTTTCCAGTAGAGTAAATTGGTGTCACTCACACATATGATTTAGAAAACCTTTCTAGCTGGGGGGGTCATATGTCAAACAGAAAAAGTCCATTAAAAAATCCTATTTATTCTACCGACAATGCCAGCCCGCAGTGTGACACCTCTCTATCTGATCTGGACCTACCGGGTGACTTATTGGTGGCTATTTTATGTGACACAGTACACTTTAATTTGTAATGGCAAATAATGATTTTGTAAGTAACAATGCCTTATTAAAATGTACTGCTGTCTGTTCAAAAGCCTGTTTACTTGTACTTTGAACAGTCAAACACAAAGTTATTAATTTGCTCTCCTAGATTTACTGTTCCCGGGCTGCAGCCTGGAAAAGAATACGTCTTTTGTGTGAAATCTGTCAGTGAGGCAGGACTAAGTGAGAGCTCACCAGAAACAGACCCTATCATTGTAAGGCCGGCTATTGGTAAGTAGTAACCTACACACACACATCCACACAAAAATTAAATCCCTTAAAAATGTATCTATCACGTACAGCTGTTATTGCATGTAGTGGTAATAATGTTGAGCAGACAAGCAAAGCAACGGGGAACTGATTTTCTTGTACCCTGCAGCTTCTGTCATCAGTTATACTTGTCAAGGGTGGACAGAGCTCATTAGGATTTTGGCTTAGCAGTGTGTTACATTTTCAGTATTCATTTAGCGCTGGTACAAGCGACCATTTTAAGCGCTCAATTATGCTGGTATCTTGAAATCAGCATTGCAAATTTCTCCAGGGCAATTACAAAATCCTCCCAACCACATTAGCCAGTATCTAACCCTCCATCGTCTCCGTTTCATCGACGCACTGCTTCTGTCCTTTCTATCAGACAAATCGTAAAGTAACATGCAAGAAACATCCTGAGACACATCCATGACTTCTCCTGTGACTTTCAAATGAGAATCCGGTCATTTTCAAACACTATTACACTGCAAAAGTGGTATTAGGGGGCCTTAACACAAATCAAATCACATCTGGTGTGAGGAAAGATTTCCTCGGCCCAGTTTATCCCATACCTACACCCCCCTTACTGATCCCCAGATCCCAAACCTGCACTGAACAATAAATACCGTGTTTTCTCTCTGCTTTTGCTGCGCAGCGTGTCCATCGGCACCGCACGGGTTTGTCCTTCTCAGCTGCGGGAAGACTGACATGACCATCGGCTGGAAACCCCCGAAGCGCAAGGGAGGAGCAAAGATTCTGGGTTATTTCCTCGATCAGCACGATACATCTGAACCAGATTGGCATGAAGTCAACATTCAGCCCATTCCTCAGCGCGTTTACACGGTACTCAGTTCAGATATTATACTGTCCTTCTTTAACCGTAGCTATAGCAAGGTTGAGCTGTTTCTCCTCTACTTTCCCTCATCGCAAACTCTCTTCCTACCCTCACAAGATCAGGACCACGCAGGGCTGTATTATTAATAATAATCTGTTCGCATTTTTGAACCCAAAGGTCAGCAACCTGGAGGAAGGTCACCTGTACGAGTTCCGGGCCTGTGCCATGAACGCGGCTGGTGTCGGGGAAGTATCTGAACCCAGCGACTTGTTCAAATGTGAGGAATGGACAATGCCAGAACCAGGTATCTCTCACGTAAAAACAGCCAGAAAAATATTACCAGGTATACCAGTTATCTGCTCGCTCCTCTGTGAATCCAAGGGACTTCTGAATACTATCGGTCTGTGTAAGGGTGGCTGCCAGTACAGAAAAGCACACGAACTCTTCTAGGGAAGCTCGATTCAGACGTAGTCTATTATTCCTGCATTGCACAGATACAGCACCCAGGTATTTTTAGTATTTCCAGACAATGAGAATCTGTATTGAATATCTCAGCGTCTTGGTACATTACACCAAAGCCAATAACATTAAACCAGCCGATGCACACTTTTTTCTAAACCCACCTCTACAGTTAATGAGCACAGAAAGCATCTCTTAGGGACGCATTATCCCCTTGTTACCAGAAAACTCGCTGTTTTCTGATCGCAAACTCAAAGTTGCATTTTTTAACGGTGCTGTTTGACAGCCGACCCTTCTCTGAACAGGGCCCCCTTACGATGTGAGGTGCAGCCAAGTGAGGGACTCATCCCTGCAGTTGCGCTGGGAAGCACCACGGTACACGGGAGCCGGTCCTGTTACAGGGTATTACATAGAAATGTGTGAAGAAGGCTCAGAGGAATGGAAACAAATAAACAAGCAGCCCATAGCCACCACCCACATGAAGGTCTGTATACGTAACTGGTATCCAAGTGCTGCTTCTCATTCAGTCTGATGTTAATTAATTCATTGTTTCCTGCAGGTTTCAGGTCTGGAGACAGGGAAATGTTACATTTTCCGAGTAAAAGCACTGAATAAGGCTGGAACTGGACCTCCCTCGCTGCCCTCGGATCCTGTGGTGGCTAAAACCAAACCCGGTACGAAATTAAAAGTGATGGGATTGTGCAAGGCGGTAAACACGGTGATGATTCTGGTAAAAAAATACTTCACAAAACGTCAGCTGCACATTTCATAGCAAGCAAGAACCTCAGTCAAAATAAAGATGAGCAAATCAAACTGCCAAATGAATTTACTCCAGCTGTACACTCTGGGTCTTTTTTTCTTTTTCAAATATTTTTTGAGTTCGATGCCAAGAAGCTAAGCCCTGATCTGTTTCGGTAAGGAATGTTTTGCGGATTGTTTTTTTTAATCATACAGGCACAAATGAAATTGAACTTGGGGTCGATGAAGAGGGTTTCATTTATATGGCTTTCGAAGCTCCTGAAAAGAACGATTCCTCTGAATTTATCTGGTCAAAGGACTACGAAGGACCACCAGACGCTGACAGAGTTCAGATTGAAGAGAAAGGCAATAAGTGAGTAGATAATGTACACTGAGAAAATTAATAGTGGACTGTCAAATAAAGAACACAATAACCACTGAGAAATACGTGAAGGCAAATGTTTCCCTCTCCTTTCAACACGCAGCTAAAATACATGTACACTATCGAACTTCTGCGAATCTCTGTCCCTGATTCTCAGCTCTGGTGTCTGTGAAATGGGACATTGAGTGCAGGTTTCAGGTCACAAAAGGGAAGCATGGGCCATCATATTGCTAATGTTTTGCCTTGCTCCTCGGTGTCATACATAAATGACGATAAGCACCATATTTGATATCCCAGGTGTATCAAATATATTGCATTCTGTTACAGAAAGCGTATTTTTTGAGGAAAATATACTTTTTCTTATTATTTTTCTTTCTAAGATCTAAGCTTATACTGAAAGACCCATCGGAAAAGGATCTGGGTGTATATTCGGTGGAGGTCACAGATGTAGATGACGACATCTCTGCCAGCTGCACTTTAACAAAAGAAGGTAAAAACTAATAATTGACAAGAACAAAAATCTCATGTGCTATAATATTCTAATATCAGATGCTTAAAGGAAAGTTCCTTGTAGAGGAATAGTGAGTGATAATGATCATGGCATCATTAGGAAGATGTTTCCCATTCGCTGAAGGCTCAAGGGCAGTTTCTTTTACAGTCCCCTAAGGAAAGATTCCATTCTCCAGGAAGGTCATTTTTTCCATTACAGTTCAGATTTCACACACAGCTACATCACAGTGATTTAAAACTTCTTTAATGTGTTTCTTGAATTGATACGACCAACATTTTATTCAGCCATAACTAAGAATTATCTCCACAACCTTTCCTAGTCCTCTCCGCTACTGAGTGGTTTGTACTTCTTTATCTTCTTCTTCACATAAACAAAGCTCATTAACAAATTAAATGAAATTAATACAATTAGTTTGTTTTGGCCTAGCTGTACTAATCCAAATGACTTGTTATTCTTTGCATTTCAGATCTGGACAAGTTATTGAAACGTAGCCATGAAATCAGGAACCCATGTAAGTTAAACCAGTGAGAAGGCGCTGCCACCTGTCTGGACTCCGAAAGGGGAACCCTGACATAACGCTGTGGTTTGCCTGTGAATCCCCCTCCGTGGTTCTCTCTGTTTTCCAGTGATCAAGCTGATCTCTGGCTGGAACATCGACGTTCTGGAGAAAGGAGAAGTGCGGCTGTGGCTGGAGGTTGAGAAGCTGTCACCGAACGCAGAGCTGCATTTAATCTTCAACGACAAGGAGCTGACAAGTACTCCAGTACGTTCTGGTTTGGTTTGAATTCTGATTTACTTTCCCTCTGCTGAACAGGGAGATGGAGCAAATGGGTACATTCCCATTTTTCTAAATTCCCATCACGTATTTCGAGGTGTGTTTTTGGAAGACTCTCAGCCTCGGTTTTCTGTACATAAATAGAAAGCCAAACCGATTCTCAAGTCCTAGCACCGAGCCGGGCTGTTAGTTCAAGCCACCGTTAGTTCAAGCCAGTGCAATATTCCCCTGTGCCATGGCCAGCAAAACCTTCAGTGGTGACACTCAGAGAATGTCCCCTCCTTATGCAGCTTCCCTGTTCTCCACCTGCCCCGAGAGGCTCCGCTGACCACCTCACCGCAGCAGAGACTTCTCTTTTTTAAGGGAATTTTCTGACAACAAACCTCAGCCACGTGTAACTCATCTGATACTAGAAACACACCTACGCAGGACCGAGAGCTTTCTCTTGGACGAACAAATCCAATTCATTTAAATGAATGCTAAAGCTATAAGCTTTCCACCCTGTCTCTTTGAACTAAATACAGATAAAGCACATGAATTCTAAGAGCAGATGAAAGTCATTTATTTCTCAGACTGAAGCACTGGAAATAAAACTGTATCACGTGTTGCAGTGCACTCCAAACTTCTGATACATTAAAAAAATGTTTTAGCCTCTTCCTTGTCTTCCCCTATCAAGTTAATATTATAACATTTAAAAAGTATTTGGAATGACAGGAGCAGAGGGGAGAACAGTTGAGAATGAAGAACAAGATCAATCATTGGCCTGTCAGTTAAATGCAGTGGAGCGATGCCAAGACAACAAAAAGAAAACAGATAGAACTAAGGGAGAGGGCTAGGCCAAAGAATTTCAGAGCCGTTATTGCCATGCTGGGGTTTTCTAAAGCAACCTGTAGCAAACTTATCGAAGGCTTCATCTGTTGTAAGAACTGTCTTTTCCACACTGGAGAACTGACACGGTTATGCACGATTACAAAGTGTTTGTCAGGCTCTTTGTAATGAAAATATTTGCTTAGAGCAAACAAGGCAGTAAGGCATAATGATGGTATTTATGGTTCGGCATCTGGCAGGTTTCAGGGTGTAGGTATAAAAGGTTCAGTAGTGCTCGCACAATCTCAAGAGAGTGGCAACATTACTCATCACTGCCCAAGTATGCAATTACATGCCACAGATGGGTAATTAAGCGGAACAGTTCCATTATACTACAAATCATAGAGATTCTGGTAAGCTGCAAAGTCTAGAACATCCAACAAGAAAGAAGGTTTTGTGTTAGGTGGTTTTAACAGAAACTTCTTTGCAGAGAAAAGCTCTTTTGTAAGCAATTCTACTGTACCTACGTACATAAAACAAATAACAGATGAACCCCAGAATATAGAATATCAGAGTGCATTGGCTTCATTAGTGAGTCCTGTAAGATGAGGGCAGCATATAAGGATTCATATAGAAGAGGACTGTAACGTCTGAGTGTTGCAGAAGATGCTGTGCCAGGATCTGGCCCTGAAACTGTTCCGCTGTGGAAAAAAACTATTCAGTTTTTCATATTTGCTCTGTTTTCCACAGACACATAAAATAAACTTTGTCAAAGGAAAAGGTCTCGTGGAACTGATAATCCAGAATTTCTGCGATGACGATAAAGGGACGTACACAGCCCAGCTGCAAGATGGAAAAGCGAAAAATCAATTCACCCTCGTTCTTGCGGATGAATGTAAGTGGAAATTCAGGATCAAATATAGACTGCCATGCTCAGTGGAAAGTTTTCTAGGCACTTCGGGCTCCAAAGTATTTCCGACAGTTATAATGGCACACTGGGAATGGGGAGAACAAATATCTATCCTCTCACACATTTAAAGTCCAGAACTCATGGAAGAAATTATCTGAATTTCTCTTTAACATCAGTTGAAGCTTTTGGTCTTATAAATAGGGTCCTTGATTATAGAAATGGTTTGCTAAGGCAAAAGATCCAGCGGAATGCTTAGCTATTTTTTTCAAATGTTTTACATATTATCTTGCTATGGCAAACTGTCTGTGCCTTGGCAGTAAACTGTACAACATATATGATTACATGTAGTCATGTATCTCAGGACACGATAAGGTTGAAAATTCAGTGTATTTAACAGCTGGATAATTGCATTAAACTGAATGCAGTAAAGAAACCAGTGTCAATTATACTGAGGACAAATCCAAGTAACAAAGCTGAACATGAAACATAGTAGGTCCTTGTATGTGCTAGTATGGAGCGCCCTTTTAAATTAATTAAAAATATAAAGCAGCAAGAGTCTCATTCAAATACTTCCCCATACAGGGTCTATCTCTATTTTCAATTCTTGCAAACACTTTTCTTTCAAGTGATGTTCTAAGGCTTATGAACCTTCTGAATGGAAAGTGTTTGTAAATGTCAAGTCTACTTGATGCCCTTTACAACCGGTGGAGAGGAACAGGCACTTTAGGGAGAGATTCAGCACACGCTGAGTTCAGGATACAGAATCAGTTTGATGAATTGTGCTCTAAAAGCGCCAATTTTTCTTTACTGACAACGAAGGAAGTAGAGATCACTAAAATTACATGTGAGTGTCTACAACTGAGGTCAATTTTATGCTCTCTGACTTCTGTGTTTCTTATTTTTTAAACATTTTAATTTCAGCATTTTTAGCCTAACTTTTTGCATGGTCAAAATTCCTGTTTCATTTCCTAAATGTATAATGGTCAAGTCTTTAAAGACCCTTTTGTTTTAATGAAAATAAATGTTAGGTTCTGAGCAACCAGTAGAATGAAAGAATGATGGTACTGACCTGTTCAGGATTCTTAGTAGGTACCCGAAGTAACTGATTCACTAGAGATGTCGTACAAACAAGTATCACAGCTCTAACGATAACCCCTTTTGTGATCAGGAATTTCTGACGTGTCACACTGCGAAATAGCAAGGTTTTTTTTGACTTTGACCATTGCTGTCCTCACAGGTTTTGCTAAAGTTGCAGAGGAGGCTGCTGCGAAACGGAGAGAATGGAAGAAAAAGCAGGGTAAGATCAGCTGAAGGTTTATGAGTTGCCACAATGATTCCAAGAGGAAAGCAAAAGCAGAGCAAAGCTCTTACACTGCTGGGAGTCAGCACTAGATGGAGGCATTTCCGTAGGTAACACTCAAGAACTGTGGCAACGCTTTGCAAAAGACATTTATTTTCTTTTATAGGTCCACATTTCATAGAGAATTTGAAATGGAAGGTTACTGAGAACTGTGAAGTGCTCCTTACCTGCAAGGTACGCACAGCCATGGGATGCAACTGCACGGTCTCAGTTCTTTTAGCATTAAATTTTAGATGTAAATTTTAAGGGAAGGGTATGAACAGTGCTCAGCCAAATGCTTATTTGCAGACCAATGAAAGTTAAGAGCCAGTATATCTTGGAGAGACATTTTAATAAAGAAAGAAGTCTCTAAGATTCTGCAGCAATTCTCTAACGCAACCTAGGCATTCAGAAATAAAATGCATCTGGAACCCTGGTTTCTAAATGTTGACTTTCAACAGGCAACAAACCTGAGAAAGGACACCAGCTTCCAATGGTTCTTCAATAAGAAAGCCCGAGCAGGTGGTGTGTTTGATCCACAGACTGGGATAGGAACACTTTGTATTAAAAAGGTGAGAAACATAAAACAACTCAGAGGCTTCGGTGATCAGACGAAAATGCAAAAAAATACAGGTTGATCTTTTTAATATTCCATGTGTGTTTTGGGTAACACTCACTAAATGGAAGGAAGATATTGAACAGACACTGAAAAAAGTGCAAAAAAGAAATCATTTAATGTGGTAGTCAGATAGATCTGAATTAGAAAGAAGATGTTTTTAACAGTGAGTGGCTGTTAAAAGCTTAACACGTCCTGGGTGGCTTTTCGGGTTTTCTGATCAGGACTGGTTGCCTATTCTGGAGATGAACTTCAGTTAGAAAAAATAAAGTTGTTACTGAGCCCATTACAGAAGTAATAGAAGTAACTGAATGAAATTTTATGGCTTGACCTACAGAGAAGGACAGACAAGCAGATGTAATGACCCTTGACATGTGAAATTTCTGTTGGGCGGGAGGGTGCGTGTGTTTGATTTCGTGTTGTTTTAAAATTAATATTGCATATGTACATATATATTTGGTAGATAACCAAAGTAGATGAGGGCCAATACAAAGCAGTTGTTTCAGATGACCGAGGCGAGGACTACACCCAACTTGATCTCACAAAGGGAGGTAAGAGAATTCTGTATCAGGTAATAATACATATTCACACTCCTGCCTGGGATGCATTCTCGATTTAAAAACAAATTTAGTGCCTCTCTGCCACATTGTTAATCACCACAGGACCTACATGCTTTTACAGCACTTAAAACCCATGTACAAAGTTACTGGTCAATTCTAGGCTGAATTACAACAACAGAACAGTTGTTAAAGACAACATCAAGTGGAAAAACAATTACATGTCACTGCAGATTCCTATTTCACTTTTCAGTGTTCTGAATACACTCTGGAAATTGAAAAATACATGTGCAGTTCTGACATCCTAATGTCATTTACATATGTAGCCATTTATCAAGCTACAACCACATTACAAATTCTGTCAAGCACCAGAGTTAAAAGCTCAGTGATGTTTCAGTCACTTCAACTCAAAATCAGTCTGAAGATTCTGCTTCCCAAGATTAAATCCTACCCTGACATCTGGAACCTGTCATTTAAACCTGACACAGAAATCTGCTTTCCGTGAGGCAGTCTGTTGCACACATTGAGTGCTAAGAAAGATACAAGCATCTAAATTTAGTAAGAAATGCCCAGCATCTAAAAATAAGTGAGTCAGCAACAAAAACTCCACTTCCAGTAAGCTTTGTAACAGAAAAAGACAAAGATTAACTATTAGATATAAAACATCCTAAATATGAGGAAATTAAATGGATAGATCAGATGTGATTTGCTCAGTATTGTATTTATAGACACTTAAATCTTTATGTCTTGGCAGCCTTTGAAGACCTTCTGAAGGAGCTGTGTCGGATCAGTGGTATGTCATTGTCCCCCACCGACACCGTAACAACAAAGGGGATAAGTGGGCGCCCCGAGCAGAGCAAACTGCTCACGAGCTGTCCCCGGGTTTGGATCAAGGGGTCAATATTTACCATCCCAAGTACGATACCACCATTTACTGTTCCTTTCGTGTTAGAAGCACCTTCAAACTGTCAAGGATGATGGTCAGTAAATAAACCCAGGGACATGAAACCCTCCGCACTTACAAACCAGCTCGGTGACCTTTACATGCCAGCAGCCCGCTGCTTGGCACAGCACTTGCTGTGGGAATCTGGGCAAGTTTTACTATTTCTGTCCATGGAACGTGTATTCCAGACCCAAGTCTCTACAATAGAGATGCTGACATTTTTCTCCCGGCTGCTGGCTAAAAGATCCAGGGTCTTAAGGAGGTAAAATACCATCCAGCTTTCAGCTAGCCACATTCTCCAGAACGAAATGTTACTATGTCACTTGGGATTTTGTTTGTGTAATATGTAAAATTCTGCATTCTTGAACGTCCTCCTCAATTCCAGTCTTTTAATTATACCATTAGCTCTTTCTGCTACACCTCTGAAAATTCAGCCTACTGAAGAAGGCATCAAAATCTACACGGATGTGAAGTACTACTCAGACTACATGAAAACAACCTGGTATCACAAGTAAGTTCCCAGAAGATGTTTGCGAGGCTTCTGGAGTACTTGTAATTGTTTATCATCAAAATTAAACATGTTGGGCCTGAGCCTGTAGCTTTTTAAGGCAATGGTAGATTTGTCTGAGTAAGGGCTGAAAAACTCAATCCACTCTGTATCCAGAAACATGCATAAGAATTCCAAAATAAGCATTAATGTTATTTTTAACCTGGCACTGCAAAATATTTACAAGTGATCATCTTTACTAGAATAATAAAGATACATTAAAAGTACTACTCAGTTACAGTCACCTTGGTTACAGACAGGAAAAGAAGGTTTTTTCAAATTCTTTATTTCTACTACTTTGTACTTCCCTAAACCACCCTACTACCCCACTCTGAGCAACAAATATTGTCATGATAAAATTATTTCCAAACATTAGCTAAAGTAGCCTCATAACGTCTCCATAAAACAGAGAAATGGTGTTTTTTTAGATACCATCTACACATATATAAGGAGGCCAATTTTTAATAATGTTCAAGGGCTAAATGCTTACAAATATTGAACATCTAAATCCTATTTAATCACCTAAATAAGACCTAAGGGGTCTTTTGTGGAGTTTGTAGAGCCTGAAAGCACAGCCAGATGCCCCATGAGACTTTCACAAGTGACTGAGCACACAACTCTCCATGAAATCAACAGCGAGGTCCTGACTCCCACTGGTTATTTCTAACCATCATAGGCCCAAAAAAACTTAGTGCTCTAATTTACATGGCTCTGCTAAATACTATTGAAATTATATCATTTGTTTACTTAGGGAGAAAAAACTGGAAAGCCGTGACCGACTGAAAGCTGGGAGCACGATGAATCAGATCTGGCTTCACATCCTGAACCCAACAGATGCAGATAAGGGGAAATACACCCTGGAGTTATTTGATGGGAACAAGTCTTACAAACTGTCAACTGACTTGTCTGGACAAGGTAAGCTGAGTCACACAATAGTGTCAGAGGAAGGAGAGGTACCTAAGCTGCTTTCCAAGATTAAATCTACTAAGTCAAATAAAATAAATGGCAACTTTCCCTAAAACAATTCCATTCCTTGCAGCCTTTGAAGACGCCCTGGCTGAGCACAGAAGGCTAAAGTAAGTCCCTGCCTAAATATTTTCACAGCTAAACCTATTTGAGTGTCACACGCTGTCTTGAGAACACAATGCCTAATAAATAAAACTACTATAATTTTCTCCCTCTCACTTTCAGGGAAGCAGCAGTAGCAGAAAAGTGTAAGTACATTGATTTCCTTCTTTCTGCGAAACATGGCCAAGTGGTGCACTGGTAAGTAAAACTGAGAGGTCATGTTTGTTCATTCCCAGGTCGTGCCAGGGTTGTTCAAGGTCTGCCAGATGTTGCCACCATCATGGAGGACAAGGTAATATTGAGTAACCGTTTGTGCAACCGGCCTTTGCATAGACATAAAAGAATAATTGATGGGGAGAAAACTACTTGTTTTCACCTCCCAGATGTTCCCAGGAGCTTTTCTGAGCTACTGCAGTTGCCCGAGGTGTGAAGTGGCTCCCTCCACAATACCTGGATTGCTAGACCTGATTTTCTCATCATATAAACTTGCTGCTTACACTTCTGAGTCATGTTCCCCTTTACTGGTAGACAGGCAGAATAAAAATCCTGTACAGTAATTGCAAATTCACCACGTGCCTATTTAACTGTCACTTCACAGTGTAGCTATAAAAAGATAGTAACACAAGTATGAGTCAGGCCCAGTGAATTCAGTCACGTTAATCTTGCTTACACTGGAGGATATCAGGAAAAGGAGCAGACAGTCCTGGAATCTCCCCTACTGAAAATCGAAGAGAATTTCCAAAGTGTTTTATTACCAAGGTTGTGAAAGTGACCCCTAAGTTATTAACGTAAGAACTTTCTAGTTCTATCGCAGCTGCAAGAAACAGCAATAAAATTTAATTAAGGCCCACCATTTGCTTGGAGCCACAAACTAGACAATCAATTCAATGGCATTGTAAAGTAGCAACTTTTCAAATAATCACTTTAAATAACAATCACCTTTCAGGAATCACTCTCGCTTTGTAAAACAAAGACACGAGAGAAAAATATTGGTTACTTGATGAATACAATAGAGTCAATTAGTTCATATCAGATTGGAACAAAGAGGTTACAGATAAGCAACCCCTGTGGATTTTTACTGATGTTCATTTCTATTTTTCTTAATTTATATGTTCATAACCCATTTCTGCTATCTGTTTCACAACAGACCCTGTGTTTAACTTGCTGTGTCTCTGGAGAACCTTACCCAGAAATCACTTGGTTCAAAAACGAGAAAGTTATCATCTTTAAAGATCGCTACAAAATGGATGTGAAGGGGACAGTTGTCACAATTACCATAGAGAAAGTCTGCAACGAAGACACAGGAAAATACAGCATCTATGTCAAGAATAAGTACGGTTCGGAAACAGGGCAGGTCACTATCAGTGTCTATAAGCACGGAGAGATACCAACAGGAATGGAAGAGTAAGTCCCAGGTGGGATGACAATGAAAAAGCCTAAATGAATTAGCCAAGCACATCTCATTGAATTTAAAAGGAATTTCACTCCTCTGGATTCCTTTCTATGTCTCTGCCCTAAAATCCAGGCTCATGTCTCTATTGTTTTCTGGTAATATTTTAGTATTTTTATTTTGGTAGTTGTTAGAAAACAATTCCCGTGTGTGTGCACAGGTGCGTGTGTACACATGCACCTTCACCTTACAGAGAAACTCTTTCCTAGTAAATCTGCATGGGAAATACCAGAGGACTCACATATGAGAATCGGGCTTCCAGTGGAGTTTTTCTGTAGTAAATCACCACGTATTACTGATTATCTAGTAGCTGACATATGCGTGCGTGTGTGTATTATTAAACTTATACCCTTGGTGACACCTCAGCACTGTTGTCCAGTACATCCATCTTGAAATCAGGTAGGAATTTTCCCAAGTTCGTGCAGAATCGAGGCCCTGCAGCACGCACAAACCCGAACCATCCAGGAAGAAAACACGGCAGTGACTTTTTCCAGCTTGGTTCTTTACAGAGAAACACATTCCACTGCTATATGCACACTGACACGCAGTAATACTTTTACACGAAAGGGTGGAGTGAACAATTACACAGGTGGACCCAGATCCTTCCATCCTACTGAACACCTCTTAACATATTCTTTAGGATTAAAGAGATTTTTAGTTTTATTAATTATGTTAGATTATTCTGGATGTAGAAAATTGTGGCCTCTACCGCTCTGAAGTCACAGCTACAGCCCCAGCTTCCACCAGTAAATCTGTGTCAGTGAGAGGTAAAACACTGATTGTCTTCCTCATTCAGCCATCCCACTAAATGCATTTATTCAGTAAAACAGCATCTTACCTTGCTGCATAAACTAGTATAAACTGTCCTCACAATATTTTTCCCCTTTATTTGAGGGACACTGCTGTTCCAGTGTCAACACAGCAATTCTGTACAGGATTGACAATCATTCGACCAAAGGCAGTTACATTTCAGACATTACTCTAAATTAAATGTATATACTTTATATTATTTAATTTCATAATATTAAAATGAGAGCTTAGCTAATTGTCTAGATTCATCTTACAGTGAATGAAGAAAAGCAGGCCCTTCTGATGGCATCATTAACATTATCGCATGGTAAAAGAGATGAATCATGTCATAGAATAACTCCAGTAAAAACACGTGCCCTTCAGAGCCATGTGTCTTATACCCCCACATAAACACGGCTTTATTCATCAGCAGTACCTCATCCTTGCTACTCAGGTATTATAACATGCAAATGTAGTTACAAAATGGGCTCTGTGTGAATTTTCTTTAAAATTACATACTGAGAAAGAGTTGTGAATTTGTAAGAAAAAGTTCAGCATTGGTTTTCTATTAGAATAGAAGAATTACTGACCGGTGTGGGGTAATAAAAGTTAACTTAGAAAGGTCACCAACCCCTGGGATACAGGCTCTATCTGAATTAAGCAATATAATTGCAAGACACATAATCTAATGAATATCTTCCAAAATCAACAGTCATGCTTGCACTGACAGCAAGGAACATCACTCGCTAACTATAACGAGTGAGGAATTCTTGGTGCAACTGGTGAGAAAAAAAAAATAATACATCCCATTTACTTCCTTCATTTCAGTCTCCAAGCAATGTTCCGTATTTACTTTTAATCTCCTATGTATGCAGTGATTATTACAAAAAATAATATTGAAACTAATTTAATACAGATTTGGATACACATTACTGACATCTACTGGATAAAGTCATGGCTGTCCCACTCCAACATGATTTTCCCTGCCCTCAAGCAATCAGAGGCCCACAATTTTGGAAGAAATAGCTGTTGATTTTATTCCCACCATTTAAGGTCCAAGTGCCCATAGTAGAGAATATTGCGGTAATCAGGAAGTTCTTGCTGTAAGACAGTAATTAGCTCACACCTATTGTATAAGACGCCATTTTATCTGAAGAATTCTATCCAAAACACAGAAAATGTGTTAAACATAGAAGTTACGAACAAAAAGAGAACAAATTAATCCATGCACACTTTACAACAATTACGAATAATTACCCGAGTTCAGTAACCCACAACAAACATAACATCCCAAAACAGCTGGTCAAGGTAAGATTTCCAACAAAGCAAAATGAACTAGAGGTTATGATCATTAAAAACAAATAAATGATTAATAATTGTTACTCCACGGTTAATAATTAGCCAGTCATCTCACAGTTTGGGCTGGCCTTTCCCTTTCCATAAATAGCATCTGAATGACCAGGCAGAGCCCTCACTTTCCTGCTACCATCACCGCCCTAAAGCGCATTCCAGCATCCAGCATGGCCTTCAATGGCACCTGGCAGGTCTACGCTCAGGAGAACTACGAAGAGTTTCTGAAAGCTCTTGGTAAGTGTCTAGTTACTTTTGAAATCATTTGCTCAGATTGCAAGACATATATAATATCAAAATCTATACAGACTTAGATGGAATGGAACAATACGCCCATAGAGAAGTGAGGAATCCAAAACAAGATTTGTCTTCTAACTCGGGCATCACTTTCTCTTATTGGTTTGTATCTTTTGCATCTTTATCAGAGAAAATAATTTGTTATTTAATATCAACACACTACTCCAAAAAGTCCTTTTCTGCCTTTTTTAACAGCACTGCCAGATGACCTTATCAAAATGGCCAAAGATATTAAGCCTATTGTTGAAATACAACAAAAAGGAGATGACTTTGTTGTGACATCAAAAACCCCCAAGCAATCTGTAACTAACTCTTTTACACTTGGAAAAGAGGCCGACATCACTACGATGGATGGCAGAAAGCTAAAGGTAATTTATTTCAGGAATGGGTACATTGCTTTACTCTTCCTTATACTTCAGTTTCCATGCATGAGTGAAACTTGTTTGTACCTTTTCTATTAGCATACATTTCTATCATTTCAACAAAGATAAATATTTCTTCTAAAACTCTTATTAAAATGCTGTGGCCCCCAGTTTAAATTAGCATTTCCTATGTATGTAGTCCCCCACTTATTCTAATTTAATTCCAAAATCTAACCTTTTTTATAATTTGTAAATCTGCTTCGACAGTGTACCGTGAACATGGTAAATGGGAAGCTTGTATGCAAATCAGAAAAATTCTCTCATGAGCAAGAACTTAAAGGAAATGAAATGGTGGAGGTAAGTGATACATTAAGAAAAATGCTGAATTACACATGAATTACAGAAACTTCGAGCCACTTAGCTCTGAATAAATTTCCTAAAGTCTAAATGAGAAATGAGTTATGCATATCTGTCTCCTACAGACTATGACTTTTGGTGGAGTAACACTTGTCAGAAGAAGCAAGAGAGTTTAAACACAGTTCACCTTCTTTGTGACATCTTTAAATACCTACAATAAAGTGCCATTTCCACAAGGTGTGATCTTTGTTATCTGAAAAAACAGTAGAGAAAATAGTTATGATTTCTAGTCTCCTTTCACACACACATCACTTCCCATTATTATAAGACTGTCCTTTCCCTGAGTAGACTTACAGACCCCTTCTATAGTCCAAGTGACAGAAATCTGCCTCCCAGACGACCAAACCTGGACATTAACTAGAACGTTATGACTTATCATAATAATCCTTGGGAGCAGACAAAAGCTGATATAAATGCTTCTTCATTTCTTACATACTCAGTGAACATATTCAGCTTTAATTCTTTTGCCTAATAAAGTTTGGTCTCCTACTTAAAATCCTCTCTCCGTAACCTAGCCAGCAAGAAGAATTAGACGTTTATTTAGCTGCTCTGCACCACACGTCTGTAACAGGAATAGACACAGTAATATTTTAAAAGCTATGAAGTATTTAACAGTCATAAAGTAATAACAGGAATGACTGCTCTTAAACTGAAGTACACAAGAGTACAATTAAACAAAACTGAGGCACTACAAGAGCAAAGGGAATTAAACATCCTTCCAATTTGCAACATATTCCCAATATTTGCTTGTCACTATTCGAGTTTGTGAAGCTCAAGTACAACTAAACCGTTTCTGTTCAGATTATGTCTCTATTGCAGTATAAAATGCACGGGACCCATGCCTATAACCATTTTTCAGTTCACTGCTGATTAGATCCTACTGCTATATTAGCAGTCTGATTTCATACTTATTTAAGTCACCGCAGATTTGTTAGAGTGTAAGACCCCCCATGAAAAAAACTACTGGACCGATTATGCCATTTGAAATCCTCAGGGGGTGTTTTATTCCAATTAAGAACGTTGAGTCTACATCTTCCTATGCTGGGAGGAGAGCAATTTGTGACCGGGGAGGTTGTGTTTTAGTTATTAACACTTGCAACATGATATAAGCAATCTGGGAAGTGTATTCTTATTCTGGGATCAGGCTGTCCTCAGGAGGAGCCTTACTGGCATAACCATGCAAGTCTCATCACGTTCATTTTGCTTCCCAGGCAGCTCTAACGCTAAGTACACTTTTGCAGGCTAAATTAAATTCCACGTGAGTTACACATAAATAACATCAACAGAACAGAAATGAAGACACTGGTTAAACTCAGGGAGAAAGCTGCTTTAAAGCATCAGTACAGCAAAAAGCCATATAAGAGCCTGAAACAACTTGTGTTTGGAAGTTGCTGGGTAACTGCTGCCAACTACACAATGAAACACCACAAAACAGCATTCAGTTCTTTTGATTACTTGTGGAAGCAAATTCGTATATACACTGCACAAGGTAACAAACTCAACCTGCTGCTAGTATACCTAATACAGAATAGCGTTAACTGTAAATATTAAATGCAGAAAACACAGTCAGAGACTCCCATCTCTTTTCTGCAGGGTCCTGAACACAGACCACTGACAATACAACCACCATAATCAAGTGTCTTTTTGCTATTGGTTACAAGTTGCAGTAGTAACATCGCATTGGGTAATTTTGCTATCATCAATGTTACTCTTTTACTCCCCTCTCTCTCACAGGCCCACCTTTGTATCTCTTGATACTCCTTTACTCCCATCTTTCTCACGGGTAGGCCTTAATATCTTCAAGGCTAATTTCTGTTCCCATGCCCTCCGTCAGGGAATCCACGGACCTGCCATAGTCCCCCACAGTTTTACATTAATGATTCATAGTCTGATATCTCTCCGTCCTTCTCCCCTGCTGGGGTCAGGTGCCAGGTCTTCAGTTATGTAAAAACAAGAGTTCACAGAATCCCAGAACGTCAGGGATTGGAAGGGACCTCGAAAGCTCATCCAGTCCAATCCCTCACCGGAGCAGGA
>VWYH01003039.1:1132020-1183543 GCA_013399365.1 Pampusana beccarii
ATTTTAATAAGAACCGCCTTCTCGGGGAAAGGTTATGAATATGTATAGGCGTTCCTGGGGGTACTATGAATATGTAACACTTTACTGTATTTAAGCACACCTTCTATTGTTAGAAGTTACACGTGAAATTAAGGGATGACCCATCACGTGTCCGACGTCGAATAAACATACCTGCTTTATAACCTTGCGAGTTGTAAAGTTGTATGGCTTTATAGGTTGTAAAGTTGTTTCCGCACGTCACACAGGAGATGCTCCACTCCCTTCAGCACCTTCATGGTTGCGCTGGACTCTCTCCAGCAGCTCCCTGTCCTTCTTGAACTGAGGGGCCCAGAACAGGACACTATATTCCAGATGTGGCCTCACCAGGGCAGAGCAGAGGGGGAGGAGAACCTCTCTGACCTACTGACCACCTCCCTTCTAATCGACCCCAGGATGCCACTGGCCTTCTTGGCCACAAGGGCATAGTGCTGGCTCATGGTCATCAGTTCTTCGCTAAGCGTTCCTTACAGTCACTAACGGGGGTGACAGCGTGAAGCTCCTTCTCTCCTCACAGCGAGGGCGCGGCCGCCATCTTGTCGCTCTTTCGGCGGGAAAACAGCGCTGAGGTGACGGCGCCCACTGCGCCTGCGCCCTCGCCTGCGTTCGCGGCGAGTAGAGGGCGCAGGCGCAGTGAGGGGAGAGCGGGTTTTGGCGCCGGCTGCTCTCACCGGAAGCCCCGCGGGAAGTCTCGCGAGAGCCGGCGGGGCGGGCGGCGGTGGCGCTGCGTGCAGCTCCGGAGGGGTCTCCTCAGCCGCTCGCTTCCCCGCAGCGCCTGGGCCCTGCCGCTCGTTCCTTCCCTCCCTCTCCCTCCCGCATCCAACCGCCGCCATGTCCCGTTACCTGCGCCCCCCAAACACCTCGCTCTTCGTACGGAATGTGGCCGACGACACCCGGTGAGTGGGGGCGGGTGCCAGCGGGGGGAGGAGGGGGGGGGGCGCAGGCTTTGGCGGGCTCGCTAGGCCGCGCCGGCGGCTGAGGCCCGGCGGACCCGGGGCCTCCCAGAGCAACGGGAGGGGGAGAGGCCGAGCAGCTCCTTTCCTCGCCTTTACCTTTCTCCCTCACTTACCTTCCTCCCCTTTTCTCCATTTTCCTCTCCCTCCTCGCCACGCTGTTCTGTTTCCCCTCCTCTTCCACGAGGGTCGGTTTCCAAACAGCATCCAGCCAGAACAAAGCTGGGCCGGGAGAAAAGTGCAACTCTCGTCCCCGCTTTTTTGAGTTTGTCCAGCGGGAGATCGAGGCGGGATTTTCACGACGAGCCGCCTTGGCAACGCCGCTGGAGTTTTTAACGGGCTTTGGAAACGCAGCGATTGTTCCAAAGGAGGGAGAAAACGGCGCCTCTGCTGCGGGTGGCCCCAAAATATTCTTGGTGTAGTTGGTTCCGTTAGGATGGTAATTGCTGCCAGTTCGGGGTGGAAGGTTATTGCATTAATTGACGGGTACCGTGTCCTCGTGTGACACTCGCCGTAGAGGGGGAGAAACAATCCTCTTTCCATCACAATTGTAGCAAAATTCTATAAGAACTAAATACGTGCAGCAAATTAGTGAAATACCTTTTAATAAGGAGTTCTTAAAAATTTAAAGTGCATATTGCACAGATTTTAATTTATTACCTAGATTATTTTTTTAATAAACTGCCAGATTTCTCCATTTCTTTTTCTACAGTTAATTATGTCCTTTTTGTCTTTGTCATCTGTAAAACATTCATAGAGCGTATTAGTATAGAAGGCACAGGTGAATTAGAGTACTCTTATGTTTTTAATTACAGGAGAATTTATATGGAAATCCCTGCAAGGTCTAGTTGTATAAAATACAAGCACGAGTTTTCAAACTTGCTGCCTGGGCAGCTTGCACCAAAGTTGTGCAGCAAATAACGGTAGCGTGGGCATGGTGGAATGGAATGAATTAAGAACATTATTGTCATCAAAAGCATCAGTAGCTTCAAATTTAAAATTTTAAATTTGTTTGCATGATTTTTCTTTCCTCTTTCTGGTAGTTTTACTGTAAGAACAGCCAAAGAGAACTATTACTTCCAAACTTTTTTAAAATAATGTGGATCCTATTGAGGCTTTCACCATAAGCTTGTGATTAGGCAGTACATTCTTCTTAGAGATGGTTTCATTGTAAGATCTTGATGATTTAGTTCCCTTCTGCCGTCATGGACTTTATGCTCTGTAGGTTCTTTCCCAACCGATGAGAAAGAGAAATTAATAGTAGTAACTTATACCACATAAATATGGTATTAGAGGGTCTTTTTCATGCAGGTTGTTGTCCTCAAATGACACAAAAATACATGTTAAAAAGCTAATGTGATTAAGGAACCTCTCATTTGAGTAGACAGTAGTTTTTCCAAGTGTAGTTCTAGGTCTGTTCAGCAGTTTAGTGCTCAGCTCTCTGGAAAAGCTGTCCTAAGGGCACAAGTGGTTGCTCACTCAAGTTTTGTTCTATTTGATGTGGTTGTAAGTATTGATTCTTCTATGGAGATGAGTTTGTGTGACCGGTTTATTATTCTACTCTTTCCTTGGATCCTAAAGTTGGCGTATGCGTGTTGCAAAAGCATTGTCAAGAGTTACACGAGATACTTGAATAACAGTAATTCTTAGATCCTTCTTTTGTCCTTTCTGCCCACTTTTGCTAGCACATATTGCATTGAATTGACTAATATGTGTCACTTCTCATTTACACTCCTGTTGTAGAGTTGTGCTGAACACAGGTTTCAAAATGCCAGGGTGGATCGTAAGCATCCTGGGGCTTGAGTGTTTTCAGAAAAGCCCCATGTGTTGCTTGGGAATGAATTGCTCAAACACTTTTTACCCAAAACATGTTTTGGTACACGCATCCTCTACCAACTGCTTCTAAAAAGATGGATGGTCTTACCGATTGTAGATTTTCAATTATGTTGTTGTTGTTGTGGATGTTTTGTAACATCTTAAACGGTGAAAAAAACCATATAAGATATTTGTGATATTCTAGGTCTGAAGACTTGCGCCGTGAATTTGGTCGTTATGGACCTATAGTTGATGTATACGTTCCACTTGACTTCTACACTCGTCGTCCCAGAGGATTTGCTTATGTTCAATATCCTTTCTTCAGATGGCTGATTAGTGAGGGGTGTTGAAGTTTGAAATTCAAGTTTGTGTGAGAGGTAACAAATCTAAATGAAACAGCAGTTTACTTTTGTGTTGTATCTAATAAGTGTCTTATATTGTGGTGCTTATTTTTGTAGATTAACTTCTCTCAATTGTTCTTTGCCTTTTTGCAAAACTTAAGTGCAGTAATGTAAAAGCTTGCTTATGTCACTGAAATTAATACTATCTAATTTAAATGAAAATTTATCACTGACTCAAAATTATCTAGCACGTTTTTATTTTCACTGGTATGTAAGTAAACTTGTGCTTAGCAAACTGTGGCTGGTATTCATTGTTAATTTAACAAATGGAAACTGGAATCACTTGCTCAAAATCAGATTGTATAAAAAATGAGGTGAAGTTTTTTCTTTAATATTGTCCCCTAATTTACTGTCCTCTGTTGTTGCCTCAGAATGTAAAGCTGTACAGTAATGGCGACCCCAAAGAGAAAGCATGAAAGAACCTTTAGAGTAGAGTTCAACAATTAAGGCAAGTAGACAAGCCAAAGACCTCTTAAGGATCAGGCTTGAAGAGAAGGGAGAGTTTGGGAAAAGAAAAAGTAAAGAAAAGCTGGAAGAAGGACAAGCCATAATGGGAGACAAAGCTTCGCTTTATCTGCAAAAGGGGGAAAAGGTTGTTTTTCAAAGTAAAAGATAAAGCCATCTGTCATTTTTGGCCAAGCATCTCATGACAAGTCCT
The DNA here is from genome assembly GCA_013399365.1 of Pampusana beccarii. NCBI lineage: Eukaryota > Metazoa > Chordata > Aves > Columbiformes > Columbidae > Pampusana > Pampusana beccarii. The sequence continues at coordinate 1,135,884 of VWYH01003039.1, forward strand.
TCTGACAAGCACTTAAAGAGTTAAAGGTCAAGATGAAGTTGAATGGTGGCCAAGATTAAAGGAGTCATACCTGATGTATCCTACAGAATAACAGTTTTTCTTCTGTTTGTCACGTAAGCAGCAATTTGATGAATGATTCTGGTTTAGTCCGTTGACAAACCCTGTGATATTTCTCTTGTGAGTGCTATTGTAACTGTGCTCTTGAGTGAAAGTGCATTCGTTCTGGGTTTCTCAAGATCTACTCCTGCAGCACTGTGGTTTAGTTCTGCACAGGTGGTGCTGAGGATGAACTGAGTTGCTACAAGAAGAAAGGCAATTCCTTCTTTCAGGTCACAGCTGGAAGGAGGTGTGTGAATTACAGTAGTGGTCAGTGTCACAGATTAATATTGGTAAATTAGTAATGTCTGTGTTCTTGAACGCCTGACCTGACTGATAGTGCAAGGGGTTTAGCGTGTGATTTTATCTCAGACCGTTGAAGGTCTGGCATTACATAATTTAAACTTAAAAATCTGCTCGGGGGGGTGGGGGGAAGCTTTACCCCAATTCTAAAATAATTAGACACATTTAATTTTTAATGTTGGTATGCCTAGCATAATTTAAGAACTAGGGTTTAATTTTCATAAAGTCAATGTAGTGGACAGACTTGAATGCCCATTAACAAATATATTTTGAAAAGGATACTAATTTTTTGCCTTGCATAAGTACAAGTGGGAGAAGAAAAAAGTTAAAGAGTATTACATAGCAGCTGCTTGCTGATGGATAAGTTCATGATCATGTTATGAGATTTTAATTTTATTATAGGAGTTCTTAGATAGCTGGTGGTTAATTAAAAAATGATACATTTACTAGTGTGTACTATAGCATGACCAATAGAACTTAAAAAAAAGAAAAAAAGTAAAACTAGAAAATAACTGATTTTTTTTTTTATTTTAAATACCAAATCTGTAAACTACTCAAATTCCCAAGTACCTTAACACTCACCACATTTGAAGATGTCCGTGATGCAGAGGATGCTCTCCATAATTTGGATCGAAAGTGGATTTGTGGTCGGCAAATAGAAATCCAGTTTGCACAGGGGGATCGGAAGAGTAAGTGCCTTGTGTGTGTTTCATCAGACTCTGAGTTCAGCCTTAATGTTTAGTACAGGCAACGTTACATGTGTTATTAGTTGTTGTGATATGTTCTTACTTGTATATAAATAGTATATGGATGTTTTGCTTTTTATCCAGTAATTATTAATGACTCGTTTTAATTAAAAACAGATAACTAAATATAACGGTTGCTTACCACAATCTCATCCTTGCTGCTGGCTGAAGATTCTTAAGAGCTTTCTGTGCAGAAACACAGTTGAAAATTCTCCCTGTCAAAATGAGTTGCCCAGTTTTAACGTATTGCGATGTTTCTGTTGTGTTGACGCGTATTAGTGATTCTGTGGTGACTTTCCTAGTGCTCTCTAATATCCAGGATTGAGGTAATGTCGTCATTTTCATTTGGCTTCAGGATAAAAGTAAATTTCAAGAGATCTCAATTCAACGTGGAAGATAAGTCTTGCTTTCTGAACAGATACTTGTAAAGATAATTTACATATTTTTCTGTTATTCTTATACATATTCTTAATATATAGATAGTACAGATATTACATTAAAATATTGCTATTTTTTACAGCACCGAATCAAATGAAAGCCAAGGAAGGGAGAAACCTGTACAGTTCTTCTCGTTACGATGACTATGACAGATACAGGCGATCTAGGAGTCGGAGTTACGAAAGGAGACGATCTAGAAGTCGTTCTTTTGATTACAGCTATAGAAGATCGTATAGTCCCAGAAAGTAAGTGTAGCGTGCGTTTGGCTTCAACTGCACAGCAGACTGGTGGAGGAGAAATGCCACACTGACTATTTAATTGTTAAAATTGTGAATAGTCTTTTTCTATACTCACTTTGTAATTACTTGTGGGAGTTACGTGTCTTGCATGCTACATCAAATCAGAAATATTGAATGAAATGATTCTGTGCTGCATTGAAGAGTAACTAAAAGCAAATGCACAGCTTAAAAAATAATTTATTAAGCATTTGTATACAAACATAGGTATTTGTCACCGTTTACTTTTTCTGATGTACCTTTTTAGCAGTAGACCTACTGGAAGACCTCGTCGTAGCAGAAGCCATTCGGACAATGATAGGTAAAATACTTTTTACACCCTTTACATTGCAAACTAGATCACTGTATTCCTTTAACTATAGGTTTAAAAAAAGTTTCTCCTGCAAAAAAAAATTGGTAAACAATTTTTAATGTACTAGATGTCTAAGAATAGTGTTTTTACATTCAAATCTCCTCTCTCCCCTTTATTCTGATAGGTTCAAACACCGCAATCGATCTTTTTCAAGATCTAAGTCCAATTCAAGATCACGATCCAAGTCACAGCCCAAGAAAGAAATGAAGGCTAAGTCACGGTCTAGGTCTGCATCTCACACCAAATCTAGAGGCACCTCTAAAACAGATTCTAAAACACACTATAAGTCCAGCTCAAGATATGAAAAGGAGTCGAGAAAAAAAGAACCAGCTAGATCCAAATCACAGTCAAGATCACATTCTAGATCTAGGTCCAAATCCAGATCCAGGTCATGGACTAGTCCCAAGTCCAGTGGCCACTAACAGCGTATCCACGTTGCTTTTAGGCATGTAAGATTCATTTACACACAGTTCAGTTTACTTAAATTATCAGGAATATGATGTTGCAACAGTGCTAAAAAATATTTTCTTTGTCAGTTTTCCCTGTAGCCGACAATGATTAAAATTAAAACAGTGTTGAGAGGCCACTGAAAGAGAGAGGAGGAGAATGTCCATTTGGTTAAATGTCATGGGCAGCTACTGATTTGGTTGTGGTGTCTCTATGTATATTTTTGTAAAGATTTGCATTTTTAGTGCTTAGATATTGGTGATGACTTGATTGATCGTAACTTGCAACATTAAAAATGTCATACCCGTAGAGAAATCGATATCAGTTTGTGCTGAACAGTTAAACCAACTGTTTAACTTGTTCTTTGATGCTCAGTTTTGGGATGAAACGGAAAACTGGACAGCCGTAGCGCAACACTGCTGTGAAACGCAGCCTGGCCGTTTTATGTTCCCATTGTTCAAAGGCAGGTTTCTGTGTTCTCCGTGCCCACTGACACAAGGAGGAGAGAGATTTTTGAGATTTCTCTTTAACCCTGCCATCCGGAGAGATGGTACTAACATTGCGTGTACGACATGGGGAGAGAGTTGGCCCTGGGAGCTCGTTCAGAGATCGTGCAGTGTCAGGATCGTCAGGATCGAGGCTTCACTGCTTTTGACCTGGCTGCTAGTACTGAATGTGTGAGGGGGGAAAAACCCCACACCTTGAAACGGAAAATGAAATTCAGATTGCAGCAAATGGCAGAGCGACTAAGTATTAGGTTGTGTGTACATTTTATGCAGTTTTTGTATCTATTCTAAATTTTAGTGAGCAGTTAACCATAAAATTGCTTAGTTTTCCTGCTGTTAGATACAAGTAGATTGTTTCGAGTTGTGTGTGTACAGTATATAAGAACTAAACTTTTATGCCAATGACTCCTGTGGTTAGTTGGTGTATTCCTAGGTATAAAACTGTAGCCATCTCTCTTCTGGAGTAGCCAAGGCTTGTTTTTACACTGCAAACAGTATCGGGTCAAGCAAGCCTGATCACTTCTTCCTGGGAACAGATAGTGGTTTGGTTACAAGATTTCATTTTCCTTACGAACAAATGTTTGGAGCTGGATATGAACAAGAGCTGCATCTCTACCTATTTAGTTCTCACTAATACACTCTATTTAGTGAACTGAATGTGAATAATAACAAAACCAGTGTGTAATCTTACCAGTATTTCTCTAGAAGGCAAATACTTTGTTATGAAAATGGCTTTTGGCATCATTTTTTCTAGTTACCTTCAAAAGCCAGCGTCAAACAGCCGGAGTTCCTTGCTGTCTTACGTAGTAGCATATAAAGACATTGATTTCCAAAAGTTCCTTTTTAGAGAAATGTCTTAGGTTTGGGGTTTAGTGTTCTCAGCAGGGCCTTTGAAGAAACACAGATGGCTTTGAAATCTCGGCAGTGGAACGTGCTTAGGGGGTTGATTCTAGAACCTTTGTACATTTGATAGTATTTCTAATTTTTTCTTTACTGTTTGCAGTTAATGTTCATGTTCCGCTATGCAATCATTTATATGCACGTTCCTTTAATTTTGTAGACTTTCCTGGATGTATAGTTTAAAAAACAGCAAAAAGTCTATTTAAAACTGTAGCAGTAGCGTGCAGCTCTAGCAGAGGAAAGTTGTGGGATTAAACTTTGTATTTCCTTTCTTATAGAGGCTTCTAAAAAGGTATTTTTATATGTTCTTTTTAACAAATATTGTGTACTACCTTTAAAACATCAATGTTTTGATCAAAATACCTAAAGACCCAGCTTATTTTCTGCTTGCTGTAAATTTAGCAAACATGCTGTAATAAAAAAATGAAGGAAATACTGATCCACTGGAATTATTGTAGCTGTAGAATTTGACTCCAGAGCATGGTTAGGAGTAGAGCTGTGCATCCCTTATGGAGTAAAATCCTTACTATGGTATTTCAGTAAAGTCAGGAATTTATCATTTAATGTCTGAATAAATATCATTTCACGTTTTAAAAGGGGTACTAGACAAAATAAGAATGATAAGCGTATGTTTTAGTCTAATATATTGAAATTAGTTTTCCATTAACTTCTGTTATTGCTGGATGGACTTCGCGATGGTTGTAGTTCCGATATGATTAGGTTATGAACTACTTCAAATTAGCAATTGAAGATTCATATACAGCCCAATTTCTCATATCACCTTATCGATTTATATTTGCCATATCAAAAATTATGCCAAGAGCGGTTCTCTAGAAGGTGGTAAAACTTTGATGACTTAAAATTCAAGCTGCCTTCTGGCACTTGTGGTATTTACAACTAGTCCTTATGCCACTGAATGAAAAAACAAACTCAGAAAAGCTCTTAATTGCTTTGATAAACCCGCCATTACACTTTGCAAGTCGAGCTGTGATTATCCTGTAGCTGTCCATAAAAACGGCTCGTCGCAGCAGAAACCCCCACCCTTTTTCAGCTTTCTTAACCGAATCTAGTTGTCCAGACTAAAACCCTGCTTAAATATGGTCCACCTGACTGTGGTGTGGGAAAGCTGGTCGTGGTTTTTGTCGGCAGCCTGCAAGGGGGTGCTGTAATTAATGTTCTCGTTAGTCCAGCCGCAATCACAGCTGGATGGGTGGGGAGGAGGGAGGAGAAATCTGTGAATTATCTGAGGTTCTCATCTGAGGATGCCGAGTTAACAGTAACTTAATTTTATCAGCATGTCCTTATATTGTGTGCTTCAACATTTATATATAGCACAGTTTTAATATTTTTTTTTTGTTTTGAAAATCCAATTCATTGCAAGTATAATGTAGTATCTGCCAGTTCTGATGGTTCTTTCTTTCTCTCCCAGAGGTAGGACTAAACTTTGACTTGACTTGTGTATATGAACAAGCCAGAAAAGCCGAACACAAACCCACGATGTTTCAAGAGTGCATGAATAAAGATGTTGTCCTAGTTCTTGCTCCCATGGAAAAATTGTGAAGAAGCTGTTCTGTGGGCCTTTCAGTTGGGGACCGAGTTAGCAGGATGTGGCCAAAAAGGGCAGGGAATGTTCACGCATTCACGCAAGTCAAGCCACAGCCCATCTAGATAAACATCTCCCTTGATGCAGGTATTTTAGTCCTGGTCTAAAAACCAAAAAGCAGTAGCCTGTCTGGTGCAAGCTACCCGCAGGTTATGCACAGCTGGAATGCAAGAACAACACGCAGGCTACAAAAGATCACGTATAGGCATCTTTCTTGTGGAGTCTCAAGAACGGTGGGAATTCTGATGGGGTTTTTTTTTCCTGTGGTAAACTAGATTTTTGTCATTCCTGCAAAATATGTAGAATTGAAGTAGTATGTAAAAAAAAAAAAATTCTGCTGAAAGTTAATGGCTGTGCTCCTAAGTATCTGCAGCGGATTGATTGACCTCAGCAGTAATAGAAGGCTCTGTTGGAACTTCTTTTTCACCAAAAGTCCATGCACCCAACTGATAATTAAAAAAATATTCAATTTAGTGTTTAAGTAGCTGGGTGTGTCAATTAGGGACTATAATAGGCTGGTCTCTGAAAGCTAAATGTTATCCTTTCTATGTCTTTAAAGATGTTTAAATGTACAGTATAATGGCTTTATTCAAAGTGGAATTTTCAGTTTAAATGTTATTTTGAGCTCTGTTCTTGGAAAGAGCTGCTTTTTTTTTTCTTGCTGTTTAGTCTGGGTAACAGCTTGAACTATGTTCAGAGAAGGGCAATTGGATTGATCGACATCGCAGCACTGCTACTTGATTTTTTTGGCAGGAATGTTGCAGATTTAACACTTTGAAGTACAAAGGGATAAACTTACACATTTTTAGGACATAATTACCCATTAATAATTGCTGGGTTTCTCCATTTATCTTGTAACTTGCTTAAAAAGTCTGTAGTCCATTGCTATAATATTTGTCTGAAGATGCTCTTACTGATGAGACTATTTAGGAAGGGAAGACTATGTACCCTGTAGTGTGTTTGATCAAAAGATGCTAATGTTTTATTCATACACATCCTTTCTTCTTGAGTTTTGTGTTCCATCTGTGCAAATAACCCTGTGAATTGGGAATAAAATGTACAAGTTTTGACTATAACTCGAGAGCACCTTCTGACTTAATTAACGCAGCCGTAGTCTGATGGAGATGGGTCCCCAAGCACCCAACACCCAAGTTCCCTCTGACCCAGCAGAGCAGAGAGTGGGATCACAGCTGGGCTGAGCTTAAGCTCATCTGCTTGCAAGTCTGGCTTTGCTGGGCAGAGCCCAATAGCCCTTCAGCAGCTTTGGTCTGTCTAGTGCCTAAATTCAGTGTTAATTTTCCAGCCCTTTGTTCACCCTGTAGGTGAAGAAACTCCATCACTGGCATTTCCAGACCTACAGATTCTTAACAGATAAAGACAATTCTGAAGACTTTCTTGCCAGTTAAGGATACAAAAGGGGTATTTAAATACATTAATCCACCTGCTGAAGTGTTAGAGCTTTACAGAACCCTTGAGTTGCCAAAATGCCGTAATCCCACTTTTCCATCACCATCTTACAATAAGTAGATGCTTTTAGGGGGTGAAAAGTTTATTTATTTGAATTTTGTGTTGTTTCCAATTTGTACATAGACCATTAGTAATTGACAATTTGAAGTTGAATATACAGAATTGTAACTGGGAAACAGCTTCTTTGCTGGTGAAGGTCCAGGTCACAAAAACATGAAGTTTAACAACTGCCAATTCCATCTTATTTGGAGTGTTAAGATTTGTAAACATTCAACCAGCTGCCAATGAATTTTGAATGTACAGAACATCTCAAAGATCATTTCACAATCTGCAGAACTCCCTTTCAAGTTTAAGTACTTTTTAATTATTTTTTTTTTTTAATAGTTCCTGCATTTTAAAAGAACCTAGGGATGTGTTGTCACAGGTCAGTTGTTTCTGTTCCAGGATCAACTGACCTGTGACAGTGCCCAGAGCTGCGCTGGCAGCTGCCCCAGCCTGACATGCACAAATTCTCAAATCCTGGGACAAAATAACTTTGTAGCATTGACTGATTTTAGAAACACTGTTAGGATACCTCTGATTTCATCAAGCACCCAAACTCTCAGCCATTTGTATTTCTTGTGAAACATCCAATTTGATTTTGAACACCTTATTCTTGGTGTGTTTTGATCATTAAATACACACCTCTCTGATACATTCAGAACATTATTCTTAAAATTCAGCAGCTTTTTTTTAATTATTTTTTTATTTTATTAAAAAAATTCTAAATAAGCCTTTTTTGCACCAAGTTTACTTTAAAAATGAGCTCACAACCAAGTAAAACGTGCGTATTCACTGTATGTTAAGTGCAATGGCACAGCCACAAATGTCTTTTTTTTTAAACAAAATATTATTTTTTTTTTAATCAGGCCATGTACTCCACATGGCCATCTTACATTCAGCAGTTTTGTACTAAAAATACTTCTGTGCAGGAAAGCCCAGCATAAATTTACATATGCTACAAAGTCTTACATTTATTTACATGGCTCTGTCTTCCCTATGAGAACATTTTTAATACCTGCCACAAGCTACTGTAACTTAAAACAATCACTACAGGGTAACCAATTTAAGAGCATTTTTCACCATTTAAAAAACTGACACAAAAATGCATTTTTAGAACTCAGCAGTGCAACTGGAATACAAAGGATTTCTTGATTATTATTTTTTGGCAGTCACCTGGCAATGCAGCATCATTAATTGGCAACTAGAGGTGGACAGAGACAATTTCAGAGTTCCCTGATGGTTCAGATTTCCTTGCAGGAACATACACCAACACAGTTCCTAGAACTCCATTTTAGTCACAGGCTTGAAACGTTTGTCCATCAATCCAAAAGTGCCAAATAACAAGACAATCTGGTTTATCTAGTGCCCAGGTGGGGTCTTTTCTGCTTGGCAAATCTGCAGTTTTTATTTAACTATTAATTTTGAAAGGCAGCAAAGTACCTGCCTAAAGTTTTCAGTGCATTTTTTCTCAGTTAATGCTGCATTGAAGTTAGGTAAAAGCTGGTTTTCTAACACCAAAAAGTAATCACAATTGCAATTTTGAGGCAGTCCCATTTAGTCTTACAATAAATACAATAAATGGTGACTGTCCAGAATTTGATTAGATTGATTGTAGAGAAAATACCTATTTCACAGTGAACATAGCACACAACTTTGGAGGTAAAACAGGAGGGGAATGTAAACGTCCAGCCCCTTCTATTCCATGCAGCAAGAACATCCAGCTCTGTACAGCTGGGCACTGGACTTAAAATTCTCAAACTTGAAACCCTGTGAATTTAAATAACTTTAAAAATATAAAAAGCTACATCTCAAGCCTGGACTTTAAGTAATGTTTTAAGCTGAAATGTCATCATTTCTTTATCAGAAGGTTTAAAAGAAACTGGTACCCAGTGACTTGGTGGCTTGGGAAGAACACTTGGTGAGGGCGGCTCACTAAATTTTGCTCCAGCATAGTTCTGATTGGTTTGAGGTGTGAAAAACAGGTTGCGATTCGATAAAGCAGGACTCCAATTTTGATTGTTGGGGAAATGAACGTTGTTCTTTCCCCCTTTTTGCATGGCCTGCCATGCACCAGATGATGAGTTGCATCCATGTCCTCTCTCTTTCTTCATATAGGTCTTCATCTGTGAATTCTGGTCTTTATTCTTCTGCCTGTTTTTAAGCTGTTGATGGTTCTTGGTGGTATTTCTAGACTGGGGAACTGGAATGTTGAATCTTTCTCCACCACCCATCTTCAACTTCAATGTCACCTGTAAAAACAGGGGGAGAGGTCAGTGGAGTTTGCATTACTACTGTTTTTTAAAATAAAAAGTATGCAGAGAACTTTTAGATTCTAAGGAAGGGAACTGAAATCAATCTAACCAAATTTAAATATGACTACTAAATATACTTCTCAGCAAAAGGTGTTACTGGAAGAATGTGAAACATGTGTTGCTCATAAAAATAACAGTGCCAAATTTAAGGTGCTAGTCTTTAATCCCAAAGACGCTTAAACCAAGTTTTTTTACACCTCAAGATCTGGGCAAAGTTGGCACTGATAAAGACACTCCCAAGTCTTTCCGCTAAGCGCCAGAATTACTCTGATAAACCCAAAGTGAGCTGAAAACAACCTCAAAGGGAAAAGCAGCGATTTGTAACTGAATTTCCAAAGCAGCCAGGCAGATCCCACCACACCTTCAGCTCACCCTCCAGCGCCGCGTTCCCCTCCCGCCCCATTTACCTTTCAGTTGTCTTCTCAGATTCCGCGCTCTCCAACTCTTGCCCCCTTTCTTGCTTCCAAGCCTGAAAAAGCAGGTGCTGCCTTTCGCTGGACTCCTTCCTTTGGCCAGGAATCGAAGTTTTCATGGGCTGATCTGCTGTATTCAGCCAGGGAGCCGAGCCCAACATCGGATTCTCGGCACAGACGCTCCGAAGGAGAAGTCCCGCTGCATGAATGAGAAAGAAGTTTCAATTGGGGTTCAGGAAACAACAGTTTCTCTTTCAAATTTGGAAGGAGAAAAAGGCAGCTGAACTAATTCAGAAAGTCAGTTGGGTTTCTTATTTGTTAAAGATGACAATACATTTAAATCTAAAAAAAACCACATAAAGATGGCAGTATTTATCCTACTCTATATAAACTTGACCATCATACTTAGTATTTCACAAAGAACAGTACACTTATCATGCTCTATATATGTCTTAATAGGTATTTCAATAGGCAAGCAAGAATATTATCCTTTAATAGGGAAAAAAAGAAGTCAAATATACCAATACACTGGAAAATATTTTGGGATCAAGTCTTAGGGAACTAGAGCTTCAATGCATCTCTCCTCAGCACAAAGAAACCCTGAAAAGCACAACTCCTGACCCCCAATGTCCCAACACCCCCATGAAGCCCCAAAGCTTCGTCCACCCACGGCAACACAGCTCCATTGCTCACTGCCAGCTTTGCTTTTTTTAAACCTCCGTTAGCAAAGTAATTCCTCTTTAACTCTTAAAACAATTTCCTGTTTACCTCACGCCTCGTCCTCTCCTGAAATCATATTTAGTATTTTAAGCGCTCCAGTCTGTTCGCCTCCCCCTAACAGACGTGTCACTTCAGAGTCTCAAGCACCCCCAGCCCATTTATCTCTAAAGCTCCAGGAAGAGCCGCCCATCTTAGTTTCAGTCACAAGGCGAAAGCTGGAAATCAAGGGCTGAGGTAACGTCATTAGCACGAACAAAGCTTGTTTATTCCCATCGAAGCGGCCCTCACAGGCACGGCGCTTGTCTCCAAACTTTAAATCTTTATCTTGTCCGCAGCCCCCGGCTCCTCGTCCCACCGGAGCCCCCGGGGAGCCGGGAACCCCCGGCCCCGCTCCCCCAACAATGGAGCGGCCCAGCGAGCACAACATGGCGGCCACAGCGCCCGGCCCTCCCGCACCGCTCCGCCCTTACCGACTTCTGTCCGTCTCTTCCGCACGACAGCACAGATACACACACACACAGGCCTTTAGGAACCGACCCTGCTGCTCCTCCGCCGTCACTCTCCGACACCCCCGACTCAAAGCACGACCCGAACCCCTCCGCCGCTGCCCCTCTGTCTCCCACACAAAATGGCCGCCGCTTCCCTACGCTGTATAACCCACTCACCCTCCACCCCCTTCCCCAGGCTACGCCGCTCCAGCCAATAGGAGCGCGCTGCCCGCTCCCTCCGCCAATCAAAATCAAGCCCCGCCTTGTTGCCGGGAGGAGACGGGGCAGACTGGCCGCCGTGGGCGGGCGGGGTCGCCGTTTGAATCTCCTCAGCGCAGGGCAGCTCGGGAGCTTTGTCCGGACAGCGGCCCCTCTGATCCGCAGCCCCCCGGGGTCACAGGGTCCCAGAATGTCAGGGGTTGGAAGGGACCTCGAAAGCTCATCCAGTCCAATCCCCCCGGAGCAGGAACACCCAGATGAGGTTCCACAGGAAGGGGTCCAGGCGGGTTTGAATGGCTGCACAGAAGGAGACTCCACAACCTCCCTGGGCAGCCTGGGCCAGGCTCTGGCACCCTCACCATGGAGAAGTTTCTTCTCNTCCTCACACGGCAGATGCTCCACTCCCTTCAGCATTTTAGTTGTCCTACACTGGACTCTCTCCAGCAGTTCCCTGTCCTTCTGGAACTGAGGGGCCCACAGCTGGACACAATATTCCAGATGTGGTCTCACCAGGGCAGAGCAGAGGGGCAGGAGAACCTCTCTGACCTACTGACCACCCCCTTCTCATCCAGCCCAAATACCCGCCCCCCAACTCGTGAATTAGCACAACAAAAGGTGGGGGGTTGGCCGTGCCAGCTGCCGCTTGGGCCTTCAAAGTGGTAAAGTAATTAACAACAAAAAAATCCTCCGGCTGAAAGAGGATTCACTGAACAAAGAGCAAAACCCAGCCCAGCAGGGATCCCCGCGGCTTTGAGGTCGCCAAATGTACCTCCGAGTGAGGGGTTTGTAGAGCCCAATGTCCCACACCTGCTTTTTTTTGTTAAGAATGTTAAAATTTAACATTGTTAAAAAATATTTAAAGACAGTTTTAAAATGCAGGGGAATCCGTGAAGGGGAAAGCTTGCTACGTTTTTAACTCCTGTTGTGGGAAGGGAACCAAAGCTGCAGAGCCCCTGGCACCAGCTGCTGTTTATAGTCACAAATGATTTGCACTGAAACTCACAAGATTTGGCCTTTACCCTGAATCAAAATTACATTTTCACAAGAAACCTGCACACTCTTAAGGGGCCCGTCAAGCACCGTGCGCTGCGTAAGGACCAAAAAAGGGACTTTCACAAGAAAATGGAGAGGAACTAATTCAGTTTAATCAGCTCTGGGGAGGGGGGGAAAAGTACTTACAAACAATACACGAACATTCAAAGTTTTGATTTTCAGGTATAAACTTGAAGGGTTCATTGAGCTACTCCACATTTATAGCCACAAAATTTCAAACTTTCTCCATCCTCTGTTATCTGTAAACCGTTTAAATGGGGCTGGTTTACTGACCAGCGCCCAACATTACACAGGGCTCTGAACCATCGTGGGCTCTTCAGACACTACCAAACATTTTTTCTGTGTAATTATTCCAAAGAGAAGGTGCCTCATTAAGAAGTTTGTACTCCACTATGCAGTATTATTGAAAAGAACATGGGATGTTTTAATATATAAAATGTATTGACATAACGAAGGCCAGACCTTTGTTCATGTTCTTTATTGTATGTTTGCATAACCAAGCTGAGATTAATTTGGTTTCCTCCCTCTGCTCTGTATTTCCTGGCACTTGCTGCCATGTCTAAGATACTTCTCATAGCTTTCATTGAGATAGAGGGCAACAGTATCTGCTGGAATCAAACACTTAAGCCTTGAAATCCCACTAGTTATCTCGAACAATTCTCCTACGATGCACATCGGCAGATTTTTGCTTTGGTTGTCTCTTTAGCGTGTTTATATCTGCTAAAACATCATCTCATCTGAGCGTGTAGATGTTCTTAAGCCAGAACATGTCAGCAAGATTTAGAAATAGCGTTTTTTAGTGGCTGCAAATGTGCTCTCTTGTTTGGGAGCGAAACAGCCATGAGCTTTTCAACTCCAATCAGGGATGACACGAGGTCTGGCAGGTTTTTTCCTCGCTATCTTTTAGCTATTTAAAAAAAAAAAGCACATATTGTCTTTCAGAATTCATTTTGGGGTTAGGCTGACACATTTAGCCAGAGGGGAGCAGGAAATGTCCCTGATAAACCAACCCTGTACTTGTGCAGAAATCCTCCCAGCCCTATACCACAGCGACACCAACTCAAGGTTTTTTACCCTCGCCGCTATTATTTTCTGTTCTGCATTTCCATTCCCTCTCAAAACAAGTGTTATATCAGCCCGGGGAAGCAGCTCCATCTGTGCTGGCATTGCAACAAATAGCGATTTCCACAGAAGTTCCAGCGAAGACGACGTCCCCGGAGCTTCGTTAGCACCAAACTGAAATGCTTCCAATCGAGATGGATCTAACCACAAACAAATACATTCGTGCCAGAGCATTTCAGTGGAAAAAACCCACTGCTGGATGCTGCAGGAAGTGAACAGCACAGATGAACCTTTTGTTAGGTCGATAACGAACCAGGAATCACCCACTTGATTCCATAGGTGACGAGTTTCCTGTGGTACTTGTTTTTTAGAGCCGTAAAAAATAAACACCTTGAGGTTACTAAGAGTCCTGTGACACACTTGAAACCGGTCAGACGTTTCCATCTGAGCCAAACATTAACCAGTGTAACAATCTGCATGGAAGTATTGAGTGTACAGTAACATTTTGATTAAATACCCTTTATTCTGCTTGGCAAACGACCCCTGTTTCTCAATCAAATAAAACTCGGGAAATCCACAGCAGTGATCTCGAGGAACCAGGGGGATATTTAAATCTCTCCGGAGTAAATGGAGAAGAGGTACAAGGAAAGCACCCCAACAACTCAATAGAATGTTATACTTTAAGCACTGAAAGCTCGTTATGAGTTTGTTGTTAAATAAAGCAGAAGCAAGATACCTAAAGATACTTTCTATATGAGCTGTAGATTTGATTTAAGTCAGTGTCCAGTAGCACCTTGGCTCCGATTGTCCCTAGAGTAAAAAGTTCCCTTCTCTGCGCTGCTGAAACCACTTACAGGCTTGGGATCCGTGTCCTTTGTGTGACTGCAACGTGCATATTGTTATATGTATATATGTATATATAAATATGCAGAGAGCAGAACAAAACTCAGCGCCAAGAGTGCGAACACCACAGGCACACGCAGCTCATTCACCATCAGTTTTTTGAGCCCTGAGCCTGACAGCCCAGAGGGGCCGCTTAAAGGGCTTGTGCCAAAGCAGCTTCATCGCAGCTGGTGTCCGAACTTGGTGCATAAAAACACATCCAGGCACGACTCCCAAGTCACACCCTGGACGTTTTCTGTCTCAACAGCTCCCTGTTCAGATCCGCAGCAGCACTGAGTCACAGGAGCCTGCAGGAGCTCTCAGCCCATTTAAATCGATATTCCTCATTCAAATCCTATCGGCAGGAAGAACAAGCCAAGCAGAGGTGTTCTCCAGCAGCACAGCTCACCCAGGGCATGGGCACCGCCTCACAGCGACTAACTCACCAGCCAAGCCCTGTTTTGCTTACATGAGCTATCAATACAAGAGAATAAGTCTGGTTTTTTTCCTAGCATTTCCTTTAAGAGCGCGTTACGAAGTGCTCTCTGCCTCACACTTTATCAACACGAGCGGTGCCTCCGCCCTCAGCCCTGCCTGGGCCACTCAGTTTTCAGATTCAGCCCCAGCACACGCCAAAGTCAGAATAGAAACCACAGCCCTCTTGGTGCAATGGCTGGTGATGAATCACCCCCACCACATGAGCTGGGTCCTAACAGCAGCCCCAGGGCTTGCTCCCCACTGCTCTGGAGACAGAGACACAACTTATTGAGCAAGACCAAGCTCCAAAGCCCTTTTCCCCACAGCCTGAGCAGCTTTTCTTTCAGCCTTCCCCCCCGGCAGGACCAAGCGCAGCAGCTCACCCCGTCCTGCACCCCAACAAGCTGGGGCACCCACCAGCCAGAGCTGGTACCTGTGCAAGGAAAGCATCCCTGCCAAATCCATGTATACTGTGGTTAAGTTACAAAAGATGTACCCATCATTAACCAATTGACACGAGAGAAATGTTTTCTGACCACCTGCAAAACAAGGGGATATTTTTCAAGTTTTAAATCCTTCTGCACGACAAGAGGGAGACGGAAGATGGAGTGATGCATTGTTTAGAAGCAGAGTGCTTAGTTTATATTTGACTAATAATTAATAGGTGTATTGTAAGAAACGAAACAATTATAACTAACATCATCAATTATTTCTTAGTATAGATGTATGTCAAAATTTTCAAAAATTGTAAGGCATATGTAATAATTACGTGAATATAAGCAATGCAAGAGCATCCAGTCACTGGAGCACTTATGGAGGATGATCCCCAGTGTTTCCCAGCGCTGAAAAAGTAAAGAATGCTGCTTAACAGTATAATTGG
Source organism: Pampusana beccarii (assembly GCA_013399365.1). NCBI lineage: Eukaryota > Metazoa > Chordata > Aves > Columbiformes > Columbidae > Pampusana > Pampusana beccarii. The sequence goes on from VWYH01003039.1 coordinate 1,151,586, forward strand.
CTCTGCTGTTAAGTTTATTTCTTCGTTTCAGCTCCGGCTTCCCTGTTCTGCTCAGCCTCAGTTGCCTGGAGAGATCTGGTACAGCCACCACGAGCAAGGCAGGGAAAAAACAAAAGGCAGAAAACAACCCCACCACAAACGGCTGCCAAGAGCATCACAAGGAACTGAGCAAAATCCCACACAACTATCTCCATTACAGCTCAGCTGAACCTGATTATGCATCTGATTTAAATACGGTAAAATCAGATGCTCCGAATCGAGGCAAACCCACCCAATCGAGGGGGGCCCTGTAAAGCCCCCCCAGCCCAGTCCCTCTCTTAGAGCCTTTTTTCAGGCGTGGTTCTCCTATAGTTCCCAAGCTGGCTGCACTGCACAAAGCAGCAGAATGTGCCGTTTCTGGGAAGGCAGAACAGCTCATTGATCCCAGCTGTGGCCCTGGGCGTGGGGGTTCCCAGAGCTGGGGGGGATGCAGCTGATGCCAAGGCAAAAAATGCAAGCTGGACAGGAACAAAAACCCCTCACATTCCAGAAGTCAGCCTTTCAGAGCTTTCTTTTGCTCTGGCAGGACAATTTTGCTGTAAAAGAGTATCCAGAAACCAAATTACAAGCTTCTAGCTATGGTGCAGTATTTTTTTCTTTATAGCATGCACTCCTTTGGCAGAACAACAGCTCTTATTGTAGGCAGAAGAAACTTGGGTCTATATTTCACAGGATCCTGCTGGATATGAAGCTGTGATAGAGCAGGGAATAGCCAGGGTCTGAGTGCTGCTTTTCTAATGACCAGTATCAAATATCTTTCTGTTTTTCGCAAGCTCTTTACAGTCCCACATTTATTCTTGCAAACGAAAATTTATCAGTTCCTGGCAGCTGAAATGGAAACCGTTATTTTTTGAGGCAGAGCTGATAACCTGCCTCTTCTCTGCTTATGCAACAGTCCTTTTATCTTATTGTGGTTTCCACATGTGAGATCCAGAGAGGAGCTTTCAAAACCACCCAGCCCTGAGCAGCATTGAAAGGGTGCGAGGGGTCCCAGCCGTTCCTGAGCACCCCATGAGCAGAGGAACCCCCTTTTTCCCAGCCAGGGCCCCAGAGGAAGCGCTGGGTTCCCAATTCTGCCTCTTTCTCCAGCCTCCTCAGGCCGATGTCCCCGTGAGCATCGCGGGTTTCCCTGGAGAGGGCAGCCGAGCATCGCCGAACAGCTGAGCTCCAGCAGCTGCTGGGAAACCCCTGAGCCACAAATAATGGCAGCGGGGAAATATGTGAAACAAAGATTTGGAGAGCGGGGGATGTAACTGCGGTTGAAAACCACCATAAATTCACTGAATGGGGGGAAATTGGGATCCAAGCAGGAGGGATGGTTGAGTTCCTGCTTGGGAGAAGACGGGTTGATGGTGATGGGGCTGTGGGGGGAGGTTGTAGCTGCTCCGGGGATCGTAGAATCATAGGATTTCCTGAGTTGAAAGAGACCCACAGAGATCATGGAGTCCAACTCCTGTCCCTGCACAGGACACCCCACAGGTCACACCGTGTGTCTGAGGACATTGTCCAGTCTCTTCTTGAACATTGTCACTCTTGGGGCTGTGACGCCTCCCTGGGGAGCCTGGTCCAGCACCCTCTGGGTGAACAACCTTTTCCTTGTGTCCAACCTGATCTTCCCTGGCCCATTTTCCTGCCATTCCCTCAGATGTCAGAGCAGGACCTGCTGCATTCAGGGTGCATTTGGGGACTAAGGACCACGGCCGTGCCTTCGCAGCCAGCGCAGCGTGTGCTCCCCACTGCAGGTTCTGTAGTCTTTACCCAACCATAACACAGCCAATTCCTTCGGGATTTTTGGCAAACTCGCCTTTACCCACCGACACGGAGTCTTGAGTAACAGGCGATGTTCTCCCCGGTGCTCTGGCGTCACCCGGTTTCTGTCCCTGTGTCACAACAGCAACACCACAACCTGCAGATAAGGAGCTACGGCTGCTGCCCAGCGGAGGAGGAGGAGCGGTGAGCAGCGAGGAAGGACAGCCCAGAGCTGAGACCTCGGCCTCTGCAGCCACAGGGCCGTCACGACCACAGGGCTACCATTGTGAAATTTAAGACCTTAAGCCATTTCCTTTCCCTTCCACTCGCAAAGAGAAAAATCACCTAATACCTCTGGCATTAGCAGAGCGCGTTTGTATACGGAGAAGTGGCTTGGCCGCTTTACAGGGCACAGCGAGGTGGGATTCTTGGTGTTAACGGGTTTGGCAAACAGATGGCAGATTTCTGAGCTTGCCCTTGAGCCTGCACACAGCTAAATATCCAAGTTTTTCCATGTTTGCCTCTTAGCTCTTTTCCTTCCCTTCCTCTTCCACTCCCCCAGAGAAATCAGGAAAAGCCCCTGCATGTCTCCTGCCTCAGACACTGTGGGTACACAGAGGAATCGGGGGGACTGAACCAATCATTCCAGCGAGTCGGAGGGTTGGGGCGGCTGTGAGATGTGGCGCTTGCAGCCAGAAGCAGAACACAAAACCCAGAGGGGAAGTGGGGAAGGAGAGAAAACCTGACGCACGTTCACCAAAAGAACGCGAAAGAGAGCGAGAACCCAGAGGAGGGATACGCACTGATGGGTTTCCAGCCCAGGGGAATAAAACAGAATTGGATGAGAAACCCAGGTGAACGCAGCAGTGATGTGAGAGGGAAGCACAAGAGAGCTGGAGGGACGGGACGCCCTGAGGATCCCCGGCCTGCGGCGTGAGCCGGAGCAGGTGAGTGATTTGAGTTTCCTGACCCACCAGGAGACCCTGCAGCCAAAATCCCTCTTTTTTCCCAGTAAAACACATCGTACCTTTGAGCCTGCGGTGCTGCCACGCACGCACTTAAAGCGGGGAGACTGTCACGCCAGGTTTGTCCCCAGTGTTCTTCAGGATAAACTGCAATGCAATGTGTAATAAAGCAGGGGAAATGGTTTTTTTAGGATGAATGCCTTCTTAACAAGAACACGATAGGTAAGTGTTGAAAAAGCAGACTGCGGACTAAATAGATACAGCTGATTTTAGGAAAAATATTAACGTTGGGTATGTCAGAGGTGTTTCCAAATGTCTCACAAGGATGAGTGTGATACTGAGCATCATGCGTGTTAGTTTTTATCGTGGCTCCGCGTCTGATGGTTTGATGGATTTAGAGAAGCTCTGGTTTGCCATGATTTGTACCCAAACGGGTGCTTGCAATGCTGCTCTGCACCCACAGACCCCTGTGCTTCAAACGCTGTCAGCCCGAGCAGTCACCCACGGACAGAACTGGACTCTGAAAAGAAATAAAGCATCAAATCCTCGGTGTGGCATTTGTGCCAGACAGTTCTTGCATTGGGTAAGTAACTCCTCTTGGCATTATTTAATATGGTGAAGTGCTATTTCCAAAATAATGGCAAAACTTCTGCGACTAAAACAAGCAATCATATACGAACTAAAATATTTGCAAAGCAATAGATAATTCGCTTTTTCAGCAAGTGAAAAGTCTGAGTGTTAATGACAATTTTGGCATAAATCACTTCACGTGTTCATATTAGGTGGTCACTTAAGACATTTTATTTTACTGTAAAGATTGAATCTCTCTGATTCTGCTGATGAAATATTCCGGGCCAGTGCTTTCGGAGTGCTGCAGGCACGTTGCACTGGCTGATAGCAGCAGGAAAAATTAATTTTATATTATGTAAGCAACCAGTATGTTAACTTATTAATCACAATGAGTCTGAGGTGTCTCAGTAAATGAAGAAACCGTCCCAAGTGGTATCAGAAATGGTGCTGCTGCGGGCCAGGCAGTGGGAGTCTGACAGCTGAAATCAATCGCAGCAACGCACTGAAATGGAAAAAAGACTTTTTCGCTTGTAGATTTAATTCTCACCAAAGCCAGCGGAGTTATTAGACTGGAGTGAGGGGGCTCGCAAGCAAATCTAATGGGGTGAAGGTTCCTCTGCTGCTTCTGGGCAGACTTTGCAGCCAGCGAGGCTGTACCAGAAATATATCATGTTCCCAAAAGTCTGATCTGCATTGTGTTCCTAACAGCTGGGCTTCTTGTTCATTCGGTGCATTGCCTCTGTTTGCTGCCTCCCGGGGCTCTGCTGTTGTTGTTGGCACCGTCCGGGGGGTTTTCCATTGCGAGGAGATGGCGTTTCCATCGCTTTACTTTGGAGATCCCGCTGGCAGGAGACTCTTTGCTGTGCTGGGGGAGAACAAGAAGCCCCAGCCCTGCAGCAGGGACTCCGGGCTGGTTGTGGTGGGGATGCCCGGGGCTGTAATTCCTGGGGAAGGGGCGATGCTGCCCCTCAAAAGGCGTTTTCCACCCGGGATTTACCCCACAGAGGATGCTGCGGATCAGCTCCCCCGTGGGATTTGGATACGCGCTGGCTTGTTTCCCAGGACCTGAGGCATACAGGAGGCAGCGGGCATGAATAAACACATACTTAAGCCCAGGAGCCCATCTGACAAGAGAAAAATGTCCCCTGGGCAGGAAAAAACAGCCTTATGGCCAAAAAAAAACCAAAAGACAGGCAGTTCAAGGAGATTTCACGCTCTGGACCTCTGCAGAACAGACCTTGTGCTGGAGCAAAGCCCCACGCGTTCCCTCAGCAACACAGGAGCTGGAAGGAGGATTTGGAGGAGCTCGGTCAAAACTGCAAAGAGATTTGTCCTTGTTGTTCAGGCTGAGACACAACAGACGTGGGAAGAGAAGGTCTGAGCTCAGCCCAGCACGGTGTTCTGAACCTAAGGGCTTATCTGAATTACTTCAGCTTCGCGGAGAGAGCTGTACCAGAATGGTCAGTGCAGGAGTTATTTTGCTGTTATACCCAAATTCTCTCCCCAAGCAGCATAACGTAAGGGATGGCATTTTGCCTTCAATCTCCTGCTTAGTGCTCAGTCGCTTCCAGGCTCTGAAGTACAGTCGTTGAACATTGTACTACTGCAGATACAGAGAGTTTAAGACGGTCCTGGGAACGCTGGCTGCAATTAATAGATGTCAAAGTGATGCTGGGGTCTGTTTAGTGAAGAGATGTCTTGGTTTGGATGCCAGAGTTTTGGCCGGGGAGTTTTGGATCCTCAAGGAAGCAGCTGCTGCTTCGGTGGCCCCTGGAGAGCCCTGAGATATGTCAAAATCCATCTGTCTGCTAAATCCATCTCTCTCTGGAGAGGGAGATGTTGTCAGGTTTAATTACAGCAGGTAGTAATTCCTGCTGCACTTGTCATGTTTCTCTGAAGAGCTGCAGGAAACAAGTACCGAGATTAGGGTGCAACATCTCCGGTCCTGCATTATTGCCCCACGCCGGAGCCTGACGTAAGAAGATAAAAGTTTGCTGCAATGCCCAGCTGTGTTTCAGCCCAAAGTCCAGCTCTCCTCTGGTCTCATATGCTAAAAGATATGCCAAAAAATATGCCAAAAAAATACAAATCCGGGTTGAACTGCTCTGGCTGTAACATGCACCAAACACCCTGCAACTGCCGAGCGGCAGGACCAAAGCGTGAAGCTCGGGCTCTTCTCTGCCATCTCAAGTGCTACGGGGTGTTTTGCAACAACTGCAAAACACAGAAGCAGCGACGGGTGCCAGGGGACAGGGGAATCGATGGGAAAGGAAGTAACGAAGACAGGTAGAAAATACACGTCGCTGCTAAGATGCTGCGGACAGAGTTTCCCAGCGTGTCGGTCACTGCTGGCTGTTGTTGCCTTCGGCCGTCACCTTTGCTGAATTTCAAAAAACACCAAGAGAAACCGCAGATGGTGCCTGGGCCGACCGAGCCCTCGCGTCCCATCCGCTGTGACTCGTGCGTTTTAGACGTTTCCTCTTTCGAAAGAGCACGGAGGGCAGGGAGAGACGGGGAGTTGTTTGTTCAGGGGGAGAGGGAGCGCTGTCAGCTCCGGGCTCTCCTCCAGCAGCTCATCAGTGTAATGAAGATGGAGGGATTTAAGTGCATTTTGCTGCAGAAATGTAGAGAAAACCACGACTGTGCTGCCACAGAGTGCACTGAGCAGCTCAACATCTGCCCGTGGAAAATAAGGCATTTCCCTCCTTCGCATCTCTGCTGGAACTGACAATATTGATAAAATCAACCCAATCCTGGGCATGGTTCTTCGGTTCAGCTGTCTGACTGCTACATGTCCTCATTTTTCTGTCTAACCTGTGCTCTAATATTGATGTTAAAAAATAACTTTTAATCACTCTGACCATGGGACAGACCGGCTCGTGACACAGGGATTAATGGGGGGAGAAACGCAGCTTTAATGAGGCTGAGCTATGTAAAACCGCAATGGACAGGCTTAAATATAAAACTAGTCTTTTTATGTATTCAAACAGCTTTGGTGAAGAGTAAATGCTTCAAAATGCACTTTGTGTTCCCAGATGAGCCGCACCGAGTCCCTGGTAGTGCAATATCCGTCGTCCTTCTCCATCCCAAGCACACCCCAGGGCAGTGTCACTCGGACAAGCTGTTCCCCAGGGTCACAGCACAGAGTCACCACGAGCATCCCCTTCCACCACTGCTGGCCCTGAGCAGCGATTCGGGAGGATTGGTAAGAGCTGGCCCAGGATTTGTACAATTCTCAGCGTTGCTGCTTCCCTCTTGTGGCGAGGAAACAGCCCGAGAGACGGATATGGTGCTGATGGGGTATGGACGGGGTTTGGACGTGGTGCCCATGGGCTGCGATAGCCACGTCTCGGCCAAATCACGGGTGGGGTGAAGTCTGGCTCTCTGCTGGGAAAGGGTGGAATTGAACGCAGGTCTCCCGGGGCTCTTTCCCTTTCGCATGCCTCCTTCTAAGGGGAAGAATGTGTCCAAGCAGGTTGAATTTATTGCTCCTTGTGCTCCTGTAAGTCCATTTCCCCTTGGTGTTTTTCAGAGCACCTGAAGAAGCGCAGAAGGAAGAAGAACGCTTTCTGCAAGCTCCTGCCTCCAGTTAATTACAATGGATGTTTGCAAGATCCATGAAAACGCCTCCAAATGCAGCACGAGCACCATGGAATGTTTCATGGTGCTCAGCACGCAGGCACAGAAGATAAGCATCGCCACACTGTGCGGCCTGTTCGGGACACTGTGCGTTTTTGAGAACTCTTTGGTGCTGTACTTGATCTTCTCCTCCCCCGGGACCAGGAGGAAGCCTTCCTACCTCTTTATCAGCAGCCTGGCCCTGGCTGACATTCTGGCCAGCATCATCTTCGTCTGCAGCTTTGTTAACTTCCACGTCTTTAAGGAAACCAATTTCTCTAAAGAAATATACCTGCTGCAGCTGGGAGGGGTGAACACGTCCTTCTCTGCCTCCCTGAGCAGCTTGCTGCTGACAGCCCTGGACCGTTACATCTCCATCAGCCGCCCGTCCGAGTACAAGGTCCTCATGACGTGGAAGAGAGCGTGGATTGCCCTTGGGGTGCTCTGGGTGACCTGCGCCACCGTTGCCTCCCTGCCCCTCCTGGGCTGGAACTGCTGCACCCTCAATTCCACCTGCTCCGAGCTGTTCCCCTTTGTGGACGACAATTATCTGTCGAGCTGGATCTGCTTCGTCATGGTCCTGCTGGGGTGCATCGTCTACGCCTATGCGCACGTGCTGTGGAAGGCTCACCAGCACACGGCCTACATGGAGAAGCACCAAAAGCAAAATGCCAGGATGAGGATGGACGTCATGCTGGCCAAGACCCTCGTCATGGTGCTCACTGTCCTCGTGCTGTGCTGGTCTCCGGTCCTCATTCTCATGATCTACAGCGTCTTCGGCAGGCTGAGCGATTACCTGCGCAAGGTGTTTGCTTTCTGCAGCACCCTCTGCCTGCTCAATTCCATGGTGAACCCCATTATTTATGCCCTGCGGAGCAAGGAGCTGTATTCCTCCCTGAGGATGCTCTTTGCTCGGTTCAGGAGGCAGCTGAAAGCCTCTGAGGAAAGTCCAGAAGGAGACAGCACCCACAAGTCCTCCGTGATAGAGACCGTCTGCGAGGACACGCATGGCACGTAGGCAAGCAGCCGTGAAAATCTGTGCTCAGGCTGGCGAAAATAGTCTGGGTCACTTTTTCTTTCCTCTTCTCCTGGAGGTCCCGGGAGATGTGGGATCAGATGCCAGCTCCCACTGATGTTATTCTTAGACACTGGGACGTAAAGTGCACAAACTTACGCAGGCAGCTGGTCCCCAAGCTGTAGAGACCGGTGGATAATGTCACATCTCAGAACAGCAGATCCCAATGTTTTATACGAACTCCTCCCGTCTGTCCACCAGTAACCTCCTAACCAGTTTTCCTTACATTCAGCGGTGTCTTCCTTACACGCCATGGACTACAGCCAACCTCAAACACTCTGCAGACCTTCAAGTTCTCTAGAAATCCCCAGATGTCTCATAACTCTCTCTAAATCCCTCAACTGGGCAGAGCTGTACGAGCACTAACAGCACGTCGGCACGTCTCTTTATACCAGACTCGAATGCTGTCCCGGGGTGTTTTGTATCAGCAGCACAGTGACAAAAAAGGTCTTTAGCTCCTGGCAGAGAACACCACCAAGTCGTGACGAGATGCCAATGATACTGAATCCCTTGCTGCATCCCAGGGGAGCAGGACAGGTGGCAGCAGGCGGTGCCTCGGCCCTGGCTGGGAAGAGGGCAGGTGCTTTCTCTGGACTTTTGCAGATGCTCCTGGTTAATTATATCTTGCAGCACTGAGGATCGTGTTGATCTTATAGTCTAATTCCTTATGGAAAACTGAAATGCTATCACTGCCATAGTTGAGGATTTGGAGGCAGACAGGACCCTGCAGGCAGCACGTTTCTTTCAGCAGATTTAAGGAACGTGAACTTGTGCCACGCGGGCACAAGTTTATGTTATGTTATGTCATTAAAAATTAAAGCCATTTCTCAGCTTTTTCTTCCAGCAACCTCTGGGGCACAAACTCCTCCAGCTGATGAGTTTAAGCTGGGGCAGATACTCTGAGCATGACGAGTTCAATAGACTTTTTTGCAAACTACACAAAAGCAGCACCTTTAGCTGCAAAACCTGCAGGGAGAGTATTAGGGCTCCTGCCAGCCCTGAAACGCCTCCAATAGGGATGAGCTGGGCCCGGGACACGGCACAAGGTCCTTGAACTCTGCCCTGTTTCCCCAGAGGGTGCACCCAGCTCTCCTGGGCAGGTTTTGGAGCCCGGTCCCGGGGCACAGGAGGGACAGGGGTGAGGGGTCTCCTGGGGGCTGAGCTGCTATGGTGCCATCCCCTCAGTCTCTCTCCTGGCTTCTCGGGGAATGGATGCAGAGGCTCAAACAGCAGAAAGACACATAGGCGGCTGGGGGGGAGGAAAGGAAGGAGGGAGAAAGGGGCGCAGCGCGGCCTCGAACCGCTGACTCCTCGGTAGCAATGGCGGCGCCTCGCTGGTGCCTCGGTAGCAATGGCGGCGACGCGGCGGCGTTGCCTCGGTAGCCGTGGCGGCTGCCGCGCTGACGTCACGCGGCAAGATGGCGGCGGGCGGGCTGGCGTGGCTGGTGTGGCCCGTGGCCGCGCTGGGGCTGGTGGCCGCGCTGGCGCCCGCGGTGGCCGCGCTGCGCTACAGCCCGGACTGGGCCAGCCTGGACGCGAGGCCGCTGCCCGCCTGGTTCGACCAGGCCAAGGTGGGGGTGTTCGTGCACTGGGGGGTGTTCTCCGTCCCGGCCTGGGGCTCCGAGTGGTTCTGGTGGCACTGGCAGGGCCAGCACCGCGCCGACTACGAGCGCTTCGTACAGAGCCGGTACCCGCCCGGCACCACCTACGCGGACTTTGCGCCCCGCTTCACCGCCCACGATTTCCAGCCCCGCCAGTGGGCCCAGCTCTTCCAGCGGGCTGGTGCCAGGTCAGCGCAGGGCACTGGCCGCCGTGGTTGGGGTCCCTGAGGGGACAGGGGTGGGTCTGGGGGTCCCTGAGGGAACGGTGGGTCCCTGAGGGGGTGACAATCATGCCTAGAGGTCCCTGAGGAGATGCTGGAGCCACTTCTGGGGATCCGTGAGGGGATGGTCACTGAGCAGATGGTGGAACCATATCTGGGGGTCTCTGAGGGGATGGAAAGGCCCAGGGAGGACTGGGGAGGCTGCTTCTGGGGTCCCTGAGAGGTTACAGGGGCCCTCGAGGGGATGGAAAGGACGAGTCTGGGGATCCCTGAGGGCCTGGGGGTCCCTGGGTGGTGCTGGAGATCCCTGAAGGGTCGTGCCCAGGGTGCTGAGGAGATGACGGGTCTCAATGGTTCATTCTTTTCCAGCATTAAAATCCAGTAAAAACCTCTGTTATTCTCATAGTTGCTTCTAAATTTCAAAGGTGATGAAAAGAGGCCTCCTCACAGCATGTTTTTTCAGTCCCTTGCCGTTGAGGCTGGGAAATATCTTAGAGAGTTCTTTTGCCATCCTGATCGAGTACGTTTTTTCCCCTCAGGTACGTGGTACTGACCACGAAGCATCATGAAGGCTTCACCAACTGGGGGTCGCCCGTGTCCTGGAACTGGAATTCTGTGGATACGGGACCCCACCGAGATCTGGTAGGGGAGCTGGGACAAGCCCTCAGGGAGAGGTATGGCTGCCACACCGTGCTGTTCCTTTCAGTTTTGTTCTTGACAAACAGCAGAAAAATATGAGTTTAATATGAAAAAAGTAGTGCTTGCAAAGTCATGAAATCATCTGTGAAACGATCTAATCTGCCACTGGTTCTTAATTCCTACAGCCAGCCTAACTCTTTCCTCTGTGTTTTCTGTCCCTCAGCAACATACGCTACGGACTGTATCACTCTCTGTTAGAGTGGTTTAATCCACTCTATCTAGCTGACAAAGAAAGCGGCTTCAAGACCCAGGACTTCGTTTTAAAGAAGACAATGCCAGAACTTTATGATCTTGTCTTAAAGTAAGAGCTGCAACCAGTTAGGAATCAAAAGCATTTCCTGGTTTCAATACTGTAGAGGAAGATGCAAAGTGGCTGCAGAGAAGAGAGGTGACAAATGTTAATTTTTGCCAAGGCAAATCTGTTTAGTTGTCAGTAGTGTTTTGCAGTAATTAGAAAAGGGGTTCACATTTGCCCTGTGGACAGCCTAACTCAGAGAATAAGATAGAGACGATTTTTTCATGCAAAAGCAATTCCTTTTAATAGTGCCTTTGTGCAGGGTGGCTGTGAAAGCGGAGCGAGCTGCTTAGCGTGTAGTAGAGTAGAAGAGCAATTTGACTGAATTTCCATCCTTGCCTTGCTTCCCCTTGTTGACAAAAAATACGAGGCTTGTATTTCTGGGAGAATGTCTCTCTTGAGCCATGATCAACGCGTTGTTTGCTGCTGCAAGAACCTCAAAGCTTTGTCTGAAGCAGAAAGTGATAGTGTAAACCTCCTGGTAATGTCAGGCAATAGGAAGTGAAGCTAGACTCCAGACGCAAGAAACACAGCGCTGCCTTTTTGGTAGGAGAAAATAAGCTGTTTTGAAATAACATTTATCTCTCTGTTAGATATAAACCAGATTTGATTTGGTCGGATGGAGACTGGGAAGCTCCGGAGTCATACTGGAATTCTACCTCTTTCCTTGCCTGGCTTTATAACGATAGTCCCGTCAAGGTATCGCTTTCAGCTGTCCCTCACGGCCGCTGGCGTTTCATGGGTGTGGAAGGTCTAGCAGCAGTGAGAGGTGAACGTGACCAAACCAGAAACCTGCTTGACAGATGCCAAATGTGCTTCTGTTCTTTCACAAAAAAATAAGAAGCTCACACTGTGCTCCTGTGAGAAGACTGTGGTCTCCTTCACAGCACACAGGTGGGAGGCTCAGAGGCAGGAACTTTGTTGCCTCAACTTCTCCCTGTGTAAACAGAGAGTTCTCCAGACAGGGATTCAGCCTTGTCTGGAGGATCCTCTCTCCATTGATTACAGAAGGGGTTTTAGGTACTTATCTCCTAACTTAGGTGCCTTTGTGAGCTTAGGAGGGATGAATACAAGCTAAAAAGTCCAAGACAAAACATTATTTTTACTGAGCTTTGTTTCTTCTTTCAGGACACTGTTGTTGTTAATGATCGTTGGTGTAATAACTGCTCTTGCCATCACGGAGGCTACTACAACTGTGCTGACAAATACCAGCCAGGGACGCTGCCTGCTCACAAGTGGGAGATGTGCTCCTCCATTGACAAGCTTTCCTGGGGCTATCGGAGCAACATGAATATTGCGGAGTTAATGGATGAAATGAGTATCATTGAGGTAAGAAATGTGAAATCAAAACAACAGCTGTAGGGGAGCTGCTGAGAATTAGAGGTTTCCATCATCCTGCTTGTGGAAAGAGTTGCCAGGTATTTTGTACAATCAGGCTGGAGACCAAGGAGCAGTTGCTGAGGACAAAGCCCTCCTCGGGTTTCTTTGTTATCAGGAGAGAAGGTAATGTGATTTGTTACCTTGGTTTGTCTATCGCAGGAGCTGGTGCAGACTGTGAGTTTTGGAGGTAACTACCTTCTGAATGTGGGACCTACAAAAGAAGGGGTGATCGTTCCCATCTTCCAAGAGAGACTTCTGGCCCTTGGGAGGTGGTTGGACACGAATGGGGAAGCGATTTATGAATCGAAGCCCTGGAGAGTACAGGTGGAGAACAGCACAGTCACGGTCTGGTAAGGACTCGGTTCCTCAGAACCATCTGGCACTGCCAGAGCTGACATTTCTTTCTTATGTGTTCTTAAATTTGGTACATTCTGAAGTGTTGTCATCAGGTGCAGATGGTGTTTAGGTAATATCCTGCAACTGGAGTGCTCAGTTACTGCCCCAGGGGGTTATCTAAGGAATAGCTTGATGGAAATAAGAGAATAAAAATCAACACTTCAGCCATCTTGCCTGATATGGAAAAAAACAGCTCTTCTTTTTGAAAAGTTTCCATGCTGCTGCTGTCAAGACTCTGTAAGTCATGGTCCTGGCTAGTTTGAATTGCACAAATGTAGTTCATCTAAACACATGCAGTTTGTAAATGAAGCAATATTTGGTTTTAAGCTGTTACCAGAACTTGTTACAAAAGAGTTATTTCTTTTCCTCAAGTGTGTTCAGTCTAGAAATGCAGAGCAGTGATCGGGATAAGGTGGCGTATCCACTCTGTTGACCACAGGCTGAGGCAAATGACATTTGCTTTTAGGAAGCGATCACGGACTTTGTTTGGGTTTCATCAGCCAGGGCTGACTGGCTCAATGGTGGGTCCAAAGTGACAGATTTTGGAAAGAGGGGGAAGTAGGTGACCCCTGTACAGTGAGAGCAGGCAAGCTGGTGTTCTCGTGCTGTCTGGAAAGGTCAAGCCCGTCTCTGGTGCTCTCTCTGACGGGGCTCTTCACGTCGCTGACCTCTTGCTCTCGCAGGTACACGGCAAAGGGACCGGTTGTCTACGCCATCTTCCTGATCTGGCCTCGGGACAATGTTCTGCAGCTGTCCTCGCCCACTCCATCCACAGCCACACAAGTAAGGGACTTGAAAAATAGCTAACATGCTCCAAGCGCCCACCTTGGGCACACGTGGGCTGGGAGGGGACAACCTGATGTGGTTTGGAAACTGAGGAGAGTGGGGAAGTCATCATCCCATACCTCTTGTTCTGAGTGCTCTGGCCTCTCCCAACATCCCTGCAGCATCCCAGGTTATTCTCCAGGCTTTAGTTCACTGTTAACGCACGATGTTGCCAGCCCAGGCTCATAGTCTGTGGTAGAACAGGCAGAGACGCTTTTCCCCCAGAGCCTTTTGGTCCTGTTGGCACGGGGAGGTGAAGTAAATAGCGAACCTCACATGTAGAAGGGATCACTGGTATTGCACCTCAAATTCAAATTGTCGATGCAATTGTAAGTGACGCACATGCTGAAGTGCCCTTTGCTCTGAACAAACAGAGGTAGAGCCTTCTCCGTAAAAAAAAAATTGCACACAAACAGAAAAATATCCTTTTTGCGTTACCTTTGTGCACTGTGACCGACGGGTAGAAATGTGCAGGACTTCTTTGGGAAACGCTGTACAGAGGCTGGAAGGGTGTTTTGGGTGCCCTGGGGTGTTGAAATGGGAGGAACCTTTTGTGAGCTCGGAACCTTTTGTGTTTCCCCTGCCCCCCTCTGCAGGTGACGATGTTGGGGTTTGCGGGCACTCTGAAGTGGCACAAGTCACCAGATGCAGGGCTGCTCGTCACACTGCCCCACCTGCTCCCATCTCCTCTGCCCCCTCAGTCTGGCTGGACTGTCAGGCTCGAGGGGGTGAAGTGACGGCTGCGGGATGGAGGCACAAATCTCCCCTGCCTTTCTTTTAATTGAGTCTGAGAGGATTTTTCATTCATCATTGAATAAATTGGTTTTCTCTTAAGAGAATTTTTCCTAATGCCATTTGTGATTTGTGTATGAGGGCACCCTGTTTGGCAGGAAAGGACCAACCTCTCCGCTCAGCAGTGGGAGGTTGGGGACGTCCTTTGCGGTAATTAAATGATGAAACTCCTCATAACAGCGTGTGTTTCCACTGCACAGTTGTTGTGAAGGCCCCACGACATTGCACACGGGCTTGATTTTGTCTCTCTGTGATGCACTACAGGCAAAAGTTGCCGGAACACTGAATGTTTAGCGCAAATGAAGTCCCAGGGCCAGTACACGTGCTGAGCTGGCATTGCAGAAGCCATTACCCAATTCACAAATAACGATCTGTAGTGATGAACCTGTGTGGATTTCAGAGAACTGGCACCAAGTGCACCAAGTGCATCACCCCGGCATCACCCTGGCTCCGACGATGACGCTGTTACGAACGCAGAAGGGCAGAAAAAAAGGGACAACAGAGCGATGGCCTTTTTGCCTGCCAACCCCATCACGCTGGTAACCTCTGGTGCAGGGAGGAGGCCCGTCCAAAACAAACACGCCGTGTTTATCTAGCTGCACCAACCTGCTGAAAAGCCCATCGTATAAGTGAGCGGCTGCCGAGGAGCCGCACAGTTGCCAGTCTGGGAGGGAAAGATGCCGCAGTGTGCCACAGCAGCGCTGCCGCGGGACGGCCCGCGGGGACAGGTACGGGCAGGGACTCTCTCGTCCCCCCGAGGGGACTGAAATAACGGAGGGGACCGAAAGGACCGAGGTGCAGCGGCAGCTCCGCGGCCTCGAACCGCGGTCCCGAGCCGCGGTCCCGGCAGCGCGGCGGCCATGTGACCGCGAAGCCACGCCCCAACTTGGGTCACGTGTGGCGGGGGCGCGGTCACGTGAGCAGCGATGGCGGCGGCGCGGCGGTTGCTCCCGCGCTGGGCAGTGTCTCTGCGGCCGGTGAGCGGGGCCGGGGGGCGAGAAGGGCCGGGGCCGGGCCCGGGGCCGGGCTCTGGCTGTTCCCGTGTCCCCTTGTACCCAGGTGAGCGGCGCGGCGGCGGCCGGAGCGCTCCCGAAGCGGGTGAAGGTGGTGGAGGTGGGGCCGCGGGATGGGCTCCAGAACGAGAAGGTACGATCGGGCCTGGGGAAAGGGAGCTGGGGGTCCTGGGGACAGCAGGATGACCATGAGCCAGCACTGGGCCCTTGTGGTCAGGAAGGCAAATGGTGCCTGGGGTGGATTAGGAGGGGGGTGGTCAGTAGCTCAGAGAGATTCTTGTGCCTCTCTACTCTGCCCTGGTGAGACCACATCTGGAATATTGTGTGCAGTGCTGTGCCCCTCAGTTCCAGAAGGACAGGGAACTGCTGCAGAGTCCAGCGCAGCCACCAAGGTGCTGAAGGGAGTGGAGCATCTGCTGTGTGAGGAAAGGCTGAGGGCGCTGGGGCTCTGGAGNTGGTGAGGGTGGCAGAGCCTGGCCCAGGCTGCCCAGGGAGGTTGTGGAGTCTCCTTGGGTGCAGCCATTCAAACCCGCCTGGACACCTTCTGTGTAACCTCATCTGGGTGTTCCTGCTCCGGGGGGGATTGGACTGGATGAGCTTTCGAGGTCCCTTCCAGTCCCTGACATTCTGGGATTCTGGGCTCCTCACGGCAGGGCGCTCTGACCAAATACCTATGATGTCCTGTTTTGCCCCAGCAGCAGGGGTTTTTTTAAAAGAACACTGTGTTTTGATGTTGAAAGATGAG
Source organism: Pampusana beccarii (assembly GCA_013399365.1). Classification (NCBI taxonomy): domain Eukaryota; kingdom Metazoa; phylum Chordata; class Aves; order Columbiformes; family Columbidae; genus Pampusana; species Pampusana beccarii. Next base: position 1,167,569 of record VWYH01003039.1, read on the forward strand.
GGATTTTGGCAAGGGGGCAAAAGTTTATTGTGGAAATAATGTGTTTATTTTTCTTTTCTTCTTCCTAGAATGTTGTACCGACAGCAGTGAAAATCAATTTAATCAATATGCTGTCAGAGACGGGGCTTCAGGTTATAGAGGCCACCAGCTTTGTTTCCCCCAAGTGGGTTCCTCAGGTTGGTATTCAAATGGGATTTACAATTTTATGTCAAAAATAGTAATCCAATGAAAATAATCTCTCTGCTCCAAAATCCTTCTTACTGTGGCTTGTAACTGGGCAAGAAGCAGTGAAGTCAAATTGGAGCTTTCAGTATCACAGAGCTTCCCTTTGCACCCTGGGAAGGAGCAAACATGCAGCTGGAAGGCAAACAGCCGGTTGTGCTGGCGCTGGCTCAACCGGGTGACTGAACCCTGATCCTTCACAGAGCGCGTGGCCCTTTGCCCTGCAGAGGCCCGTTTCTCTTATTGCTAAACACTGCCATCCCGGTTCATAAAAATAAATCTCAAAAATGATTTTACAGTTTACAGAAGTGGTTGTTGTCACCCTGAGAAACCTTTCCTTGTTTGCTTTGCAGATGGCTGACCACACTGAAGTCATGCAAGGGATTAATAAATTGCCCGGTATCAGTTATCCTGTGCTGACCCCCAATCTGAAAGGATTTCAGGCGGCGGTAAGAGAGTGTCAGAGTGTCCTTGGTGCCTCATGAATGTTTCAGCTGTGGTTGAGGGTGGGAAACATATCTTTCATTCTGGCAGGCAGCACGCTCAGCTTGTCATTTCTTTACAAGGGATCATTGTGCTGGGGGATAGAAACCTGTTGTTTATAGAAATAGAAAGAAAAGTAATCAGTGTTAATTGATAGTGGTTCTTTCAGTCTTATCTGCATTTCCTGCAGCTCTCCCAACTACATCCAGCAGATGTAGCTTTACTGCTGTGTCTGCAACTTTACGCTTCCTTTGAAGACAAACTTGGATGTGTTGTCATATTTTTGCTGTAGAACGGAGGAAAGAGTTGGGCTATTCAGGAAAGAACTGAGGAAAAGCTGTTTTTTATAAAATGAGAGGACTGTAGTCGTCGTTGTGCTTGTCATTTCCCTTGCAAGAGAAATCGGGTTGCTTTAATTTAGGTTTCCTCTTGGCAGGTGGCAGCGGGGGCCAAAGAAGTGTCGATCTTTGGAGCAGCGTCTGAGCTCTTCACCAAGAAGAACATCAACTGCTCCATAGAGGAGAGCCTGGAGCGGTTCAGTGAAGTGATGACAGCAGCGAGAGCAGCCAGCATTCCTGTCCGGGGGTAAGGAGCTCCTGCTGCAAGTGGAACATTTGTTAATCCCTTTGGATTCCAGCCTGTGCAGTGCTGGGGAGTGGGATTTCTTTTAAACTTTACCCATTTTCTGGTGGGTGTCTCTCTGCTGGGATGGCTGTGAGCAGACGTGAGCTCAGTGCACTGGGAACCATTCATTTGGAAACACCACCGCACTGATTTTTCATGTCCATGGAAGAAGTAATTGTTGCATGGTTAATTGTGTAAGCTTTCTCTACTGGGCTGATTTTTAGGATATGAAATTAATTCTTCCACTGTATAGAGCATGCAAGATACTGCACAAGTCCTGACTAATCTGGCCAGTAAAACGTCATGTCAGTTCTCTAGCTAAAAGTGTGTATTTTTTTTAACCATAGATACGTTTCCTGTGTCCTTGGATGTCCCTATGAGGGGAAGATTTCTGCAGCTAAAGTTGCAGAGGTGAGTTCATTGTAAATATAACCAGAATCTTGGGGAGGTTCTTGGCTGCCTTTTGTGGGTGTGAGTTGTGCAGCGGGGGCTGGAGGATGTGTCAACCATTTAGCTGAACACTGGGAAGGTCACAGCTGCCTCCACAGGGAGGGAAGGCTGGATGTAGCCAAAATGGGTGGGAGAATTTAGGGAGGTGTGGGGACCTGGAGATGTTTGATCCCAGAGAAGAGTCTCTGTGCAGTTTTTCCTGCAGCTGTTGTGCTCCAGCGAAGCAAGCTCTGATTCCTCTGTCTCCATCTCTGGGGAAGGGAATAGCAAAGCTGCTTTTCCAGTAAGCGTCTTGGCTTTTGGACAGGTCTCGAAGAAGATGTACTCGATGGGGTGCTACGAGATTTCCCTCGGGGACACCATTGGCATTGGGACCCCGGGGAGCATGAGGGAGATGCTGACAGCGGTGATGAAAGAGGTGCCGGTCGGGGCTCTTGCTGTTCACTGCCACGACACCTACGGACAGGCTCTTGCCAACATCTTGGTAGCGCTTCAGGTGAGGTTCTCACTTTGCAGCGTCTCACCCTTCCTCGAGTTTCTTCCGTCCTTGCTCGTGAACCGTAGATTTGAGGAGCAGGACCACGGTTTGTGCTTTAAGGGGAATTTACTGAGAGCAGTTTTGTTTGCAGATGGGTGTGAGTGTGGTGGATGCTTCTGTCGCTGGCCTTGGGGGCTGCCCCTATGCCCAAGGAGCTTCTGGAAACGTTGCTACAGAGGACTTGGTGTACATGCTGAACGGCCTGGGCATCCACACGGTAAGCGTGAGCAGCTCTTGCCCGCAGCAGCCAAGCCTCTTGCGCTGTTTGGGCTTCAATGGGGCTTCAAAACTCATCCCAGGGAGCCCAAACGTGGCGATTGCAGCCTCAGGGTCACTCTGGCGCTGCCATGTGGCTCAGCCAGGCTGTGGCTGAAAGTCTGGTCTCGCCACAACACCAGGAGCGTTTCGTCCTCTCCTGCGGTTTGACCCTCGCTCTCAGAGTCGCGCTAGTGAGCAGCGGGAGCTCAGCGCCGTATTAAAGTACTGGTTGGACTCAATGACCTCTGGGTCTCTTCCAACCAAAATAATTGTATGATTCAACCCTTCAAGCTCCCTCTGCCCCTGCTAGTCTCTCCCAGTGGGCAGCTTTAAGTGGTAGAACCGGTACCAAGCTGTGTCCTATCTTTTGTCCCATGAAGGGTGTGGACCTGCAGAAGCTGATGGACACGGGCACGTTTATTTGCAATGCTCTCAACAGACGCACCAATTCCAAAGTGTCCCAGGCGTCGTGCAGACTGTGATACTGAACCGAGTTTCTCCTTGGACCAAGAAGAAAGGCAGGATTCGGTGTTGGCCATTCCGTTCTGACCCTCACCGCTCCTTCCAGCACTTGAAGGGAAATGCGTAATCCACTAGAATCTATGAAGAAATGAAAAAATGAGAATATTGTGTTCAACCTTGAGGATGTTAGCCATTTGCCTTGGAGAGGGGAGGACGCGGATGCTCTGAGGGAGAAGGGGCAGCCGCCCCGCTCGCCATTCTGACACCAGCTCAGAACCACATCCGGGAACTTCTACCTCAGGAGCTTGTTGTGATAAACTACCAGCAAAGGATAAACCACAGATTTTCCAGTTAGAGCACTTCTCCCGGCCAGGCCTGACCCTTCCTCCCTCTCTCTCCTCGCTCTAGATGTTAAGACTGAATGCGAAATGTTCCCCTTGGTGATTAAAGTGTCAAGGGGCAGCCTTGGCCAGTTTTAGCGTTTAGGGGTTGTGATAAAGACTGTATCTGTTGTAAGATACTTCTAACTACGATGAGTAATAAGCACATTATTTAATATTCTAAACTATTAGAAATTTGGGTTAACACTAGTTAAAGAGCTTTTGTTGCTGGTTTCCTTCCAAGTGCCTCAATGTGGAACTGCTGCATCGTCGTGGGCTGCGGCCCATCCTCTGAGAGCAGATGGCGTGAAACACACTTATTCTGTACGCACACGTGCTCCTCATCGCAGACAGGTCCCAGGGAAGTCTCCCCCAATCTTATATTTAAAATCATTTATTTAATAAGTTTATTTGTGAGACTGGAGACAAGTGCAGAGACCCTGTCCTTCCCTGAGGTGGGTCTGTAGCCATGTGCTGCGCCTTTCTCAGTGGACCGGGTGTCTCCGCATCACTTAAATACGCTGTAACAATTAAATAAACGGTAATACTGAAGCTGGAATCAGTGAATCTATCGGTGGGTTTAAGCCCGGGGTTCGGTGGGCTCCTCCCGCCGCCAGGGGGCGCTGCGGAACAAGTGACGTAAGCCCCGCCCCGCGGGCATTCGGTGGCCACGCCCCTTAACCCCGCGCACCAATGGCAGTCGCCTTTCCACGCTACGCCCCGCCCTGGGGGCGTGGTCACGCAGCGGCGCGCATGCGCGTTCGGGGGCTTTTTGTCCCCCCTGCCGCGCCGTAGCGGAGGTGACACGTTTCCATGGGAGAGCGGGGCGCGTGGCACCGGCGGGGGCGGGGAGCGCGGCCGGGCCTTAAAGGGGCCGCACCCGGCGCGGGAGCAGAGCGGGCGCGGCGGCGGGAGGCGAGCGAAGCGCCGGGTGAGCGGCCGGGAAGGGAAGGGGGGAGCCGGGGTCGAGGGTGGCTTGCGAGAGGGGGACACGCTGCTGTGCTCTCCCTTAGTAGGGAGCTCCCATGGCCCGGCTGGGCCCCTGAGGTAAATCCAAACCCCTGAGGTAAATCCAAACCCGTGAGGTAAATGGAGCCGTGCTGGGGGACGGCTCCCCCCGGGTTCCAACCCCTCGGGTTCGCCCTGGACCCGACCCCAGCCCTGAGCAATTCGCAGCCCCTCCGGTGCCTCCCAGCCCAGCCCCACGGGCATCCCTGACGCGCTGACAGGTGCCCCTGTGCCCCTGTGCCACGTCCGCACCCTGGCCCACACACACCTGGCCCACAGGCCCCTGTCCTGCTCACCTGCCCGGCTAAAAGCTGCGTTATTTTGCCTTTCCAGCCCTCACCTGCTCTGGCCTCTGCTGGAGGTGCCTCCTCTGGCTGCCACAGGGCAGTTTAGGGGGTTTAGTTCAGTTTTTCAACCCAAAACACAGCTCTGGGAGTGACTGAAGTCACCCAGGGAGGAAAATTCCTCCCTGTGCTGCCTCCACAAGCCTTGATAATAAAGTGGATTTTCCCTCCTGCCCACTGAACAGCAGCTGCTGCTCATTTCCCACAGACAGGCACCTTCTTGCAGGTTGTTTTCCAGGTTTCCACTTTGTGTATGTCAGCAAATGTCCCTGTAGGCTGCAGTGACCTGGTGCCACCTTTGTGGGAAGCCGGGGGGAAATGGGGCCAGGGCTGGGGCTGGAGGGAGCGCTGGGACTGATGTGGAGAGGGGATTTCAGAGCGGGAGGAAAAACAGGGAATGGGGGGAAAACGGCAGAGTTAATATCCCTTGAAGAGAGTTCGTGCTGTTCGATAAATCCCTGCCTGCCCTTGTGCTTGGGGGTGAATCAGCCCGAGGGGTTTGTGCTGCAGGATACGGGTGACACCAGGATCTCAACTGGATTTAGCAGGAAGGACAGAAGGGTTTTTTCCTGGTGTGTGACAAGTGTCAGATAAACCCTCCCTGTCCTGGAGGTGTGACCCATGTCACAGGGTGTGGCACAGCCTGCCCAGCCCCTTCCTCCCCAGATCCAGTGCTCAAGGGCCTTTCCTCCCGCAGGGAACCATGGCAGAGAAGATTCTGGTGACCGGCGGCGCCGGCTACATCGGCAGTCACTGCGTGCTGGAGCTGCTGGAGGCTGGCTACGTCCCCGTGGTCATAGACAACTTTCACAATGCCATCCGAGGTACAAGAGCCTTCATCCTTTCCCGCACAGAGGGGCTTGGCCCCTCTCAGCCTGTGCTGAGACCTCCGGCTGTCCCAGCGCCTCATCCCTTCCCTGTGCCCAGGGGCAGACGCGCTCCCCGAGAGCCTCCGGCGTGTGCAGCAGATCGTGTGCCAGCCCGTCCTCTTCCAGGAGCTGGATATCACCGACGGGGCAGCGCTGCAGGAGCTCTTCAGTAAGGTGAGAGCAGGAGCTGCAGTGCCCCAGGGAGGGCTCAGGGGCTCCGCGGGGTTTGTGCTGGGGGTGTGAGCTGGGAGATCTGGCCTGGGGAGGACAGTGCTGAGGACATTCTGTGACCAGCAAATGTCCCTCTGAACCATGGAGACCACATGGTCTGGCTGAATGAAACTCCTGGGGAGATTTCTGGCTGGTTTCTTGCCTGGAAATTTTATCTCCGGTTGCTGTGGTGCTAACACCAAGCTCTCTCCCCCTATGCAGCACCATTTCTCAGCCGTGATACACCTGGCAGGGCTGAAGGCCGTGGGGGAGTCTGTGCAGAAGCCGCTGGAGTACTACAGGGTGAACCTGACCGGGACCATCCGGCTGCTGGAGGTGAGCGGAGCCGGGAGGAACGTGTGGTGCTGGGGGACGGCTCCAGGTGTGATCCTGCTCAGGGGTGCTGAGCTGGACGATGCGGAGCTCGCTGGCTCAGTGGCAGCTGGTCCCTGCTCCCCAGACCATGAAAGCCCACGGCGTGAGGAACATCGTGTTCAGCAGCTCCGCCACAGTCTACGGAGACCCCCAGTACCTGCCCCTGGACGAGAACCACCCGGTCGGAGGCTGCACCAACCCCTACGGCAAATCCAAGTACTTCATTGAGGAGATGATTCGAGATCTCTGCAGAGCAGAGAAGGTGAGGAGCTGTCCAAAGGCGCGTAGAGCTGAGGTCTATACACACTGGAGTGTGTTGGGGTGAGCTGGCAGCGCTGCATCCTCCCCAGACAGCTGTGGTTTTTTGTCTCCCCAGGACTGGAACGCCGTCCTCCTGCGTTATTTCAACCCCATCGGTGCCCATGAGTCAGGCATGATCGGAGAAGATCCTCAGGGGATCCCAAACAACCTCATGCCCTATGTGGCACAGGTACGGCCCTGCTGTGGCCTTTGGGGACCCCCGGGCTCACGGTGTCTGTGGGGGGCACAGGCTGAGGGGATTCTCACTGCCGGTCCCTCCGTGCAGGTGGCCGTGGGACGCCGGGAATTCCTGAGCGTGTTTGGGAATGACTACAAGACGGACGATGGAACGGGTGAGTTGCAGAACAGGGGGAACAGGGACACCCCCTCTGCTGGGGCAGCCATCGCAGCCCCCAGCCCGGTGGGAGCGATTTGTGCTCACCTTGTGTCCCCACAGGCGTCAGGGATTACATCCACGTCGTGGATCTGGCCAAGGGCCATATCGCTGCTTTGAAGAAGCTCAAGGAGAACTGTGGCTGCAAGGTACCGAGAGAGCTGTTGTCTGGGATGCAGCTGGGGCTGAGCCGGGCTCTCCCAGCCCCCAGGGAGCTAAAGGGGGTCTGGCCCTTCTCCCCTTGCAAAAGTAACTGACCCACATCCCTTCTCCTCTCAGATCTACAATCTGGGCACAGGCAGTGGCTACTCCGTCCTGCAGATGGTCCAGGCCATGGAGAAAGCCTCGGGGACGGAGGTAAGGTCTGATGCGCAGCACAACGGACACTGAGCCAGCTGCTCCCACGGGCCACGCCAAGCTGTCACTGTCACAGCAGCCCTTGTGCCCTTGGCTGAGTCCCCTCTGCCAAACCCCCAGCCCCTGCGTTGTGTATTCCCTGCAGATCAAGTACAAGATCACGGGCCGGCGGGAGGGGGACGTGGCCTCCTGCTATGCCGACCCAGCGCTGGCCGAGCGCGAGCTGGGCTGGAAAGCTGCCTTCGGCCTGGACAAGATGTGTGAGTGTCCCCCCTCCCGGCAGGCCGTGTGCCACCCGCTGTCCCCCTCCTGTCCCAGCCCTCACCGCCGCTCTCTCCCCGTTGCAGGTGAGGATCTGTGGCGGTGGCAGCTGCAGAACCCCACAGGCTTCAGCAAGAACTGAGCTGTCTTCCCCCACACCCTTTCCCTTAACCACCAGTGTGGTTTTGGGGGCTAAGTTCCATCTCCCACGTACTGGAGGAGCCCCTGCCAGGCTGCAGCAGCCCCCGCTGCCCGTAGATGTGGCTGGCACCTGGTTTTGCTTCCACGTTGCCTGTGGCAGCTGCTTCCGTGACCACGTTGCCAAAGGCTTCCCAGGCACCGGCTCCGCTGTCACACACTGCTCCTATTTATTACCAGCAGCTCTAACGCCCTCGGGAGGCAGCGATGACGCAGTCGGCCTCGGTGGCTGTCAGTTGGATTAATGACTTCTGCTACTAAATTATGAATTGAGCTGTTGTTTTCTTTTTAAATAAACTTTCTTATTTTCTAAGCGGCAGGTCTGTTCTGCATCCCCTCGGAAACGGCACCCGGGGGGCCTCGCGCTCACCCGCTCCCTCCGCCCCTCGGTGATGGAGGTGCTGATGGAGGTGCCCGGCCGCGAACGATGCCAGCTCAACTCTGGGAGAGGTTTATCATTTATTTAACCTTGTTTCTGACTCTGTGGAACACACACACACAAAAAAACCCCCAAACATTTACAAGGAAGACAAAAGAGAGGGAAAGAAAGAGAAGAAAAAGAAAAAGGGGGGAGAAAAAAAAAAAAGCTGTATTGAGGAATGGAGAGAAGCCGTTCGCCCTCCTGGGCCCTCAGCATGGCCCCTGCTCAGGAATGCTCTGCCGAGGGGCCAGTGCCCGAGGATGGCCACGAGTCCTGGGCCCCCACCGGCCCCCCGGTTCCAGTTCACAGTCAAATAGGTCGGTCTGTCCGTCCGCCAGCCCTCGGGTAACCCGCCAGGAGCTGCGTCCCCATCCCAGCCGCCTCCCGCCCACCAGAGGGGAGGACACAGCAGCTTTAAAACAGACAAAGGAGAAGAAACAGCAGGACTGAACCCCAAGCAAGGGGAAGAGCCGCGCTCCCCCTGCCACCAGCAGCAGCTCTGCTGGTTTAAGACTTCCTAAGGGGGAAAGGGAGGGAAAAACTAAACACCCCAACCAACCCAAGGATGGGTCTGACAGATCCGACTCTCCGGAGAGCGGGTTATTGCTTTGCGCATCCCAGGGCAGGGCTGGAGCGGAGCTGCCTGCGCCGAGCCCCGCAAAACAGCCCGAAAAACACCCCGGGGCAGTGCCAGCCCCAGTCCCACGAGCCCAGCCACTGGCCGCGGGGCGAGGGCCGGCTGGGCACGGACCCAGAGCCGGAGCACACAGGAGGGAGCGACAGCCCAAAGACCAAGAGGGTTTTGTGGTGTTTTCTTTTTTTTTTTTCAAAAGACACTTACAGCTCCAGCCCCGAGGGGCCCAGCGGTGCGGGCTCAGCCCGGGGCCGAGAGGCGAGGAGACGGGCAACGCTGCTCAACAGCAAGTGCCCTCGGCCCTGCGGGAGGGGACGGGGATGGCCAGGAGCCCACCCGCGGAGGGGACATTCGGGGCCCTGTGCCCAGGGAGCTGCTCTGCGGGCGGGGATGGGAGAGAACAAACCTCGGGCGCAACCTCCAGCCAGCCAGGGAAAAGCTGCCGGGGAAACCTGTGATTGATTGTGGAAATGCCAAGAGCCCGCAGCCCTCGCCCTGGGGGGCACAGAGACCCCCCCGGGATGGGGGGCGGTGGCACCTGGGCGTTCGGTGCTGGTGAGATGATGGCTGGGAGCAAAGCTGCTTCCTCCAGCTGCACCGGGAGCCATCCCTGGGCCGGGGGCCTCTCCTCGCCTCTCCTCTCCCTCCCCGAGCGCCAAGGGAAGGAGAAGTAGCAGCCAGAGAGACGTTAAGGACCGGGCCAGCGCCGGGTGGGCTCCGTGGCAAAACCGTTCGGACAGCGGCTGTAAACGGCAGCGCTTTGGGGCTCAGGGTGCGAGGAGAACCTTGGGGACCCCCCCGCCGGGCTGAGGGGGAGATTGTAAAAGCAACAAGAGGAGGATGAGGAAGGAGACGATTATCGCGAGGAGAGCTGAGCCCGCCGGGGAGTGTGCGTGTGTGACAGGGCAGGGGCCGCGGCCCCGTGCCAGGGGGTGCAGAGGCTGCGCGGACGCGGTTCTGCGGCCCCCGGCAATGGGGCAGCCTTGGGCTGGGCCTGGGGGCGTCCGCAGGAGAGTCCCGGGTTCCTGAGCTCCGATGGAAAACCCGAGAGTCGCCTGAGCGGAGGCCGAGAGCAGCCGTGGGGAGAAAGGGCCGAGGAGCAGGGGGTGCCCCAGCCCTGCGCCTGCCCCACCGCGCAGGGGGAACCTCCCACCCCTAATACTGTTACAAAAAAAAAACCCCAAACCCAACAAAAAGCCTCGCCCATGCCCAACCGGGGAGCCGAGGAGATGGTGACACCCAACAAAACCACTCGGAGCAAGAGGAGGAGAGAAAAGGCCACGCCAGGACTCGCCTTAGCTCCGATCTCAGCTCCGGGAGCAGCGGGGGGACACAGGGCACCCCCGGCCGGGGAGGACACGGTGTGAGGAGTCGGGGAGCGGCGGGAGGTGCGGTGGGGTGGCCATGGCTTCCGTTTGCAGCGGTCGGGTCACAGGGGACAGATCGGCGCCTGCGACCTCGGTGTCCTTCCCTGCGACAGTCTCGATTGGGCTCCGCTTAGATCCGGGGCAGCAGCTTCTCGATGAATTCCTTCACCGCCATCATCTCCTGCGCAGAGGACAGAGCCCGTCACCCCGGGGCTCCTCAAGGGCTGTCCCTTGTCCCAAGCGTGGGGACACGCAGCCTCCCCAGAGTGAATCGGGGGAACAAATGCACTGACCTGAGGGCAGGAACTGTGCATCACGCCGGGGTAGGTTTTGAACTGGACCTTGGTGGGGGTGACGACAGATTTCAGCTTCTCTGCAGTGAGGGCCCCGAAGCGGACGGGGATCATGGGATCCATCTCCCCGTGGCACTGCAGGATGGCGATGTCCTTGTTCACGCCGTTATTCGCCGCCTGCGGCGAGGAAGGAAACGCTCAGGGGTGCCCAGCAGAGCGGCGGGGGCTTTACCTGCGTCCCCACGCACATCAGCGGGCAGGTCCCCACCTTGAGAGGGACGTGGCAGAGCTACTGACGCCACATCTGCTGCCCGGCCACCAAACACCTCCTCCCACCAGGACCCAGCTGTCACCAGATGCTTGTGGAGCCGATCACTTGCGGGTGCCCACACCAGGCAGACCCCCAATATCTCCTGTGCCCTCACCTGCCCCAGGACCACGGGATGAAGCCCCCATTGCAGACACCCTGTGCAGCAGCCCCAGGTTCACACCGCAGCGACTCCAGATGGAAAAATCCGCACCCCCCCCCGCAACCCTCCCCGGGGACACAGGCGGTGGCAGCAGCGCGGGTACCTGCGGGAAGGCTTTGTGCAGCGGGAGCCAGCAGCTGAGCGCCACGATGCCGGCTAGCTGGTGCTGGCACGTGAGAGCCGTGTACAGCGACAAGGCACCGCCCTGCGGCACATTAGAAAAGTTCGTTAGCGTCGCAGGGGGATCCGCAACCCCGGGACACCCAGCACCCACCCGCGTCCCGGCCACGGGTGGTCCCTTTGAGGGGTGTTTTTGGAAGGGGAAGAGGGAACCCAACGCTCAGCCCCTGCGGTTCAGCTCACCTGTGAGAAGCCCCCCAGGATGATGCGGTTGGGTGGGATCCCGTTCTTCATCTCATGCTCGATAATTGCTTTAACTGGAAGGAGAAGAAGACAGAGAAACGGGTCAAAGAAAGGCGCGGGGGGGCTGAAGAGCAGCACGCGAGGGCTGAGGGTGCGCACGGGATGCTCGGCTGGTCAGGGAGAGGTTCTAGGGACCGAACGTGCTTGGATTCAGCCTGCGAGAAGGTGGGTGGGATCACAGGGGAGCAGAAAGGAGGGAGAGGTGGAACATCTGCCCCTTCCCAGCGAGGGAGAGGCACCCAGGAGCTCAGCGCTTCCCCCGCCCCAAAGCTTCTTACTGTTTTCTGCGGCTTTCTTGATCCCAGCTTCATCCTCGGGTGCGTCTGGAGTCAACCCCATCAGATCAAACCTGGGAGAAACAGCGGGTTGAGCCCCAACGCTCCCCCAGAACTGTGGCTGTGGGGAGGTGGGAGCAGCGTGCGCTCTGCCCCGACTCCTGCAGGGCAGCGGATTTTGGCTTTTCAGCCTCCGCATCCCTCCCACTCCCCAGAATACACCCTCAGAGGCTCCCACCCAGCCCTGCAGCCCAAAGCACTGACCACGAGGGCATCACCATCTTCATGTTGAGCGTCACCGGGATCCGGGGCCTGCGGAGAAAACAGTTTGGGTGTTTTAATTCAAACGCAAGAGAAGAAAATCCGAGCCAAGGGGAGCAAGGTGACTGTCCCTCCCGCCCGTGGCCGCCGAACCCCCTCCCAATGGACAGCAGCGCATCGGTGCCACCAGCCCCAGCCTGGGGACTGCACGGTGACCCAGGGATCACCCGGGAGCCCTGAGCGGATCCCAGCAGCTCCCGGGCGTTGCCAAGCAGCTCGTCTGGGGAGCAGAGCACCTGTGTCCCTCTCCTGCTGCTGCCAAGCCAGGAGATGCTGTCAGAGCAGAGGAGACGGGAGAGCAGGAACAGAGCCCCTGCTGCCGGGGACACCGCGGTGGCAGAGGAACCCCAGCCCGGTGAGTGCCCCCCTGCCCGGGCTGCTATCGACACCAGGGACACATTGGGGAGTGATTCCTTCCCTTGCTGCTGAGCCTCCTCCTGCCTGACCAGGGGACAGGGAAGGAGCTCCAGGGCTTTTGGCTGTCACTGCAGCCTGGGCAGCAGCGTCCCAGCCCACCCAGCCCCCCCCGAGGCCCTTCCCAAAGCCAGGACAGCACTTACGCGTGAGGACAGATATATTTCACATAAGGGAGGCGGATGGAGGAGAGAGCGTCAGCCCAGCTGTGCCTGGGGAGAGACAAGAGGGGTTCGAGGGCTGCTGTAGCATCTTGGAGGATACTGGCAAAGACGAGGCGATTTCCCCCAAGGAAAAGGTTTTCTCCAAGGCTGCCGCCCCCTGCCCTGATGTTATTTTCCCAGGTCCTGCCCATTCTGGCAGCCTGAATCCCAACGGGAATCCCCGGCACAGATCCCTGCAGCAGCAGACACATCCACAGCGCACAAAGCCCCGCAGCTGGAAGCGGAGGAGCTGCGGTCAGCAAGAGAGGAGGGACAACGCTCTAAGGCGGCCTCGCAGGTTAGAGAGATGCTCTTGCGTAGATACAACCCAACTTCCCGGCCCTCCCAAGGACTGGAAAAACCGCAGTGCTTATCTGCCTGCCTTCAAGGAAGCAGAAAATCAAACCCGCAGGAGGCGGGGGGCTGCCAGGATCATAAATATTCAAGCTGAAGCGCAGACAGCCGCTGGCTGGCAGTTCCCGGTGAGGAACGGCTCTTGCATCGAGTTCAAAGCCCCTGACAAACCCTGGAGCTGCCCCCCTAGGAGAGCAGCAAACCATCACAGCCAGCGCCAGGAATACTCACCCCGTGTCTCCAAGGCCATGTAAAAAAATGACCTGTTAAATTAAGCAGAAAAACAAAAGAATTAGCTGGTGCGACAGCTGCTGTCCGGGGAGGGCAGCAGGGCTGGGCGTGCAGGGAAGCGGGAAACGCCAATTAGTCACTAACGAGAGACGCTAACAGGCGGGAATGAGCTGGTGCTAATGACACGGCTCTGCAGCTCTGAGTGTGAGGGATGGGTGGAACGGGCTCGTCACTGTGGCACAGAGCCTGTTGTCACGGCCACTTCGGGGGTGTCACCAGCCCCACGGCTGCCGGGGGGAGCAGAGACCGGGGACAATGGAGCGTCCCTGCCAGGCTGCACCGCACCACACAGAGCCGAGCGTGCCCGGGACTCAAAAAACCAACGCGAGGACTCCAAAACCCCATTCCCAGAACCCACAAACCCATCCTGAGAACTCACAAACCCACCCCGAGGACCCACAAACCCACCCCGAGGACCCACAAACCCATTGTGAGGACCCACAAACCCATTGTGAGGACCCACAAACCATCCGCTAGGGGCTTTGCGTCTCAGCCCCGAGCAGCCCCTAAGCGCAGCCTGTGGAGCCTCAGCGAAGGGCAGAGCATTTTCTTTGAACGATTTGCTTTTAAAAGCTTAAATAGGCAAATCAGATCCAGCTCCCAACAACCTCCCAGCAGGTCAAGCCCACCCGTGAGGCTGTGCCAAGCACCAGGAACAACCCCAGCCCAAAGGACAGTTCCTTTCCCCCCCCAAAACAAGAACCCGCTGGTCCTACGTCCCCATTGATGCCCCAAAGACACACGAGGGACTCCAGGATCAGCTCACAGCCCCCCCCAAATCCCAGGGGAGCAGCTCCCGATCTGCAGGAAGGGGAAAAGCAGGAGGGTCCGGTTCTTACCGCCGCGGTCTCCCGCTCTGCCCCTGAGACCGTCACTGCGTCAGCGAGGAGGGGGACAGACATGTTGTTACCACACATACACCGAGAGGGACTCAGACACTGGCACCTGCAGGACAGACGGACAAAGGTAAGGCAGGAAAACACTCCCGTCTGCCACCCCGGCAACTGTTTGCTCCAGAGGGACCGGCTGTTTGGGGGAAAATTAAAGAGCAGGTGAAGGCTTTGATGTTGAAGCCCTTGGGACAGCCGGGAAGCAGAAAACGCTCCTCACGCCACAGCACCAGAGCGGGGATGCACGTGTGGGGTGTTCCAAGTGTTAAAATTAGCTGTTTCTGTTCCACCCCAGCGCCCGAGTTATTTCTGTGATGGCAGCGACGTGGGCAGAGGGCGACGCGCAGCCCCGGCGTCTCTTCGAGTCCCTGCTCTGCGGGGACGCAGGAAACAGCACCGGCTTTATGGCGCTAATAAATGGGCCAGCCCGCTTTTATGGGGCTGTGTGGGGATAATCCGGAGGCCACCCAGAGCTGGTTTTCCCCCCAGCGAGGCCATCGCTGTCCCCTCCCAGGTCCCGGTCACCGGCAGAGCCCCCACGGCAGCACCTTCCAACGTGACAGTCGATGGCGTTTGTTCCCAGCCTGGCACAAATCGCTAAAACTCCCACTCCCCATGCAGAGGCCCTAAGCCCCGCTTAACCGGTGGGACTAAGGAGACCAGAGCACCTTTCCATCATATCCCACCTGCTGCCAGGAGCAAGATCAGCCCCCACCACCCACTTAGAGCCTTCGCATCTCACAGCGAGCTTGGGGACGTGGGTTAGTGCCAGGGTTGGGTTATGGCTGGACTTGATGATCCTGAGAGTCTTTTCCAACCAAAATCATTCTATAAGCACCATCCCCAGCGGGATTTGCAGCACCTGAACCCCCAAAAAGCTCCCGGTACCCCAGCAAACAACCTCACCTGGCACAAACAGCCGCCTCCTCTACCAGCCCGTGCCAAGACCTGCCCGACTCGTTTCCCCAACCGCTCGTCAGCCGCTTCCCCGACTCGAAAATAAAAACACCGGGAACAACAAGCTCCTCGGGTCTGGCCAAGCCACGCGGCCCACGTGCTGGTGAGTACTCGGGGTCAAAACAGGTGGCCAGGAAACGCAGCACCTGCCAAAACCCTGGCGAGAGGAGCCGTAAATAACAGCGGCTGCCAAATAGAAGAGGCTGAGACGCACTGCCCGGGCTGGCGGCTTCACCTGGTTCACAGAAACTTCAGGGAAATTATAGCATTGAGGGTCGGGGCTGCACGGAGCACCCGGGGGTCACTGCCTGGGGCTCCCCGGGTTTCTCGGGGGTGTTTCTGCCCCGTTCTTGGGGCGTCACCAGGATCCACGGCCATAAGAAGAGGCAGCTGAGAGGCCGAACACACCGGGGAGGGATGGACAGAACCCCCCAGGGGAGGAATGGAACCTCCGGGGGGTCTGTGCCTGTGCAAAAGCCTCATTTGTAAGAAAAAAACAAACCCCAAACCAAAAAAACAACGGATTTGGGTCCAATTGGAGCTGTTTTGGTGGCAGACCCGGAGCTGTCGCACCCCACACCCACCCCCGGGGCCGCCGCCTTCGTCAGGGCGGGAACGCGTGGTTAATTGGTGTTAATTAACATGTTCCGGCCTCTCCCGTAGGCACGAACCGGCGGGGGATGGGGAGCGGCAGCAGGAGGCAGGAGGAGCCCCTGCGGGAAGCGGATGGACGGGGGGGCCGGGAACGGCCGTTTTCGGTAGAAATGCGGCTTTTTTGGGCGTTTGCCGGGGCTGGGGGCTCGTGCGGCCCCGGTACCGGCTGCGCGTGCTCCCGCCGCCCCGGGCACGAGGCCGCGCAGCGCCGGGACCCGCCCTCGGTGCCACAACCGCGGCGGAGCGGAGGGGGGGGCCCGGAGCCCTCCGAGCCC